>VXAX01003958.1:260983-673734 GCA_013399835.1 Leptocoma aspasia
AAGCCCCCCCCCCCCGCCACTCCTGCTGGAAACAGGAAGCTGGAATGAGATGTTGAGGTGTGACCTGCTCCTGAAGGCTTCCTTTCCAGCTGTCAGTGGCCAGGGTAGTGCACTCTTGAAGGTCTCTATGAAGATAAAGTTGCATCTGAGGCTTTCAGCAGCCTGTGGTGCAGCAGGGTGGCTGAGGTCCATCCCTTAGTCAGGGGCCAGAGGAAGGAAAGAGAAGTTTCACAAGGTTCTCTGAAGCTTGACAGGTTGCTTACTTGTTGCAGCAATGGCACAGGAAGGGTTGAAAAGCTTTCACGTGAAATACCCTGGAAAATACAAGGGGACTCAGACTTGCAATGTAAATGCTTTTTCTTAACATCTGCCATCAGCAGACTAAAACCAATAGAGTTAATTTTACCACTGTGAGTGAAGGTCAGGCTTTATGACTGCTTGACCTCCAAAGACATCTGCAGTTTAAGTCTGTGGTGGAAGTCCAGAGATGAATTAAAGGTAATGTTTCCTCCACGTTAGCAGCATTTCTCTGTAATGGGAAATGATAGCTCTTATCTACTTTGCACCTACCATAAAGACCATATAAATGTTACTGTTGTCTAGTTAAAGAAAGAAAATAACAAAGTTTTAACTAAAGCATAATTATGAACTGCCCAACATACACAATAGCTCTGCTGGAACTGATTGTAAGGAGCTACTCTTAATGTACCGTGCTATGTGTAAAAGTGAAATTTCCTGTCTTCCTGAGTTGTCTGAGTGCCCAAAGACTAATTTGCAAACTGAATCACTTCTTAACTGGGGACCAGGGGGGGCAGGAGGAGTGTCTGTGTATTTTGGATGCCTCCAGATAAATAGACGTTTTCAGTCTCCCAGTTTTTGCCATAGGGTCCCAATTCCTTTTTAGATCTACCTATGAGATTCTGTGGATTTAAAGCCAGTTTTTTTTCTTTTTTTTAATACTGAAAAACATTTAAGTAGACATGCATCTTTAAAATTTCATTCTGTTATATTTAAAACTGATTTATAAGTCTTAAAACACAGAGTAATGATTATCTTTTGAAACACAAATAAAACAAGTAATCAAATATATAACCATAAATCCAATTAAAATAATGATAAAAAGTGAGTAAAGAATCTAAAAGAAAATCCATCTTCATTTTTACTATAAATTATTCAAGGAAACCTCGTAAACATATAGATGGTAGACTCTCTTGGCCTTCTGAAATTTAATAACTGAATGTTACCTCTGCTTATCTATCTTCTTTCTGTTGTAAATGTCTCTTTTTATTGATGGTTTTTAAATTACTGAATGGACATTCAATTGTGCTTTTATCAGCAATCATGGAGCACAGGTTTCCTGTAATTATAAAATTTTCTTAATGACCTGTAAGTTTTTTTGCAGGCATGTCCCAGAAAAGCAAGTGACATAACTTTCACACAGAATTAAAATAAGAGCAGTCAGGAAAGAGATGTGCATCCAGTTTTTAATGTATATGGCACATGGAACAGCTGTAAGTCACTTGAACATTTTCTGTAGTTGTTAAACTCTAGAGCAAGGGAGGTTGACCTAGGCTGGCTGTCAGACCCCCACCCAATGACTTTCTCACTTCCCCTTCTCACTGGGACAGGGGAAGAAAATATGATGGAAAAGCTCAGTGGCTGAGATAAAAGCAGTTTATTTGTAATTTGTTGTTTATTATTATGGTCTGCTATGAGGAAAGTTAACTCTACCACATCCAGAACCAGTATATAAATACATCTTAAATAATCAATTACATTATATAATTCACTCCAAAAACAGAATAAGGATGGTAATAATTTATTTTAGCCTAGTATAACAAATTATTCACAGAGCTTTCTAGAAACATTTTCAATGCTAATATAAGAAGAGCTAGTTCAGGGTTTATTAATAGTGTAGGCAGTTAAATTTTGCCACTGCAAGGATGAAGATCAGATCAGTAAACCCTGGAGAGGCAGACTGTCCTTTGACTGTTGTTGATGGATGGTGCGGAGCTGGTCAGATGTGACATCCTGAGAGGCAAGATTGCTAATGCTGGGAGGCCCCTCATGTCCCCACGGCCCTGGACACTCAGACCCTTCGCCCAGCAGTGAGAGGGGCAGCACATGCACCTCTCCTTGAGTGTTGCATAGGTAGAGTGGCAGCCACTACCTCCCTTCCTGAAGTGGTTTAGAATCAAAGAATCACTGAGTTTGGAAAAGACTTTAAAGATCATTGAGTCCAATTGTTAAAAAAAAAAAAAAAGAAAAGAAAAAAGAAAAACACACACACATACAAAAGCCCCAAACAAACCAGCAGAAATCCAAACCCACATGTTACCACATTCCTTTTAGAACTAGACCCAAATCTACACCTTCAAATGTTTATGACACAAGGACTGAGGCAAATACCACATCCAGGACAGGGACAGAGTTATGCTACGTAATTCTCTACACACATTTATGAAGGTCCATCATAAAGCTGTTCAGAAGGAACACTACAGGAGGCTGCCCTTCACCAGTGATAAGTAATTTACATTCATTTTCTACCTGAATTTTTTTCTGTCCATTTCATTACCAGTTTCCTTGCTTGTGGACTTGAGTGCTTTAACTCTTCTTTAGGCAATTATGCATTGATTTGACTTACAGAGGCACAAATCTACTGGAGAACTTGAGAGAAAAAGTGTTTTGGGAATTTTAGTCCCACCTTGCTACTGACCCATGGTAGGTAATACTTGTTGTTATGTCTCTGATATTAAGAAGAACATAAAACTGACCATTTTCATCATAGGACTCCCTCAATGCCTGAAAAAAATATTTTTAGGAGCACTCAACATTTTCTTCTTTTTTTTCCTTGATTTTCTAAAGGTTTTACTGACAGCAAATATGGTTTTCTGAATACTGCCCAGATGTTAGGGCAAACTGTTGGCAGCTCACTGAGAAAGTTCGGCATTTTTGAGTAAGCCTGGATCCAGCACTGGGAGCCAAAATGAGGCCATAGCACCTTCTGCTATGATAAAGAAACGACAGCTTGAATATGTCATTTCTGAAAGAGCTGTTAGTTTTGTCATTTCACACTTTGATCTAGTTAAATTTAAAACAATAGAGTGAAAGTTTTTGGTTTGTATCCTTTCTTCAGGTATGCAATACTTACAATATGCATTTTTTCCGAAGCATTAACATATAGCTAAATAGTGAAATAGTGCAAAGTAAGCAGCACTAAATTCAATAATTCAGAAACTCAGGAACCTGAAACTTCCAAGTAAAAAGATGCAAAAAACCTCAAACTTACCCCATTGTACTGAGGAAAGATAGATAATAGCTTTCTTCTACTTTTCTTTCTCCTTTTTTTTTCAAGTAGCTTTTATTGTGTCAAAAATGACTTGTAAATGAGTGAGGTACAGTTAAATAGAGCAAATATTTCTCAGATCAAATGTAACATGAAACATAGGATTTAGATCATCTAGCTGTAACCACAAAAAAAGAAAAAACTTAATCTTCAAATTTATCTAGTCATCTAGGTTATTTCCATGGTAAAGAAAAGAAATAGGCATCATCTATGAGCAGTTTACACAAATTATGTTAGATGTCTAGGGCATAGGAAAGACGGATCAATGACTAACCTAGCTCCTGAGAGAAGCGAATAAGTGAGATGAATCTCATCACTTCTCTGAAACACTGGCCTTTTTTCGTCTTTTTTTTAATTGTCATGTCTCTTGATAGACTCTTCATCTCAGTACCAATTCCTGATATCAGACCAATAAACATGTTTTTATCTCTAAATTCTCTATTCGATATAGTCTAGTCTCTGATTCCACCATTACAAGATGAGCATATGTATGTACATCAGTATCAATCACAGCACAATGGGTCTTCAAATTGCTTTCATATTTCACAGAAACAGAACAAGCTGCACGAGTGGTACAGCTCAGTGGTGACTGAGCACAAAGCTTAATGAAATCCATTTAAAACACATTTTTAAAATATTAAATCAAAATGGCAATTTCACATTCCTGCCTTTAAATTAACAGCTCATAATCATTTGTTCATAAGCAACTCCATTTTAATCCTCCTCGTACAGATACTACAAAATTACCTAAGGTCAAAATAATATTTATGAGATTTTTTCCCTCTTTATATTTTAGTTTTATGATCATTTTAATATATTCTTTCATTAGTCTTTGCTTGAGTAAAACACTACCCAGAAAAAATAATTTTAGCCTCAGACAAAGATAATGAAGTTTTGAAGTGTTATTTTGAGGCTAGGTCATCAGATGTGAAACTTTGATTTTTCCCCCATTGTGGCTTTTTGGGTGATATTTTTAAAAATCCACTTGTTGGGACGGATGAAAGTTTGGTAAGAAAGTCTCACAGATATGCATGCTTGGCAGAAAGATTTTTGAATGTAGAAACTGAGAAAGGAATAGAGATGGAAGCAAGTTTTGATATAGAAGAATAACAAAGGTCTAACAGAATGCTGAGCCAGTCTTACTGAATAACTAAGAAGGCAAAGGGTATGTTAGCTGGAACAAAGGATCAGCTCACCTCAACCAGAAGATGTTTTTACCAAGCAGAAAGATACAAGAAGTAAATAGACCTGCCGATGTTGTGAGCAGAAAAAAGGTCTCAGAATTTTCCACTGCCAGAAAACTGAAAAACAACTTCTAGCTTAAACTGTAACATACTAACCTTTTGTGATTGGGAGTAGTAACATGAATATTGTAATGTTAGTAGTTATGATAGGCTCTAGGTAATAATAAAGGTATTGATTGGTTGCTATGTATTAAGATGCTCAGCAAAGTATATAATGCATTGCAACCAGAACTAAAGTGGCTTCAGGCTTCAGGCTTCAGGCATGCCTACAGCTTTGGCTGAGACCTGTAGGTGAGGCTCTGTCACCCACAACCCTGACTGCTGTAACATCCTGGATATAATAAAAACATCTTATAGAGCCAGTCTGGAGTTCTGCATCTCTCGATTAGGCTCTTACTCCCACTGAAATTAAAATGTTATTCACTGGCATTTGCCACATTTCATGGCTTACTTAATTAAATTTAAAATTGGAAACTTGCAAATTATTTATCAGGTATGCAAATGCATGTTTGTGATATTGAATGTTTAGTTTAAAAGTACCAAATGAAAGCATACAAAGCACAAGGTTTTAAAAATTTGTAGTCCTTTAGCCATGCTATTACTGCCAATTGTCATGGTTATCTCATAACTCTTTCATAACCTCTACATAAGAAATCAAAGAGCTCAGTGTTGCTCCTGTAGAACAAGTGTTCATTATGACAGGAACTGATAGTACATGTGCAATCTCAGAAAGAAAGTGATTAGAGAGATGTGAAAGTGCTATTTGCACTCTCTGATGTTAGACATCTGTCTTAGGTAGCTAAAAGTTTGCTTGGCAATCAAGAATGGTTTTCCTTGAGACAACCAATGAAGCTGCTACCCTGTACCACCCATTCTAACTACCTACTGCAGAGATTTCTGAGCTCTTTGTCAACCGTCTCCTGATTGCAGGCTAAATTCAGTTAGGTTTTTCCCCTCAGAAAATTGCACCATAAACTCTTGTTATGCAAGATTTGATTAATGTCCATTTCAGATGTCCCTGCAGCAAGGGCAGAACATGGATGGAGGCTGGCCACTGATCTGAGCTAAGCCATTTCCACCCGTCAATCAGCATCTGTAGTTTATAGCAGGACGTCTTGAGGAAAGGTGGTATCAGTGATATCTTACTGCAAGAAGCTGAGAGGTTCAGAAATTGATTAATGAGCAGGTCCAGAGTCCATCAAGTGAGAGCAAGATAGAGAGGTGGGTGTACCATTCTAAGGCAAGCTCTCGCCCCTCATCCATCAGAGCCCTACATTAACAGATGAGTCACTTCAGTTTCCCCTTCAGTCAGTGGAGAAAAAGGCTTCTCTTAGGGGTGAGCTAAAGCTGGAAACTAACTCAGCTGCATGCAAGTGGAACTCGTTTCTTTCTTTTGACAGCAGGACTTGAAAGCTACTGTACTTGTACACTGAAGTTAGACCTTGTGAGTACTCCTTAAGAACAAATAAATTGTCCTTTGAAATCTCAGAGAAATATATTGAAGGGAAAACATTTTCACAAATGACTTCAAAGTGGCTACATCTTGAATCCATTCTACAAATACAGTGAACAGTGCATTGAAGTGACTACATACCTCAGCTTTTCCTGACAAACATATCAAAGAGTAATGAAGAAATGATGTAGAGACAGGTGATTTCACCTTACTTCTTTTCCACTTCACAGCCTAGCAAGAACCAGGCAAAACACTGACGGACAATGCTGGAAAAAACTTATTTTCTAGTCCTCTTCTATATTGGCAGTATATAGTGGTCTTTTGAGCTCTGCACTCCATTCAGGTCATTCAGAAACAACACAATAAAAAAGTGTTCTGACCCTGAACAGGCAAGCATTTACTGATGCTGAATTTCCATGCCTGTCTGTTTCCACTGTGTTTGAGAATGTAGAATGGGCTGCCTTTAAAGGATTTTTATCTATGAATATAGGCAGTATGAGACAGAAAGCATTAACGCTGAAGACTGAAGGCACATTGTTTCTTCTTTTACTGCAAAGCTCTATGAATACTGAGTAAGGAAAAATCCACCTTAAAGTTATACAAAGAACAAAGCAAGAATAGTGAGTTAGTGAACACTTGATACACCTTTTCTCAACAGGGTATACTAACCTTCAGTGAGCTCTCTCCTACCACAGTAGACTGCTTCCATTCTTCAGGCCAGTTTGGTACCTCTGTTTCAAATTGCAAGGTTGATTTACTCCCAGAACTACACTACTAACTCAGAATAACCATAATTTTAGGTTACATAATTTTGCTAGAAATAATATAATAAAGCTATTTACATTGATCACTTGTGGTATAAACACAACATTATTTTTTAAACAGGAGTCCATCAGGGAGAACCTTCTAGTGTTATAGAACTGATACAGCATGGGATCCTGGTGGGAAAACAGGGAAATGGCACTGTGTAAGAAATAAGCATGCTAAGGATATTGACTTATAATGGACCCCAATGATTAGTGTTTCAGAGACTTTCTTCCCAAAGGATATTGACTTATAATGGACCCCAATGATTAGTGTTTCAGAGACTTTCTTCCCAAAGGATATTCTATGTAAACGTATATTGTACTAGTTGCAGTGAATCTGAAACCCAGTCACGGGAGGTGTGATGGTAGGTGACTGCCTTGGCCACAGTGATCATTAAATGGTCAAGTTTAAAATTTTCAGGGAGATCACAGAACCACAGAATTGGTCAGGTGCGAAGGGATCACAGTCCAACCTCCCTGCTCAAGCAGGGTCATCCTAGAGCATATGGCAGAGAATTGTGTCCAGACTATCCAGAATATCTCCAGTGAGGGAGATTGCTGACATCTATTGGCAAGCTTTTGCTGTTTGCTGTCACTAATAAGAAAAAAAGGAAAGCAGACTTGTTTCCTAAAGACTAGACTTCAGGAGAGCAAACCTTAAGCTGCTCGAGAAGCTATTTAGCAGAGTACTTCAGGAATCTTCTTTTGAAGGCTCAGGAGTTCAAGAGTGCTGGTGAGTATTTAAGAACCACATTATAGGCCAACAGGAGCAACAATTCCACTGTGTCATAAGTCAAGCAAGCAGGGTAGAAGACCAGCTTAACTGAATATGAAACTCCCTGGTGAGATCAAGAGGAAAAAAAATTGCATGAACTCTGGAAGCAAGGTCAAGCTTTCCAAAGAGAATACAGAGCTCTGTTTTGTAGATGCAGGAAGAAGACGCAAAAGGTCAAAGCTCAATTAGAGTGAAATTGAAAATTATTGTGTCACATAACAAGAAGAGTTTTCAAAGTGCATTAATAGCAAGAGGAGAACTAAAGGAAGCATTGGACTGATCCTTTTTGACTATGGTGATCAACAGGGATGAAGAGAAATCTGATGGCTACTTGGTACTTTTTTGAAAAGTCCAGATATCTCTCCACTCAGATAAGTCAAGATTTTAATGGTTAAAACATCAGTCTCTTTGGGCTGCTTCTATGTATGTGTTTAGTGGACCTACTGTTTTATTTCAGACCCTACAGAAGTATTTTTGACAAGATGCATCTGCATACACCACTACAAGCATGTGTGTGGGAGGAATCTCATTCTACTGGGCTAAAATCAGGGGAAAAAATAAAAAGCTGTCACTTAATCCTTAAAATATATCTGAACATATTAAGCATTTAAATTTAACAGCTATTAATGCACAATGGTGGATTTCAAAGAGGATGTCCGTGATAAGGATGTGATGTCATGTCATGTTCTCTTGTTTGTAATTAGTTACAAAGTTATCTTGTGTGTAAGTCACCACAAAACAGTTATCTTATTATTATTTTTATATCTGCAATAGCAACATAAATATTAATTAAAGGTAATTCAGAAACTAAATGAAAAATAATATAAGAAAGTGCCAGGACAAAATATCTCAAGTTAGGTGCTTTGTTTCCTACTTTTTAGAGAAAATTAGTTAGGAAAATAACCAGTCTTATTGGGGTAAAAAACCCAAATCAAACAAATTTGTCTGTTCAGAAATTTTCTGCTAGATGCCTGTCGCATTTCATTTCAGTATCACAAAACCAAGTATCAGCAGATAAAATGTTTTTGACCAGAAAATAATAATAATTAGAGAATCAAAATTTATTTCTGTCTATATTAGCTTAACAACTGGAATAATGCACAAAGGACTTCAGAAAGAATGGACTGAAATAAATTACTGACATGCTTAACAAAAATTTACTGCAAAGAGTATACTGACACCAATGCATTCCTTTTTTTTCATTCTTTAACTCATACTATGGTCTTGCAGCTATAAATTAACTAGGTTGTATCTACCACAGGAAATATCTGAAGCAGAATGAGAGCTGTTATATAGAGTCATAAAGAAATTACATTTATTCCTACTAAAGAGTCCAAGAGGAAAAAAAAATCCAAAACCAAACCAATAAAAAGCCCTGAATAGAACAAAGCTTAGATCAAGGAGTTCTGTTGCTCATAGAGCTCCCAAATTTCCATAATTACTGTTCAGGGACTTTTCCAAGCCAGAGGTTACATCCTTAGGATCATGTTTAGCGGCCACTAAAGACCTATTCTTTGTGCACAGGTCCAGTCCCTTTTCTAACTTGTTTGTATTTTGGTCTTCATAACATCTTGTGGCAATAAATTACATGCTCTAATTGAGCTCTATGCAGAAAGTAATTTAATGCCTTCTCATCACCTTTCCAACATCTCCTAGATCTGGGAAGTGTAAGGCATGGACTGGATGCAAGACAAGCCAGGAGAAAAAAGGAAGAAATGCTTCATGGGAAAATAATGAAAACTAATAATTTTATACTGTTCTTAGTGCAATGAGAGTGGTAGGAGGCACTGAATATATTTGTTTAGCTGACCAACAAAAATGCTTTCAACGGGTTTCTACAGACCTTGCTTCAGAGACTTGTGCAGAGCTATTACAAATTTCTTGGGCCACATTTATTTTTATTGAAAAAAATTTAAGCACTTTAGGTTTTGGAGGTATTGTGAAAATCTTTCTTCATTAAAGCAAAGATCTCATCTTTTTCAGAAAAACAGCTGTCTCCATTGTCTAAAGCACATTTTAGAACTTTGAACAGATGTTTTAAAATTGCAGCTTGGTATCTTGGTTCCAGAGACATTTCACAATGACAAGAACTTCTACAGTCTATTGCATCCAGAACTTACAGATATTCTAAGAACTGGGGAATTAAGGAGATCAGTAAACAGATGCAGGGTAACAACTTGTTTTTTCCAATCTGTTTTCACAATTACCAACATGACTGCAAGGGAAGTGCAAGAATAAGAAAAGGTAGCTAGACAACAGAAATTCCTGGAGCTAGCAGGCCTGGCAGCCAAAAGCAAGTGAAAGCATACCCGACCATCCCATCCTACATCTGCTCACTTGCTGTGGAAATAAGAGAGCAGTAACTGATTTATGCATCTCAAGGCCAGAACAGTGTCAAGTGGCTGACATGTTTTCTGCTAAAATGCCAGCAGCCCTTGCTCTTCAGCAGCAGAGAATATTAATGAGCCTTAACTACAATCTGGTCCAGGACTGCTTCCTACAAGGTGTTCCAGAGAGAAGTCCATGTCTTATGTCTCACAGGCACCCTCCATATGGAAATTCCCTTCAGTTTTTTTTCATGATATGAAAGATATAGAAGATTTAAACATTCATAACATGGTGGGTTTAGTGATCAGTTGAAATGCCTATATTTGCCACAGAATAATTGTCTCCAGTGCAGATGGTATGCCAAAAGAAGCTTTTGTAATGCAAGGCAGATATATCTCTATAGGACATATTTCAGCTGTTGATAATTAGATTTATATCTTTCTATTTTTCTACAGGGCAAGATTAAGAACACCAATCAAAGCTTAATGTACTACACTAGCAGGTAACATGGGTTTAATGACCTTTTTATTATTTGAACTGAAACACCATTTTTTCTATATATGTGCCTATGATATTTTGGAAAAGAAAATAAAGGTGCATTGAAATCTTTCCTATTTAGTGATTACTCTAGAGAAAAACTGAATTATGCCTCTAACAAACTCTTCATTTAGCAACAAGCCAAAAATGAGAAATTTTCCAAACCTAAAAGGTTCTAATGGAAAAGTTAATTTCTCAGCTAGTCATTTATTTCTTACCAGTAGTCATCCCCCATAGACAAATATAGCATTTCACTGAAGTTATTTGTACTTTCCCTTCAGCCCCTTTTGTTATATTTGCAGTTGCCAGACAAATTATTTAAACAGTATCTTGTTTTACTTTTAACTTACCATTAAGGGAAGTTGAAAGTTCGCAGTACTGCTAGTCTACTGGATACTGTTCCTGCCCTAGTAGGCTGAACTATAATTTGATGTGCTTTGGAAGAAGGACTAATAATAACTATTAAAAACATAAAACTAACATTCGGATGCAAATTGTTGATAACTGCTTGAATTTCAATGCTCTTAATGAAATAGACTTAAGAAGCATGAAACATGGGTAGAGTTTTGGAAAGTTGTCTCTTGCCTTTTCATGTCACAGACAGTGCTGTAAAACATCTGAACATTTCATTAAATGAACATAAAAAGATAGAGATCACTTTAAAAAAACAAAATCAAATTAGAAAATTGATCTACAGTGGTTGCCTTTTCTTTTTCTCACTTCTGTATTCTATCCTGGATTTTTGGTTTTTGAAAATTCATGGGGTTTCAGGTAGTCTGTTTAGTGGAAAATCTTTGGCATGTTTCCCTTTGAAATTATTTATAATACCTACAGCTACAGGAATATCAGGCATTTGCCTAGAGCAATAGATTCTTGTGTGAAGCATAACAGCTTCAGAAAAGCTGTTCTTTGTATTTTGGTTGTAACAGCTCCTGGAAAAGTTGGAATGTTGCTGTTTTCATCCTACTAGATAATATTATGTTGATACTTCTGACAGTGTGTTACCACAGTAGTCAGAGAAACATGGAGAGACAGCAAGCTGAAAGTACTAAACCTTGCTGGAAGAAGCAAGGGAACAATTATGAGGATGTGAATGCGTTATATGAAATTTCTAGACCAGTGGAGGTGTTCTGTGTACCCTGAAGAACTGTCATCAAACTACTCACCTGGTCCCAGCCTTTGCCGAGGGATAAAGTTGTAAATCGGAGCCTTCTTGTACAGGAAAAAACGTTCAAGTCCCACTCTCATTTCTGGATGATTATTCTAATAATCAAACTAGTAGGTAGTACTAGTAGGCAACAGTAATAGTGCATGTGAGTCATCTGTAAACAAATGATCAAGAGGTTAACCAGTTGAGGTTAATCGAAGGTTAAAAGGTTAATCAAAGGGTTTCTGGAATTTCTGGAAATCACCATCTCATATATATATATGCATACCTAATTCTGATGTATGCACACATAATATGATACAAAACCCTTTTTTTTGAGTATGAGCTGTTGAAAGGAGTATAGGTCTCTTGATCAGCAGTCTGGTTATTATTAAAGCTGTAATTCTTTCCCTTTGCTGTATGCGAATAAAAGGACCCAGCATGGATTTGTAATATCTGGGAACTAGGATTGCAGAAAGAAGCATTATGCTTGGACACATAATTTTCACAGTCAAACCAGTGAATTCACACTAAACTTCTGTATTTCTCTCCTACTGATGCAGAACATTTTAACAGAAGCAAACATATAGTCTTAGTATAAATTCATATAGGGAAAGAGATTTACTTGTAACAGATGCATTTAAATTTCATTCAGTATTTGTGAATTTCAGCTTGCAAGCCATTTGTTCTGCTTCACATTCTTAACTCTTGTTAGGGACTTGTTGGGTTTTGGCTTTTTGATTTTGTATGTTTCTTTGGTAATATGAATTATATACAAAGGTTATAGCTCCTGAAATTGGTGCTTGACCCTACTACATGTACACAAAAACAGCATTCATAAACTGCGTCAGATTAACAGAAAGTCAATTAAAAAAAAAAATTATCAGTGCAAACAAAAACTTTCTGTCTTGTTTTTGATGTTAGCTCATACCAGAGTAAATAAACATAAGCCCTCTGGTCCCGATATCTATCTGGACCTTTACCTAAGTCATTTAAATTACCTTGAAGGGTAAGTTGAATAGCATCTTACTTTAACACTTTGCAGATTATCAAAAACTGTTTCCTTCCAATGCACCTATTATTTTGCAAGTGTATGATTTAATATGAAGGAAGTACAGGGAGATTTTTACTGGAATAACCATTTTTGTGTATTTCTGCTAGCATGCTCTCTTGAAGAGCATGGATAAAACTGTCTTCAATAGTATGGAAGGCCTAGAGTCCTTATCCAGCTCTTCATGAGATACAAGTCACTGTTACATTTTCTAATTAGAATACTAGCAGCTTTTAAAAACAGAGGAAACGTGAAATCAATATGTGTTTCTAAAGTATTCAGCATAAGTGACCAGCACAAGGGTCATGAAGGATATTTGAGGTACATTCAAGACACCATGATTCACTTCACATTACTTACTCTAGACCCACATCCAATATTCTGCAAAGAGATATGTGCAGTAAAACCCAAATTTTCTGTTTCCGACTGCTGCCCTTGTAAGTTCCCCATTAATTACAAAGCATATTTCATTTGTACTAGGAGGCATATTTCTTTTCTATGTGTAGCTGCAGACCAAGAGAAGATGTGCATATATTTGAAATATATTCGCATTATTGATTACTGTGTTTCAAGAATACTTCACCAAAAAGAGCATATTAAATGTATTCCATATGTAAATAATGTAACAAAATCACATTACTTAATTCTGACAATTTAATAATTAATTAATTTCATTCAATTTCTTTCTGCCACTAGCATTGTTTTGGTTTTGAGCAGTCAGTTTTAATTGGAAAAAAAGAAAACCTGTTTCATCTGCTTTAAAAATGTCTTCAGGATAGTAGTCAGAAAAAGGAACAACAAAACATTAACCATCCGCTCAGAAATTGTGCTATCACAGAAGATGCTGCACTTTGCTGTTTGCTCTGTTCAAACCAGGGCAGCGATAGAACCAGTGCTGTTGACAGTGGCACTCAGTGCTGTGTGTGATTTTACCTGCAGCTCCTCTTATCCACCAAACCTGGACACCCGTGGGCTCACCAACCCCCTGATTTCTATGAAGGGAAATCCTTACTGGAGCTTCTATGTCCTTCCACTCTGCAGGTGTTAGTAGCCAGTGGAACTGATCCTTGAGGAGGGCAAGTACAGCCCCTTTCACCTCAGATCATCTTCAGCAGATCATACCTGGTGCTCTGGTGGGTTTATGAGTGGCACACTGAGAGCAATTAGTTCCTGAATGAGGATAACAACAGGCGATTACCCTATTTAACAGCTGCTAAGTGGTGTTAATTGCTGGCTATGTACCACAAGCTGAGCAATTTTGTGCACACTGTACAAACAGAACAAAACAAACAGATGATGTAGGGAGAAAAATGGGTCTGAAAGAACCTCTATTAATCCCAAAAAGACATACAGCTGGAGAGATCACATTCATTGCTGGTGTGAATTATTTGTAACAAGCAGTTTGTCAAATCCAGCCCGTTACTGAATTGTCTGTGAATAGACAACAATCTATATTAGTTTCTTCATTATTCGCCGTAATTTAATGAATGGTTTGTATGAAATCATTTTTTGCCTAAGGTTTTGTTCCTCTCGCATGGCTAGTTTGTGATAAATTCATTCTTATTGAACAATACCTTAATTTCTGTAAAACCAAGTAAAGAATAGGATATTTTCAGAATCTAGCCTTAAATTTTAAGTTATTAATAAGCAAATTATCTCTAAAAATGGGAAGAAAATATCTCTAAATGAAATTATGATGTAGAGTTTCTTTCTTCTCAGTGAAATATTGAAAATAACAGGAAAAATCCAGACAAGAAGCCTTATAGAGGTTTTAATATATTTTTAGATGCTCTGTTGGTTTTCAGGTCTCTGTTCCTAAGAGCATTCACTAATCACAGTGCAGTACATGACCAGCAAAGCTGGCCACTGTGCACATTGTATTGCTTAATAGCATGCTTTAGATTTTACATGACAGACAAAGTATAGCTCCAATTATAAAAAAGGCCTACATGCTGTGAAGATATTGGTAAGTTATGACAGTAATCATAGAAGGAAAAAAAATAGAGTTTTGTAAGTCCTCTCCTGGTTTTAACTGAGATAGAATTAATTTTCTTCTTAATAGCTGTACAGTGCTGTGTTTTAGATTGAGTAGGAGAATAATGTTGACAACAAAGTGATGTTTTGGTGGTGCTTAGGCATGCTTATCCTGTCGAAGACTTTTCAGTGTCTTGTGGTCTGCCAGCAAGGAACTACACAAGAAGCTCTGAGAGCATGGCTGAGACAGGTGACCCAAAGTAGCCAAGTGATATTCCATACTGCAGAACATCCTATCCAGTATATAAACTGGGGAGAGTTACCTTGCAGGGGTCAGTTGTGAGACTCGGAGACAGGCAGAGCTGCTGGTGAGAATTATATTGGGCATCACTTGTTTCTCTCAGCTCTCTTTCTCTCCCTCCTTTTTTATTAAATTTACTATTAATCACTATTATTATTATTATTATTATTATTATTATTATCATCCTTCTCCTCATCATCATCGTGTTTTGTTTTGCTTTGTTTCAATCGTGAAACTGTCCTTATCTCAACCCATGAGTTTTACTCTTTTCCTGATTCTCCTCCCATTCCACCATGGAGGAGGTGCAGTGAGCGAGCAGCTGCATGGTACTTAATTTCCTGCTTGGGTTAAACCAGTCCCAAAAAATCACTAGAATAATATATTCACAGCTGAAAAATTAGATTCTGCAAACAAATGATGAATGTCTATTTGAAATTATTCTTTGTGATGAACTACACACAAACAAGCAAAGCAGACATCAATAAATGTGCTAGATAACATCAAAGTAGTGGCACTGTTGATCTACCTAAGCTAAATGCTCCACACTGATTGCTTTTCTAACTGTAAATCAAGAAAAAGGACCTAGTACCAAGTATGCAGCAGACTGAAAGACAAGTATTATCATCTGGTTTCTGTTGCTTTGATTCCTCCTCAGCTTAATCATCTGATGAATTCCTCTCGCTCTTTTTTGCTTTATTTTCGAAAGGATGTTGATTTCCCTAAAGTTTATGATGGTCTACTACACACAAATATTTCTCCCAACATGCACACCACCATTATAAGATATGAAAAAATTATATATTACCAATAAGACCTTTTTCAGTGGACTCCCATGGAACAAAGGCAGGATCCTATTTTTCAGAAAGCCCATGAAAGTAATGAAACTCTTATTTAGCTAAGAAATAAAATGCCAAACATGTTGTCAAAGTACTTAAAACTTGTGCTTCCTTTTTCTTCTCTTCCTACAGAGCTTTTGAAGGACAGGAGAGAGCTGGCATGCAATAAACATAGCTTGTCTCTAAAATGTGGCACTCAGGCTATAACATTAGATTTTTGGATGTTTTGAGCGGAAATTTTCTTGAACTGTGAAAAATTTTAGACTATTTGATTAGACATTGGACTACCATGTAATTTTAGACTACATTTGATCTTCATATAATTTGAATATTTGCATGGAATTTGACTTTACAAAGTAAATTAGAAGTCTTCTGAATTCAGTGATTTTCATATTATCAATGGGAAAGTAATTTCTATAGCAACATTTTAAAGGTTATTCAAACACTGAGGAAGAATTTGGGGAGAGCGAGAGGGGAAGTGTTTTTTTTCTTTCTCTTACCATTTATTTTCGCTTAACATCCCTCAGGAAGAAAGCCATAAAAAAAAGAGAGAAGAGAAAGAACAGAAGGTCTGGTGCTGGCAAAATGGCCATTGACTGAGAAGAATAACCAGGGATTATGACTCTGGGATTTTAGCTGTACATTATAATAGATTTACAAGCTGAACTGCTAAAACTTCTTAGCTTCCATGCCCTGGAGAATCTTGTTATGCATTAGTCCTTTCTTTAAATAATGTAGGCTGTAGCTTAAGTTTACAGTTTGTGCAAATACATACAAACAGAGAGAGAAGAGGCACATAAAACTAGTCTTAATTTTAATAAGGCTATATTTTATATATGTCAATAAGTGTTTGTATGCTCTAAAATAATTTCAGGGAATACAGAATGAAGTAAGCCTCCTTAGCTTGACATGTAGCTTGACTTGGTTTGGATAAAATAATTAATTCCTTGGTTTATAGGTGCTAGAGTTTCCAAATGCAGAAGCCTGCTCGGGAGGAGGCTGCAGCAGCTCCATGCTGACTGTCAGTCTGACCAGGCTCTATGCCCCAATCTCTCCAATTGCTGACATATGGGCCTACAAACCCTCAAGACCATAGTCCCACATTAGCTGCCAGTACAGACACCCTTGCATGCACACTCATACACACACACACACACACACACACACACACACACACAAATGTATCTCTCAGGGCACACCCAGATCCTACTGTCCCTCCAGCAGCTGGCCTGGACTCCAGATCCCCTATGCTGGCACCTTCATTTTCCACCTCTTCCTATGATTGCATCCTCACGGGCACACGTCCTGCCCCAGTCCCAGCCCACATCACCTGCTCTCTGTATTATCTGGAAGAACCTTCACTGACTGTTATTGCCATCCTCATTCCTGTCACTGGCACCATGGACACGTGGACTGCTCTGACTCCTGGTCCCAGTCCCAGGGCTATCACTGAGCCCCACACACACTTTTGCACACAGGACAGAGACCCCATTCAGGAAAATGGCTAGAAATGGGGTTTAGTGGGAAGGTAAGACACACAGTAATGATTAGGAACAGTGCCAAGCAGAGGCACTGACCAGCACCTGCTTGCAAGCAACTGGCTCATCTATCGACTTATACTTCTATTTTCCCACTTGTTCTTCCCTAAGATACCTTGATTCCTCCTTTTTCCCACCCTTGGTTTGTCCCTAAAACATCCCATAGTTAATCCTGTGCAATCCAAGGGCCCTTTCCCTGCACTGTATACTGAACTCCATTCCCTTGATCTTGCTGCAGAAGATGAGTAATAAAATAAATAAAGAAAGAAGGCAGGGGTTAGTGCACATCATGGAATCAGCAACAGCACACTGTGTACAAAACTACATATCAATGAGGTGGGCAAAGAGAAGAAGCAGTCACTGCTCTTTTAAGATAATATGGACATAGTAGAGAGATTGTTTTCTTCCAGCCTCCCTAGATTGATGTACTCAGATACACCCTGTACCTCACAGAGCCTGGGAGTGCCTGATGAAATACAATTACAAGTTTATACATGTAATATATTCTATCTCCCCTCTCATAGATAATTATGAATTGGTGCTGCTAAGTCTCTGAAACCCTCCCCTGCATGTCAAGATGACTATTTCTTCTGTGTTTCTTTATTCATCCCCTGGCACAGTTGCAGTAGAGAGAGTGGGCAGGCAATATGAGTAAAAAATATGTACTTCAGAGGAATGCTGCAAGGCTTTCTTGCACTTTTTGCTGCCTTTCATACTTTTGTTGTCATTTCTTCAACTTCTGAATGTTACCATAGGACAGATAGTACTAATAATATGGGTAAAGTAAGAAGATCTCAAAACTGAAGATGGATATTTTGACATTTTCTGTAATATCCTGAAGCATGAGGTAAGATGAATTTGGGGAAAGAAACTGACTAACCCACAAAAAATCAAATCCTCCCTCATACTCCTTCAGTGCTATAAATCAGAATATTTTTACCTTGATATAACTGACACATGAGTAGAAAGTAGGCAACTACTTCTTTTCCCTATTAGATTTCTATATTAGTTTTTAGTGGATAAAGGCTGTAACAATTAACATAATGAGTAGCAACACTGGCACCTAAACTTTTGAGGTAGCACTCCATGTAAAGAGTCTCCACACTTTAAACTTTATGCATGTCATCGGAGAAGTCCTTCTGTGATTTCATCTCAAGACTGAAATGAAATGGAATGCAAAGGATCACGTGGAATGTAAGCTTCTCCAAGTACACAGTGGGATTTGGGATGTGGGTTGTATCTTCCCAGTAGGAGTGTTACAAACAGAGCTGCAAACACATTTATTTGTTAGCACACCAAATTTGTCTCCACTCTAACAAAATAACACCTTATTTCCTGGTACTGTTAATGTACTGATAGAGTGGAGTTTTCTTAGAAATCCCTTTATAGTTACATCTCTTTTCTCATAGAAGCCTATAGTCCCATGTGAATGCTTCCCTTAATACTTCTCAGTATTTGTTCATGTTAGCATTTTGTGAACTTTCCTATTGAATTTGAGGACAGCAAAGATAACTTGATTTAGCTGAGTTAATCTATTGATGCTTCCCCTAAGCCATCATCTGAAATGAATAATTTGAGTGTAATATTTTGAAGTTTTCTTTTTAAAGCTATCAGCTCTTCTGAAGTGATTTTTTTTACCCATCTTTATATACACATGCACACACACACACAAATATATATTTATATATACTTTTCTTCCCTACCAGCTCTGAGAGTTATTTTCCTTAGAATCCCTTGCTCTTATTTTTCTGTACTCTATCTGATGTTTTGTTAAGGATCACATCATAGTATTATCAGTCACACCTTCATTTCAATCACTTCTTCCCATTTTAATAGAGTTGGTACAGAAGAGCTTGCCTGTCTTAAATTATGTCTCCATCTTCAGTTTAAGTAACTTCTAAACTAATTCCAAAATCTTCCTGAGCCATCCATTTTCCTTTTCCCTGCTTTCAACGGGCCCCTTGATAGCTAAATATTCTCCTTATTACTAATTAAGGTACTTCACTTATTCTTCTATTAGTCACAAAAGGATTTCTCTCTGGAGTTTTACTCATTGTATGCATTTGGAAGGTTAGAGTAATCCCCAGTCATAGCAGTTTCCTTTTCTTCTTCCTTTTTAACATTAGTCACAGTTTTTCAATCAGCCTATTCTCATGTAGCATCTAAACCAGTATTTACACCTTTGATATAAAACACATTTCTTGCATTTTCCCTTGCTTGTCTCCCTGAACAAGTTGTATTCTTCTGTGTCTGTGTCAGATGTGCAGCATATCCCACAGTCTGTGTGATGACAGCTAAGTCATCATTTTTGATCATGAATTAAGTCTTGAAGTATCTCCTTGTACCTGTGCTTTGATAGTTTGCCGACAACTAAGAGAGTGTCATTACTCTTCCTATAATTCTCTTTTCAATAAAGTCCTTGTCTTCGCCTTCCCCATACATATCGAGCTTAAATTCAGCAAATTATATACATCCCTTCAGATTTGAGTTCATTCCATTAGAAAAGAGGTAAGCTTAGCTCTTCTAAGTGGTGCAATATGTAATAAATTCAAAGAAATTGGAGTTGTACCAATATTAAATCTTTGGAATTGAGAAGACAATTATACTAGCTATCCTCCCTGACTTGAACAGACATCTTCTGATGATTTTTAAGAATTATTATTACGTTATTATTTATGTTATTATACATATCACTAAAGAGAAAACGACAATAGGTCTGAGCCCATACTATAGTGAAGACATTAAGATTTCCCTTTGGAAACAATAATAAATTGTGTCAGATTTCTAGGTCTAAGCAATTTCCTTGAAGAGTGTAATTAATTTGTAAGAAAACCCCAGCCAACAGTAAAGATTGCAGTATAAAATGGCAAATCAGGAACTTGTTGAAAAATAATACTTGCCATAAAAAGGATAACAATACCATGCAAAGAAATTGAAAAGCAACATGTAAATAAATTACTGTGGCACCCTTCTATGCTGCTATGGTTAATGTTATGTCAGCATTTTCATTACAAGATCCATTTTTCAAAGTTTATGAGTCATCTATAAAATTAAAAAAAAAAGTCTTTCTAAGACTAATGCTGGAAGATCATGCTCAAGAAGGAGTTTTGATTACAATAGTGTAGAGGAAAAACACCAATTACTCTTCACAAAATGTCTTGAGTTGAAAAACAAGGTATCAGTTTAAAAATATAATTTAAATTTTTTGGATTGAAACTGTAGTTGGAGATGCAGCTATAAAATTAGCTTTCTTTCCCCGTCATTCAGTTTTTACAACAGCATCTTAAAGAAAATGGGATAGAAGCCAAAGTATTTAGGTGGAGAGTCTGTAGAGTGTCTTTGAATTAGAGAAGCCATGTTGTCATTTTAAATTTTACTACCTGCTCTACATTCTCCTCTCTAAAGAAAAATGTTTTGAAACTAAGCTCATTAGAAAGAAGTGACAATATATCTGTAGCTGAGTCATTGATGCAAGTTTATGTTGGGGGCAAGAACAACACATTGAAAGCTTTTAAGCCAAGATTTAGCAAAATCTTTCCCTTGCAGGTATTAAGAGAAAATATGTCTTGTTAATAAAATAATTTCCAACAACTTATTTAGAACATGTTTTCTCTAAATAATGGAGTAATGAGTAATAATACTGGGCATGAATAATATAATGAGATACAATTAAAAGAGAGTACCTTATAAGCTTTATCTGTAGTTTCTCAGCAGTTTTCTATTGCTGTTGAACCCAGACTGCTGAATTGAAGGCATCCTTGATCTGATCTGATTAAATATAGAATTCCTATGTTTTTGTGAGAACTTGGGGTAGTGTTTGAGAGCATTGTCATTTAGATAATGTTGAAGGGCTCTGGACAGTATAAAGAGGCAAGTCCAGTACTGTCACATTTCTATGGTTCAGCCTCAAGAAGAGATGACTGAGAGGGGACCTCATGGATAGCTACAAGTATCTGAAGGGAGGATGCCTTCAGATGGGATGGAACCACGCTCTTTTCAGTGGTGCCAGCCACTAGGACAAGAGGCATTGAACAGAACCTGATGCACAGGAGGTTCCACCTGAACATGAGGAAGAGCTTTACAGTGTGGGTGACCATGCAGGTAGCCCAGAGAGGTTGTGGATTGTTCCTCTCTGAAGATACTCAAGAACCATCTGAACACAGACCGTGCCATGAGTTCTACGATGGCCCTGATTGAGCAGGAAGTTTGGACCAGATAAACACACTGTGGTCCCTTCCAACCTNCAAATAGTTGAAATTACTAAAAAAACTATTCTGGATATATTTTGCCTATTAGTAGAGGCTAAGGAATCTGTACAAAATCTTCATTGAAAGCTCACGTTCTCACCAATGGACATTTATAAGGCATCAAAAGCACACTTTTAACAAAATGGTACTTCTTTGGAGAGAAGAGAGGATCTGCAGTGACACTTCATTATGCTTTTAAGGTTGCATTATGGGCTACCATATTAGACACTTCTGTGTCCATGCTATAGGTACTTCTGGATATTGGATGCATGTGAGTACAAATCAAGGAACTTTGGTTTAGCTGTCTGCATTTTTGCATTTACATATACAGATACAAATGCAGATACTACAAACTCCTAGTTCCCTGGCTGAAGCATTTCTAAGTATCTTTTCCTTCAAAAGCTCTTCCTTTCTTGCACATATCATCAAAAGAGAACCACAGAACAAGTGATGTGAAAAGACATCTCCAGAGCCAGAGCTCCTATGCCCCGCTCAGAGCAGGGTCACCGAGAGCTGGCTGCCCTGGGCCACGTCAGTTGGGTTTTATACACCTCCTAGGAAGGAGATTCCTCAGCCCCTCTGGGCAACCAGTTCATTGGGCACGACTGAGGACTCTGGCTTCACTTATTTATTCACTCATCAGCAATTTATAGACATTGACTCAAATTTTCTCAGCCTTCACTTCTGCAGTTTGAACAGCCCAAGCTCTGTCAGCCTCTTCTTATAAAAGCGATGCTCCAAGGCCTTCATCAGCTTTGTGGCCCTTCATTGAACTTGCTCCAGCAAGTTCATGTCTCTCTTGTACCAGGCATTTAGGTCTATGAGTGCACCAGACATCAAAATTCACCTATTTCTGTTCAATATCACTAGTAGGGAACCGAAAGCTATTCAATTTACCTGAACATAGATACCCACGGCAGGGTTCAGTTGTCTAAACACAGATGTTCTGTATTGTTTCAAAAAGGTCTGGAGTATTCCCCATGCCCTCCAGCTGCCAAGCACCACATTGTATTTGACATCCTATGTGAATATCTTGGAAATTTTCTGGTTTACTAGAAGCCACGGATAATCTAGGTTTAGACATTGATGTAACAATAAACTTTGAACAGCAAAACACCTTTCATTTTCTGTGTGTTATAACTTTATATATAACTCTGTTATATAATTTTATCCACATAAGCTGAGGTTCCCCTTGGAGTCGTCGAAGTTTCTGCCAGGGGCAGTTCAGAGAAAGAGATTATCTCCTTCCATTTAACCAGCTGAATTAAAGTGAAATGGTATGAATATGTCCTCATCCCTTCTGATCACTCACTCCTTCTCCTAGACTTACATAGCCAAAGCCGGAAACACAAACAAATAGAGGAACAAAAGAAAAGTGTAATCCTAAAATACCTGAGAATTAAAAACAGGAAATGAAGAGCTGATTACAGGTCATTTTTTTTCTCCCCTCCAAATTTGGCAATAAATAACATGCTTTAGTAGTGCTACGTTATTAGTATCTCCCAGTGATTTTGTTTACAATGCCTCTCATTATTACCCACTCTCTCAATGTGCACTTTAAAAATGTGAATCACATTAGCGTGATTGCATTTGCATTAAACACATGGTTAGTTTTTTAAAAGTACAAATGCTTATAATTTTATGACACACCCGCATGAATTATAAAATGATGCATAATAGAACTTTGCTTGATTTCATAATTACCTGTTGTTATCCTGGGCTAATTAAATATTCAGCACTGCATGTTAATCCTGAAAGTCTCCCTGGCATCATCTCTTCCCTTTTCCTGATTTTTTTTAGTACATTGCATTGAGTTACAACTTGTTTCATGGAATCTGTAGAAAGAAAAATGTTCAACAGCTATGGATATATGCAAATCTTCAAACAACCATACCCGAAGTTAAAAGTGGAAATTTCAATATGTACCTATTAATTCTGGCAGGCATATATTACATTGCTTTGATCATATTTCTTTACTAAGCTTCCTCATCTGGTTGAAATAGAGCCTCTTAGAGCTATTTCCCCCCTCTTTATTTTCTCAGAAAGTTACCTTGTATTTTATACAGCTTAATCTTCTAAAAGAGGTTGTTTTCTATTTTTACATGGCGTACTATATGAACATCTAAAGTATCTAAAGATACTTGGAGGTATGAGGAATTTGAGTCTTGAAATACCTTGTTGAAAAAATAGAAAATGTGGGAAAATAATTATTGTATTGCAGTACTTTAATTCATATGAATAAAATGACCAGCTTTGCTATTATTCAAGTTAGCAGCAAGGTCCTCAGCAGCTTCAGACAGAATATATTATTAAAGCATACAGAGGTGCTGTTACTTTCTTAGCAGGTAGAACTCAATTTTTTAAAGAACAAAATATGTTGCCTAGGCAAATCATCAAGCAACTTATTTTGCCATCAGAAAGAGAGCACTGTTTTCCTTCCAGGTTTCATTTCAGCCCCAACACAGACATCTTCAGGAGGCATCTCTAAGTCAGCTCCTTTCACCTCCCTTGCTCTGCTGCCAATACAGGAAGTTGGTGAAGTTGGTGCTGGATGGGAGGCAGCTCATTTGCCTATAAACATCTGGTGTAGATGTGACCTGTGGTATTCAGCCAGAAAGGCACGAGGTGTAGCTTGGGTCTTCTGTCAGACACAAGCTGAATTCTGATGTCCTAGACATGGTAGGGAAAATTAAGGACAGCCAATATCTGCATTTAAGCTATTGAATCAACTTTAGATGTTTACATTTGTAGCTGGCTAGAGATAGATAAGAAATGCTATGAAACTGTCCACTGTGCTTCTCTTAGTAATGAATACAGGTAGGTCTTTTCCCAAGAGAATATCTTATTCTCCTGAACAAGCACTTGCAACATATAGAATCATAAAATTTAAATTTTAGTTGCAGTTCTTTGTTTTATAATTTGTTTAAGCTTAAACCAAGTGACAAATAAAAAAAAAAAAAACACCAAAAAAACACCACCAACAAAAAAAGAACCCCAAACAAAACAACAAAACCACTGTCCTGGTTTCAGACAGGGATTAAAAAAAAAAAACAGAACAACCCAAGACAACCCAAACCAACAAAACCCAAAACCTAAACCTTCCAAAAAACCCCACAATCAAACCCAAAGAAAAAAAACAAAAACAAAAACAAAAACAAAAACAAAAAAAAAAAAGCCAAACCAACAAAAAAACCATGCACCAAAACCCATCAAAAATAAAACCCAAATAACCCCCAAACATTCGTTGTAGAAAATTTAGGCCTTATACAGGCCAGATTTTGCATTCATGATGCAAGTGTTGTACCCAATCATCTGCTGAGTATATTTAAAAAAAAAAAGTTACCTTGAGGAAGTACATGAAATGCAATATCTGTATTTCTTTAGCTATCTTGATGTCCTCCACATCACACTGTTCCTGTCGGTATACTTAGCCTAAATTTAAATTGTTGGTTTTAAACTGCTATAATACTACTGCTTTCAGCACATTTCATGTGTGTCTTTGTACTGTGTAAATGAAAGGGGTGTCAGTCATCATGCTTTTAGATTCTTGTACTTCTCAGTTAATAATGATGATCTTTGAGCTTGGTCCTGCAAGTAATCATTTGTGTGAGTAAAATTAGGCATATAGATTTGCATTTGCAGGATTAGTGACAATGTAAGCTTTGGCATTGTTAGGTTGCTATGCAAATGCTTAGCAATTCTCCCTTTGATTTCTTCCATTTTTATTCTCTTCCATATCCCCACACCTTCTTAGACAGGTGAACTTATAGTCAATTTCTGTAAAGGGGTAGTGCTTTGCAAATATAAACCCTTAGATAAGGTTAGATATGCTTAGATATGCTTCTCTTAAACTCTCTTTGAACCTTTAAGACTTCATTGCAGCTAATCTTACTACAGAAACTATGTTGGAAATGAAAGTGTTAGCTCCAGTTATATCAACCTTTGATGTGAGTTGTTTTCCAACATACTAGCATTGGAAAAGATAATAACACCACCACCAAGATGCATGTATACGAGCCCATTTACATCTTTCATGTATTACATAAATAGCATTTTTTGATTAAACATTTAAAGTGATCCATTCCCTTCCATACGTTTATCCTTTTATTAACTGTAAATAATTGAGTCATTTTCAGTGCAATCATTATTGTTAGTTTGGTCCTGCTCTCCACTCCACATGAACTTTCCCTTAGCTTAACTGCCTTGTAGAAAATGCACCAGCATACAGAAGTCAGGATAATAGCAGAGAGGAAACACAAAAAAACCCTTACATTTTAAGGAGGCCGTTTAAACATCCACAATCAGTAGCACACAAAGCAGTTTGTCAAGGTCTGATTCTGTATCTTTTGTTGCCAAATTGCAGACACACTTTACAGTAATGGAAGCATTATTTCCTTTGATAACCACAGTAATTTATCAGAATACTTCTTCTTCTTGAATATTATTTTCCCCTGGTTTTGCTGCATTAAAATAAATTAAATAAATTTAGATCAGTTTTGGCTCAACTCTCTAACTACTTTGTCAAAGTCTTTTAGAGCAAACCTCAGATGCAGTTGTTATTGTCCTCTGTGGCAACAGTCATTGCAAACATCATTAAGGATGTGAGGTCTCTCCCTTAATTAAGAACTAAAAGGTTTCATTTCCTAAAACAAAAGCATGTGGCAGGTTTTATTGATCTGGTCTATGTCGCCAACTGAACACATTAGCAGAGGTTATTGATTACTCTAGCGGTAATTAGCTCTGTTCCTTGTCAGGTAAAGCACACATTCCTAAGATCTTTCCTAAAGAGGCCTATATGTTCATTCACATTCACCAAGTTATACAATGAAGAGGGTTTTTAAAGTCTTTGTTGCCTATGTATCATTTTTTAAAATTTAACAGCAATCATTAGAAAGGTCATTTTCCAGTCATTATCTTGTTATAATTCTTTCTGAATGTCACTGATGCACTTAGGAATGAATTCAAAAACAAAAGAAGCACAGCATTGTTGTTGTTGTTGTTGTTTTTTAATGTAAGCACATATGGCTATTGCTGCTTTTAATAACTCCCAGCAAAAGAACTGCCATTACAAATTAATCTGAAACTGTAGTAAATAATTTCCTAACAGAATGCATAGGATCTTTCCCCAGTTTTGAAAGAATAATTTCAGACTTCATTTATTACTTCATTACATTCATTTTACATACATTTACATACATACATACATACATTATATTTTACATACATATTACATTCATTACTTCATTTTTGGTTCTAGTAATAAAAAAAGAAGCTAATTATATTCAATAGCACTTCTTTGGAGAAAGACTTGATAGAGTAAAAGGGGTCTAATAGTGTCTGGCTTTCTTCAGACAACTGGAAGTCCCGGCCCTCATGGGTATCTGAAACCAGCCTGATAACTGCAGAGGGAAAACATGGAAGAGCTCAAGCAATATGGGAGGTTTCTGGAGTGCATTGTTCCTGGGACAGGTGGTTGAGAAGTAGATGAAGGGAGCTGCTGTGCTGGATCTCCCAACTACAGCAAATGATGACTGGTCAGCAATGTGAAGGCTAGGGGAATTCTTGACTCCAGAGAGATGGTGTCATTTGTGATCCTGAAAAGAGAAAGCAAGGTATAAGGGTCTGGGAGAGCTGATTGATTTCCAAGGGTCACTTTTTCCAAGCTTGTGTATGGTCCATCCCAATATGTGGACACTAAAATAACGGTGACAAGATGTCTGCCTGTATGAACATGGATTGAGTCTTGTGTGTATTAACCACAGTCCAATGTGAAAAAAAAAAGTGAGTATATGAGAGGTGGAAGCAAGATAATACAGAAAGAGTGGAGACACTCTCCAAGGGCAGTGGTTAGGCACTCCAAAGGTTGTGGTTAGGAAAGCCAAAACTCATTTGGAGCTACATCTGCAAATGCTTCAGCAAGAATATCAGCAGCAAAAGGAAGACCAGAACTATCAAGCTGCCGCTGAACAGTGCAGGGAACCTGATGTACCAGAACACAAAGAATACTTTAGTTTTTACTGGTAAGATTTATTTTTTGGGATTCCAGATTCCTGAAATCTGTGGGAAAGTCTGGAGCAAAAAAGAGTTACTCTCAGTAGAAGATGATCAGATTTTGGAATATTTAAAGAAACTGAACATCCACAAGTAGTTGAGACCTGGCACTCATGAGTGCTGAAGGAGCTGAAAATGTTGCAAGGCCACTCTCAACTACCTTGGACAGATCATGGTAAGTGCAAGAGAGTCTTGGGCAATGGAAAAAAGCAAACTGATGAAGACAGGCAAGAATGAGGATCAGGGGAACTTTAGCCTCAGCTGATTCCCTGGGAAGAGGGGAAAGCAAATAATCCCAAAATACATTTCCAATAACATTAAGGAAAATAAGGCTTTTGAGACTAGTCAACATGAATTTACAAAAGGAATATCAATTGCATATATTGGTTTTTTATCTTATATAAATCATGTATATCATATCAAATGCCTAAATAGTCTGGCAATCTTTTGCAAAGAAATCACTGGCTCAGCAAATTACTGTTGTTGCTCATGCCCGTTTCAGATTTTGACTCTGTCTCCCATCAAATCATCACAAAGAAACTGATAAAGTCTACTCTAGAGAAGTGGGTAGTGAGACAAATTGAGAAGTAGCTCAGCTTTCAGGATCAGAGAGTGGTGATCAGTTGCATCCACTCCAGCTGGAGGCCAATCACTAGTGGTGTGTGCCAGGGTTTCAAACCAGGGCCAATTCTGGTCAACTCCAATGCTTGCAGATGTTACAAAAAAACACCTGCAGATAGTTGGGAGTTTTGTGGGGGTTTTTTTGTGGTGGTTTTTTTGGCAGAAAAAAAGTTGGCATTTTAATGACTACTCTTGATGATTGTAAATTTGGAAGCATTGTTAACACACCAAAAGAGGAAAATATAATTTACAGGGGAAAATATGATACATAAAAACAGTGAAATAGTGAAATATAATCATTTAAGGCATATGTTCATGCACATATGTCTTGAATTATCTTGATTTAGACAGGTCTGGAGTCTAGCTATTTTAGGTTATTTCTACAATTTGTTGAGAGGGACAGGCACCTCTAGACTGAGACACAGAATCCCAAGGGAATGAATAATTTTCTAGGGGAGCCTTCCAGTGACTATAAATACTGTTTGAAGAGTGTGTCTCTTTATAACTAGGCCTGTTTTACAAGATGAATAAAATACATTTTGGCCATAAAGTGGAAGTTCATCAGTTGAACTTCGCAAAATTTACTGGTACAGCTATGTTTAATCTATTTCAGTAATTAAATGCTGTGTATCACCCCTAAACAGCTGCAGCAGTCCCAATGTCTGCTGAAATTGTGAATTCTTTTCTCTTTTTTTTTGCTTAGCATCCTAATATTCATATTAAACTTGCCCTGCTCAGCGATGTGAATACACAATATTTTTTTTTTCCCAGTGAATACCTGTCAGCATTTGCTTGGCAATCTTTAATAGGTTCTTTGCAAATCTGACCATAATGGGAAGTCTTACAGCATTAGTTTTATCTCAACAAAAATCCACAGATATGATTTAGTGAAGCAAGGAAAGGTCCAGAGGATCTTTGTAACTCCCCATATCCCAAGTCCATTCAAGGACCAGAAAACACAATAGATGCCCTAGAAACAGCTGTATGAGTATCAGTAGTTTTAGAATGCCACTGTGATTAAGATGCTTTGACACATAGGGGTAATTCTAACTTACCTGGAATTTGAGAGAGACAGATATAGAAAGGAATGCTAAATTTTTACTCAGTTGGAGAAAAATGGTAAACCACCATCATGACAAAGTCAACATAAAGACAGATTCCTGACTATACCAGTAACGTAATATTTTTTTCAAACTGAACTGGAGATGAACCACTAATCACAGACAAGATTTTATCTGGAATATTCAGTATACATCTACATTGCCTGCTGTAACAGAGTCAGGAATAAGTTTGGCAAACTTGTTATAAAGAACTCAGACTTGATTCTCCCCACTGCTTAGCTGTCAGCTGACTCTCCATGTCTTTCCTGAAGCACTCCAGCAAGTTTCCCACTAGTTATCTCCATTCCAGTTCAGGGAATAATGCTGCACAGATTCTTTCTCCATAAGGCAGTGTGTATACAGTTGCATAATGCCTGTCTGATACAAGTCTCCTTAGTTTTAAAATATTATCCAAACTTGTATTGCACCTTTGAGTACTCACATATGCTATATGCCAGTGCACAGA
Organism: Leptocoma aspasia; assembly: GCA_013399835.1. Taxonomy (NCBI): domain Eukaryota; kingdom Metazoa; phylum Chordata; class Aves; order Passeriformes; family Nectariniidae; genus Leptocoma; species Leptocoma aspasia. Next base: position 290,805 of record VXAX01003958.1, read on the forward strand.
AGCCATAGTCTCATTTTCATGCCATAAAAACTTCTCACTATCAAATTGCAATATAATCCTTGCATTATTTCAGGCACCTTGAAATTATTCTCACTAGCACTACTGCAACACATGCTAATAATTTTGTATTTTATATTTTAGGGGCACTGCCTGAGTCTGAAGATGCCAAGGGCTACTGTACGTCTGTAGATGTAGCCAGCCTGCCAGAGAGGAGCTGTCCCTGGCATAGCATAGACATGAACCAAAGAGTTCTGCCTGGCATCAGGTCCAGGGGCTGCTCCTTGATTTCCTTTTATTCATCAGAGTAGACACTTTTAGGCTCCAGAAACATTAAATCAGACCAATGGTAAAAAACAAAAGCAAAACAGAACAAAAAACCCAAAAAAACCAACCAAACAAAAACCAAACCACAGCAAACAAACAAACAAAAAACCCCCAAAAAGTAAAAGAACAAAATAAAAAACCAAGCCACAAAAACCCTAAAAAACTTTCACCAAACCCAAACCAAACCAAAACCAACAAATGAAAAACAATCTTCCCCAAAAACACAAAAAACCCCAAAACAACCAAAAAACCTCCAAACCAAACCAAACAAAAAAAAATTTAAAAACCCCAAAACTCCCAACCAACCAACCAGCCAAAGGCAAAAACCAGAAGCCCATAAATAAGGAGATGAGGGAATTTGATTTACTGCTTTATGAGACAAGAAAAAAAGTGTTAAAACATATTAATTCCCAAAAAGCACATAAATATTGCGTATAAACATAGCTGTGGAGTAAGTTCTAGAGAATCAGAGTTGTTTTCTAATTGATCCAATATTTTCCAACCTTTTCCAGTTCGTAAACATCTAACATTTCTTTAGGAGTCTTTGCCATACTGAGGAAAATCACATTGGTGATTATTCTGTACATGGAAAATAAACAGACTTCCTCTTTTCTCTGATGCTTCTTCCAAACTCTTTCAGAGTAGTCCCCAGATACACACTGATTTGCAGACATAGGGGTAAAACCCCTGAATCCCTCGTCGATAGAAAAACTGAGTGATCCAGAAAAGTTAGGATGGGAAATAGGATAATACTGCTATTTACTTGAGCCCTGATGTTCTGGATCTGAACATGGAGAGTAAGCTGAAATTTAATATTATAAAAACTGTAATGAAAAAAAATATTTCACTCAACCATTATGATACCCAGGAAATTAATTGATGAGAGCATTATTGTCTTCATGGTGCAGAGAAACTATTGAGTAAACTGTGTTCTTCTGACAAAGTCAAATAATCTGAAGGTTCAGAAAGAGAAAATTATTTTCCTGTATTAAAAAAAAAAGACTGTAAAATATGGTTTAAAATTGTTTCTCAGACCATAATTATAATTAAAAAAACTTTATTGTCAAATATAATTCTAGATCACTCATGCCATGCTGAGATGCTGCTTCTTATTTTACTGGGATTAAAAAAGAATATATTCTATAAATAGAATGAAAAATCTTTGCCACAAAAGAAAATGCAAAACCTATGACTCATTCTAATTAAAACAGAAGCTTATGAACTCATATTTTTCAAATAAATGTGAGAAATACACTTTGCATACTACTACAATGTTAGGATTTTTTCTTTCTTTTGTAAGGAAAAATATAAGATTTTACTGTGCACCATTAAAATGTTACAGTTCAGTTCACTTAAGCATTACAGACTTTAATTTTTCATTTTTACTCTTGTTTTAGGGTGGTGAATAGTCCTCACTGGCCCCTTGACAGAGTGCAGAGCTTTAGTATTCTCTGCTCCTGTCAGCTATACTGGAGCCCTACCACAGTCTGAGCAATCTCAGGAAACACCATAGTCTAGACTCAAAAAATTATCAATAGGAGGATGTTGCACAAGAAGGAAACTATAATTAACAGTACTAAGTGAAATTCAACTTTTAAAAGACAAAAAATTGAAGACTTTAGTCTCAAAATAGGAAGGAGGAGGCAAATTCAAAAACATTTTGTGGAACGCGAATTATTTTCAAGAACCTAATTATGGTATCTTAATTAAAATGAAAAAATCTGTGCATTCCCCAAACACCAATTCCCTATAAAAATTAGGATGGGATTCATTAAGTCTAATTTTAGTCTTCATCTGAGTCATTTTACGCTCCTTCAGCAGCTGATAGAATTGAGCAATGCTAGGGAGCTGTTCCTTTGGTTAGTTCTGAATATCTACACCAGAATGAGAGCCTAAAATTTGTTGCTTTCATTGTTCTCGTTACTGTCATATTCCCCTCAACCCAGCCCTCTGTGTTTGGCTATAAAACAAACCCAAAGGGACCAGTTTACTGTAGTCACACCCACCACAGAGATCTAAATGTGCCTAACACGGATACAGTTGGTTTTGTGCCTAACACGGATACAAGTCTGGTCAATACTAAACTGTATTTTTCTGCGTAGGAACAGGGCACAGAAGAAACTGCTATATGGCAGCATCAGGTTCATGCTGTGGACAGGGAGCCTTGTCCACAGATATGAGGCAAGGACTGTGGACTCAATCCCCATGAATGATAGGAAACATTATAATAAAATCCAATCATTTTAGCAAAATTTAATATTTCTTTTTAGGTAATTTATTTATTTTCCTAACACAGGTACTAAAATAATAAACATTCTTTTAAATATGTGCTGTATTCAGTAAAGTGCAAATGCTTGTTGAGGTAAAATTATCTTTATAATCTGTAATTTTGTGTTGCATTTCCCTTCTAGACAAGATCTGAGCACCCGCAGTAACAACCAAGCAGATTGATGGCATCACACTTGGTGACAAAAATGGGGTGGAGGGTTGCTTGTCTTCCAAAGCCCTCATCTACCATTGTTCCTTAGGTTGTGCAATTTTTCCATGTATAATGCAATGCAATTCATAAAATCCTAATACCGGTTCTCAAAATTTCTGTCAACATGATAGAAAACTGAACTCATCAAGAAATAAATGAAAGAATATGAATACCTGGATTCAATGTATTTTCTAGAAAACAATATAAATTCTATCTATCTGAAACACTACCTACACCCCTGAAGTAAAATTCAAGTACTTGCCAGATGGCAAATAAACAATCACTTAATAGTTTTATTACCTGTATGCTTTTCTCTGTAGATAAGCAAGAGGCATGGTTCCATTCCTTTACATGGATGTCAGATTAAGGCTCATTTGTCAATTACATGTCTCAGCATATGAAATGCAGCTGCTAATCCATACAATACTCTGTGTTTCTGAAAAGCATGAGCAGAATACCTAGAAATGGTCACCTACTCTTTTTTTTTTTTTAAGTGTCAATTTCAGTAATTAGGGAAATACATTTCCTCATAAAGCATTGAAAGCATTGAAAGCCCTTCTTGAACTAGACTCATTATTTAAATTGCACAGTAGCATAAAAAAAGGAAAAGAAAGAAAAACGTAATTTATTACCGAGAACAGGGTGCTATTTCACTTCTTGTGAGTTTAAGTGCAGGATTTGGGAGACACTTAAGGCACAATCACACCCTGAAGGTGTCCCTGTGGTTTCTCCCCCTAAAACACAGGGCTTGCCCCACTCCTACATCCACGCTTCCTCATGGAAGGGTCCCCTGTCCTCTGGGGATGCAGGAAAGGTGAACTCTCCCCTTAGGTGTTTATGTATGGAGCAGATCAACAGCCAGCAAGGGAACCTCTCAGCTACATAGCCCGTGAGTCAGGCCTGAATTTACATCAGTTGAGATCCCTACTAATACTGCTGGGTTTAGACTTCAGCATCCTGAGAGGTAAGACAGACTGTAAAAACTTTGGTGAAAATTGTGTTGTTCTGATAACACACATCTTAATAGTTAAACCTGAAATTTGTACAGCTATCTGTAGCAGGAACGTGTCACCCATTGGCTTCCATTTTCTGAGAAGAGCTGAATGATGTTTGAGAACAGAAAGGAAGATTTGGTTCCAAGAAGTATTTACAAACAAATGAAAATAAGCATGTATTTGGAAAAAGATGTTTTTAAAATCACAATCTGCTGAAATTCTATTAAGCTTTTTCTTCTCTATCTGGACAAGAATTTTTGTAAAACCTTTTGAAACTTTGTGGGTTTTGATGTCCTTACAAGGAGTTCTGTTAAAAAAAAAAAATAAAAGAAATAATTAAACACTGCAACACATGCCTTTGGAGAACTTGATTCTATGTGTCCCAAGTCCCTCTCTGTATGATGAACATAACATTAACATATTACTTTTCTGAGCTATGTTTAAAACACATAAAAGGAAGGCTGTTTCCACCTCTTGTATTCAATCAATATCAATAGAGTTGACTGAAACTTGGGTGTGCTGGCTTTGCAAAAATTGATTTTTTCTCTCTTGTGATTTTTGTTTTAATGAGTAAAAAGTAAGAAAATAGGAGAGTGGGAGCCTCATTTTTGGTAACATACTTTGTTCTAGAATTTTAGAAGAAAAACATAAATAACGAGATAAAAGAACAAGAAGGATGTATTCTTCTTTCTGATTCAGTTTCATTATGAAAATCTACGTTTTATCAGCAAAACTCAAGCTCATAAAGGTATTTTTTGTTTTATGAGCAGGGTCTGTTCATAGAAAGAATCAAAGTACACATTATAAGATGTGACACAATATGCAATATGACATTTGGTAGCACTCATTCGTTAATTTAACTTCATGGCTAATTTTCCATAGAATTATGCTGATCTGTGGTTGCAGTTTTTCATGACAGATATAATTTGCTGTTAAGAACAAGCACAGTTTTTTTTGGTTTTTTTTTTAAGAAGACTGAGCTCTGAGTGCTTTCACTTCGTGTTATAGTGACCAGTGAGCAGACTTTCCCGCAGGACATGCAGTTGTGAGGTTGCAGCTATGTCACAGAGCTCTGCTGGAATGCCCTGCAAGTTAACAGCTGGCAGCCTCATTCCCAGCACCGGGCTGGCATCACACTGCAGGACCTCAGGCACAATTCAACCACACCAGCACAAAACTGTACCACCATCAGAGGGGTCCCCTTTGCCCCTGGGGGATGCCCACCCACATGAACTCAACCTCAACAGACCCCACCATGGTCCCTCCCTGGCATGCATGCAGCAAAATTACAGCAAAGGTTGGCCTCTGAAACAAAACATTTTCTTACTCTTCACAAAATTCCAAGAGATGCTTAACTGCTTTATTGCATTTTTTTAAATAGGAAAGGAAATTAAAAGTACTTTATTAATTTGTTGCTAAATTTGCAGCACTGATATGCATAAAAGAAACTTTTGGCACGTAAAAATGAAAGGAAATCTTTAGCTCTTGAGCACTGACCCCAGCTAGCAGCTCAGCACCCCACAGCCCTCCCCCTATGTTCACTCCACTCCCCACCAGTACTGAGGAGGAGAACAGGAAAAACAGAAGTGATCAAACTCATGAGTCAAGACAAATACAGCTCAATAAACAATAAAAAGGCAAATCAAAAACCCCCAGAAACCTGTGCAGTCTGGAGCAATGACCCCAGTACACTGAATTTTGCAAGTCACCCACTGTGCAGGGCACAGTGACTTTTTAAACTGAACGTCTCATATGCCTTCTGTAGACCAAATCCTACTACTTTTTGAAATAATATAATTCATCAAAATGCACAACCTTAAAAATGCATTTAGTCTCATCAGAAACTGAGATGATACAATTTCTGAAGGATTAACCTTCCAGAGTGTTGCCACAGAGTGATACTAGGCTACTTTCAACATCAGAAGGCTTTGATTCATCACATATCAACTATTTGTAAGAATCTCTACAAACATAAAGTTGTTACACATCTCTGGATGCCAGAAATTCACTCTTGTGATGCAAAGTCCCTTTCTCCACACTACAAATGATACATGAGTTACAAGGATGAGGAAGACTTCACCAGGACAACTGTGTGCAGAAAATGAAGGGTGCAGTAACAAGTCCTTAAGATCATAAGTACTTGGTGCAAGTTATTGGGAAAGTCTCTTCTAATTTAGCTTGATCCTCAGGACCTCAGGGATCAAAGATCAGTAGTTAAATAAAATACAGTCCCAGTAAAACCAATTTAAAGATTTCCAAGCATTTGTCATTCAAAAATGCCATTTCATCAACATCAATGTTTCTAAAGTGGAACATCAACTTTGACAAAATTAGGTCTGAAAACACAGCTGAGGCAATAGACCATTTGGGCAATTTTGGAACACAATGTTTAGAACTTTTCAGGTATGGTTTTGAAATCTTTTCTATTTGAAAATGCATTTCATTATCTGACATGAACCATGTTATCCCCAAATTAGCACAGACTTCTTTGATTTATGAGATGACATTCTGACACTGACAGTGATTCAACCCTGTCTCTCTAACTCTCACCCCCCCAATCAAAAACTTGATAAGTTTTGTTCTTTGTTATTACATATTATTCTAAATACATGAAGGCTCACTGTGGAAAAGAAATTCTGAACTTCAACAAGTTTAAAACATACAATTTTATTGTTGTCTTATGGACAAGGCTTTCACAGACATTTGGATACTTTTCCCTATAGATGCCTTACCTTGTTTCTCTCTGTGTTCCAGACACATCTGGGAAAGATGGTTCTGCAGGAGTGAGGTATTTGGTCTCTTACAATTTTACCCTTTGCACTTCAATCAGAATCATGTTTTTAATGGAAGACTTCACATGTAAGACATTTACAAAAACCAAGAAAGAGAAAAGTGAAGCCATATACACATTTTCACTCAAAAAAGTTAAAATCTTAATATAAACTAGGAAAAAAGAGACAGACATAAGGCATCTTTCCCTGGAATTTTCAGTTTGTTTGTTTTTCAAGGAAGAAGAGCAAAATCCCAGGGTAGAACTCTGATCACTATGCTACAGAACAGGGAATACTATTCATGTTTTCATTTAAAGGAGATAAATACTCCTTTTTCTGAGACATTAGAGAAACTTTCCTACGCTTCCCACTTAAGCAATATTTTAGAGAAAGGATTGCTTTTGCTTTTTCCCAGAGGTTTTGGGGTAATAAAAGTTTAGTTTTATTTTTTTTTCAGAATTTCAGTATTTGTCTAACCTGCAGGTTTCTCGTTTCACGCTGAGATGGAAACACCTCATTTTCCTGTGAGAGAATAAACACTGGCTGATATTGTCTCTCAAGCAGAATCAGAGCATAGAAATCTCACAGGGATACTCTCTTGGAATTTACTACCTAACTTCATATAGGGCCTTGGATATAGACTCACATAAAATATTTTTTTTAAAAATCCTGTTTTTCAAATATAAATCTCTGAGGTTGTTTTTAGTTTGGTTGTTTGGGGATTTTTGGTTGGTTGGGGGATTTTGTTGGGTTTTTGGTTGGTTGTTTGGTTTGTTCTGGTTTGTTATTAATTGGAAGCCTTTACAGTTTTGCAGCTATAAGGCTTCCTGCTCTTCCCACAACCAGCAGCACTTTCAGGAAACACCGCCCAGGAACACATCCATTCCTCCCAAGTAGTGCTAACTTCCCACTGCACCTGTGGAGGTGACCCATACAGCTGCACTAGCAGTGTTAGGCCAAGTCTTTTGCAAAAGCCTTTGAAAACAACTTAAATATAGTAATGAAGTAAAGAGACATTAGTTAATAAACCTCAGGTGTGACTTTGAGACCCTCTGAGGAGCAAAATTAGTGAATCAGCAGGATTTATACTCATTTATAACCACCAAAAGGGCATACAAAAACAATGGCCTGATAATTAGCTGTGGATTCCCTGTGATATGCAGCAGGAGTAGCCAATGTTTCAAAATAATTAATGTGAAATGAGAGAAAAAAGGCCTAATACACAGCAAAACATATTATTTACAATTTTCTGTTGCAATTTGCCCTTGTGAGTATGCCAAGACTGGCTCTGCTTTCACAGCCTATACAAAAGGTTCCTACCATCCCCAGTGGCACTGGCCCCTTGAACACACATGAACACCTGGCTTTGCTGGTGTCACAGATGACCAAGCACAGGCAGAGCCCCCTCCCACCAGTGAAACCAAAACCTCAAGAATGGCAGAACCCAGAATTCTCTGGACTTGTTAATGGGTGGTGGGGCTTCCTCTGCTGTACAAACACAATAAAACCCAGTCATTCACCAGAGTCCTTAACCATCTAAACACACAAAAGCAGAGTTGGCTTCTCTGGAGAAGGGAACAGTTCTATTAGGTGTTGGTGCATAGGAAATGTTGTGTATTTTAATTCAGTAGTAATTGAATATGCATTGGTCTACCCTAATGGGGCAGCAATCTGGATTTGGGCCTGAGGCTACTGATGCAATAGTGTTAATAAAGAGCAAATCACTACACTAATTATGATTAATACTTTCTTTCAATGCAGCATTCTACTTCATCATCTTTAACAAAGTGTTATTTTTTAATTTAAACAAAGCACGTTGCCAACAAGCTAAACGTGTCAAATTGAACAGTTTAGTCTTCTAGTATATATAACCTCAAGTGTATTTTTGCATCTGTTATATATTCAGTGGGTGAGGGAATGTTGTGCTTTTTACAAACAGCTTTCCATAAATTTGAGCAGGCAAGCAGCTAAGCTGACACACGTCTGCAATGTCACAGCACTGGAAGGAGTTTCTGGTAGCATTATCACTAGGTGGTGAAAAACTCTTCAGTAGGGCTGCCTGGGATTACTTCTCTAAATCCTTGAAAGAATGGGATTTGATGACATTTTATCAATGGGATTAAGACTCTCTTTTCCTTAGTGTCCCACCACCACCACTTGGGTGACTTCCCATAATAAGTACATTTCAAAGCCGTGCCCGTAACAGACAGGCCTTGTGAAGAACACCCTCACTGGTGTTCTTCAGCACAGCTCTGGTGCCACTGGCATCACTGCCACACACTACACAGCTGATGCTCTGCATCTGCTCCTCAGCCCTAAACGGCAGTACTCTGATCCACTAAACTAAGGAAAAGGCTAGATGGCTGTTTAGATTCAAAATCAGCTGTGACTAATGAAAGATATGAAGATTAGTTAGCTAAACCTAAGTGGTACTACTATACCTGGGTTTGGAATAAGTGCTAAAGTCAAAATAATTCCCAAACTTTCTGAGTAGACAATTTAAATAAATGAGACCCATCACTTTTTCTGCACAACCACACTACTGCTATCAGCAAACACAATGCCAGAAGGGTATTATCCAAACCAAAAACAGTGAAGATATTACTCAGTGAAACATTGAAAGTTCTAATTGGAAATGCACAAAAATGTTTTGCTGGCAGTGTACTGTAAAAAAAAAAAATCAATACAATGTAAAACTGTGGCCAAATCCAAATTCTTTACCATGTGTACACATAGAACTGTCATCTGTATATAGACCTATATATAGACCTATACATATGTATCTGTATATGGGCCCATGAAAAGAAAATCCTACCACCACTGTTTCAAAATAAACAAGATGTATTCTTATTAATGTCTTCTTCTGTTACTTGGGACAACAACACAATAAAAAAATTAAGCTCATTGTTAAAACACTATTTGTTTCCTGAATTAAATAACTGTAGGAAAACACACATCTGAAACATACATGCTATTTAATTCCTGTTTATCATAAAGTTCAAAAAGTCCTTACTGATTCACTCAAGGTTTCCCTTAATCAAAGAGCTGAAGATGAGAACTAGTTTCCATTGGAAAGTTTGCAAGGACCCCCTCTGCAATCTGGACAATTCTTTTAGAAATGAATCCTACCAATATCATATCTGTCAAAAGGCAACAGTCAGCTCTAAATTTTTATGTAGTTTAACTTTTCTCTTACGTCCTGTTGCCTGCTTATGGTCTGGAGATCTGTTTTTCCCATCATAACTGAAGGAGGTCTGCTCAAAATATTCAATGGACTTCAGAGAGTGATACTATTTAAAGGATTTTTTTTTCCGTCTACCTATCCAAAGACAGGTAGTATCATTTGAAATGCTATCCAATATCTCCCTGCCCTTCAGAGGCCATTCCAGCAAGGCACAAGGTTTTGTAGGTCCTGAGCCACATTTGCAGATGTCCTAGATTACTAGAGTGTTCCAGATGAAAAGAGATGCCTAAAGTGAGTGAAATACCTGGGGGCGGGTAGTGATAGATTGCTCACAACTAATGCAAAGTGTATGACTACACTCACTTCAATTAGGAGTTTAATCCCACCCATGTGCTTGCTTCCTTGTGTCAATTCAATGCAGGTCACATGAGCCATTCTGTATGCCTTCTATTTCAGTAATTATGTTTATTTCTTGATCTCAAGATGTTAATTGCACTATATTGTAAATAAAAATAGATTTCCCAAAGCCCTTGTAGTCCATAATGCTCTTTTGATTTGGTTTCCAAACTGTGATTTTTTTATTGTGAAAGATCATAGAATTTGCAACTAGATTAAGATGAGCATTTGCAGTAATCTTCCCAGTTTGCCACTTTGCTACTATTGAAAAATTAAGTTTCCTTCAGGCCACCTGGCTTTAGGTGCTTGTAGAATAGATTTTTTTCAATAGGCCAATTTCAAAGTGAAGGCTAAGTCTCCTTTGACAGCGGAGCTCCTGGATTTATACAAAAAAATCTACTTTTCCTCTTTTGAGACAAGAAATGTTTATAGTATGAGAGGCTAATACAGGAACAAATTCAAAGCACAGAGTGACTGCAGACAGGGAATGCCTAAAGGCTCTAAAACTAGAAATAAGACCACTTCTTTTCCTTTTTTTTTAAAGGATAGCTTTCTGAGTTCTTGAGACAGATATTTCCTGCAGCTTTCCAAACAGCTGCAGGAATATGTCTAAAGGTTTAGTTTTACCAGCATGTGAAAAATCTAAAATAATGCCCCTGAGATATTGGACCTTTGAAAAGAAAGAGCAAATCTGGGGAAAGGGAAGTTACCTGAGTTTGATTATTGACACATATAGATTCTTATGTGACCCAGCTGATTTTTTTTAAAAACCACAAATACATGAAGACTGTATTCTGCCAAAATGTATTCTGCCAAAAAATTAGGAAACAGTTAATTTAAAAGAATTTATAGTATCTCAGTCATATGTATTACCCTACTATTGTTCTAATATCATAGTATTATTACACTATTTTATGTTTTTATAGTTTTGCACTGATGCATAGACCAAATGTATCCCCATTGAAAAAAGAATCAAAAATATCTGCATCCAATACAGAGATTTCTTATGTCATGAAATTTAAAAATTTGAAATACATGAAATCACCTGAAAATTAAATATAGTCTTTTGGTGCTCTTTATTTTGTCTGTACCATAATTACAAACAATTTTAATAAAGAACATGTGTACTGGTATACATGGAAGACCAGAGAGGTATAAGAAATCATATGTGAAGAGAAAAATCACTGCTTAATTTACTTGTCCATAAAGGTAAAGCTAGAATGCCAGGAAGCACAAGGCACACAGTGCTCTATCTGCAGCATTGTTCAGTTTGCCTCCTGCAATTCAATCTGAGTGCAATCAATCTTGATCTGTAAAAAGAAAAGATCCATAGAGAACTGACCTAATTGGTTTCTCAATATCTCAACATTTTTTTTTTTACATTTTCTGGTTTCTTGAATTGAACTTTGCTAATCTCAAGTGCTTGCTATGTAAGAAAATAAAGCTTACCAAATAATTAAGTTATTTTTCTAAAAACACAAAGCTTAAAAATATTAGATTTTGGCTTTTCTTCCTTTTTGTTTTTCTTCCTCTCACTGACCAGATCCATATTTTGCAGATGTCCGCACTGTCTGAGGGGTTTTGGAAACAAAAAGGTTGGCAGATTACTTGTTTACCTTTTTTTAAGAAAGATGAGGTTTTCCAGTAATCACCTGATTCTGACAGCTGTAGAGATAATAATTATTTTATATCTTAAATGACTCCTCACAATAAAATAATGAAAATAGGCACCAGTAAATGCAATTTTCAGAGCTTTTAACAGAAGTACTCGTGCACGGCTAGAGGATACCTGCCTGGGTAGATATTCTGAATTTAATCTGGCTTCACAAATAACAGGACCAGCTGATTTGATCACTGCTTAACTTGATCTTCTGTTTAATTTGATTAGAGCATTAGAGGCCAATATGTTTTCAGCTTAAAATAATTCAAGAAGTGTTTGTTTTTCGCAGTACAGCAGGACAAGGTTATAAGAATTAAAGAAACCACAGTTGCAGGAAGTTAGAAATTTAGTAAGTAGGCTATTTTGGGAAGCTATATTAGACTCCATCGCAGTGAAAGGACAGTTGGAAATCTGAGACATCTCTAATGTGTACAAGGCTACACAGTTCCCATCAAAGAAATCTGAGTGATTTTACTGTGCAGATGGTAAAGTTATCAGGTGCATCAACTTTGCTCTGTGACTGCAGGAACAAAAAGCAGAATGGAAAGCAAATATTCCCCTGAGAAAGATAGAGAGCAAGATCCAGACTATAAGCACTTTGCATTCACGTCAATAGGCAGTATTGCAGACTACACTAAGAATACAGAGTGTCTCAAGTTTCAGTTCTTTTTCCTATTTTCAACTGCCCTGTGGACGCTCATCTTCACCTTTGGGTATTGGGAAGTTCTGTGCAAGCTGCTCTCCTGGACAAAAGAACATTTCCATCCTCATAGCCGTGGAAGTCACCTACTCCACATCCCTGCTCAAAGAAGAGTCATCTAGATCATCCTTTACTGCAAGGGCCATGTTATGGCCACTGTGGTGCAAACAGGACCTCCTGGCCCTCTTCTCCAAGCTGCCTCCAGTTAGCCCCCAGTCTGTACTTAACCTGGTGTTATGACTCCACGGGGAGGGGGAGGTGGCATTTCCCTATGTTGAACTTCATTAAGCTTATTTTCCATTCCATTCTATTTCCATTCCAATGGAAATGTTCCATTTCTCCAGTCTGTGTCGATGATGATCTGGATGGCAGCTCTTCCATCTCATGGGGCAGCTACTTTGCCCAGATTTATGTCGTCTGTGAATTTATTTGAGGGTATGCTCTGACTCATTGCCCATCATTCATGAAGGTGTTCAACAGTATTCCTCCCAGTATCATCCCCTGGCATACACTGTTAAAGACTTGCATACACCTGTGCCACTGATCCCAGCCTCCTGAGCCCTGTTGTTCAGCCATTTTTCTAATCCATCTCACTGTCCTTATAGACTGCATGCTTATCAGATTATCTAGGAGAATGTCATGGATGGAAAACTTTGCTTAAGCCAAGATAAATAGGGCTACTGGTCTTACTTCATTCGTCTTGCCAGTCACATCATCATAGAAGGTTATTGGATTGGTCAGGCATAATCCTTGCTTTGAAAATCCAGTCTGACTATTCCTATTCATTTTGATCTGCTTAATATGCTTGGAAAAGCATTTCAGGAGAATTTACTCCATCACCTTTCCAGACATGAAGATGAAGCTGACCAGCCTGTAGTTTCCTTGGTCCTAATTTCTCCTTACACTTCTTGAAGATAGGTGTGACCTTTGCCTTCTGCCATTGCTCAGGAACATTCTTGTCCACCAAATCCCTGTGACCTTCCAAAGATAATGGGCAGTATCCTTACAACTATATCCAATAGATTTCTCAGTATTTGTGTGAAATGCATATATAAATTTAAGACAAGAACCTTAGTCTTTTTTGTCCAAGTCTGTGAAAATTATGGGCTTTAAGCTGAAGGAATGGAAAGACTTATGCCATTGGTAAAGATGCTGTCATCAAAAATTATAGTATATGGATTATTAGATATTAAAATCAAAATTTCTTTTCATAGAATCTAATTTCTACCAAAATTACAATAAAATAATACCACTCCATCCTGCCAAATTAATTCAATGAAAAAGTATTATTCTAATGACTTAGATCCCTTCTCTGAGTATTGCTGGGGAAGTTTTCAGGGGTGCCATGTGGATTGATCAGAGCAAGTTTAGTTATTCATCTTTACCTATCTTTTGCAAATGCTGCTCCTTGAGATTTTATTACTGCTCAGAACAGCAAAGTCCATAAGCATCTAAAGGAGTTGTTCTACTGTGACTGTCACCAAAGAGTGTGGCCAAATCAGATCTTAGCAGGACTACAAAGGAAGGGAAACTATTCTGGGAGGAAGTGGGTGTGTTGAATGATAGAAATCATAATGTTAATATGTTCAGATACTATGCTACAGAACTAGGTAATTCCCTCTATATTCATTACAGAGTTACCATTTTCAGAGCTGATAAGTAATTTAAATGCTTGAGGATGCCATGTATTTTGTATCAAAAAAGTAGAGAAATTCTTGATGCATTCATCTTTATGAATATTATTGAAATCTTATTGAATTCTTAACATTCTGCTTCACCTTTTCAAAGTTGAGAAAATATAAATTTATCTGATATTAATAAAGCTTTTGAAGCAGCTTTCCTACATGCATACTGTGACTGCCATTTCATGTACACTATAAAACAATGTAACAATGTTCTGGATAAACACATCATGTATGACTTGCAGGGAAAACCTTTCTAAGCTAGTCTTATGAAAGAAGAAACAAAAATAAGACATTTCTGGATTTCTGGGCAGAATGGATGGAATTCAAGCAAAGAAGCAATAACTGAGAGAAGTATTGTGTGGTTGAGTGAAGAAAATATATGTGGCATGAAAATGTTTTCCCTTGTGTTTTGCGCAAGGCACGGCCATAGGATTATTCTGCCACTCTGTCAATAGCCTAATGCATGAATCTGTGTTTGAGGATCCAGAAAAAATCAATCTCTGACACCTTCAAGAAACCCATCAAATCATGTGTATAGAAAAGCACTTTGAAGTCTGCAAGTGATAAATACTAATTACTTTTAGTTGTAGCGTAAGTAGTGATGTTGTGGTAAAGTGAGAATAGTGTGCTTAGATCCTCATATGTCATCTTTTACTTGCCTGTCCATTTCCAACAGCTTTTTCCAATGATAGTGAAAATGAATCAAGTGTTCTGTATCTGGTCTGTTAAAAAAAAGCCTAGAGTTTCCTTATGTAATATTACTTAACGCACTTTCTTTTTCAGTTGTATGAAAATTTATGACTTCTTTGTCACTCTTTACACAGGCAATTCTATCATTCTCTCTCAGTGTTTGTCCAGAGGATTGAGTAGCTTTATAATCTCTGTTTAAACCCTGCCTTTGTCATGCCTTGACAAATTACTTAAAATAGTTCTCCACTATAATTTTCACTTTTACACATGTGAGACCTATTGCCTACTGCCTTATTGAGATCTGGGGACCAAAAAGTGGAGTGGGACACACTCAGTTGCAGAAATAAGAATATAATCATTTTAGTTCTCTAGACCAAAATAGGTCAGGGCAAGGTAAACTCTTACTTTGAGGATAGCATCACCCATCCTCACCAGAACTTGATAACTTTCCTAAATTTTTTTTCTGAAGAAAATTGACTCTACCCCAGCCAAAGCCAGCACACTGATAATATTTTCCTTGTGCACTAAGTGCACCAACAGACTCCTTAGCTCTGAGCCTGTCCTCAGAGCATGCAGGAGCAAGGACTATGAGCTTGAATAGGGAGTACACGGGAGAATTGGCAGAAATTGTGCCTACACAGTCGTGCTCAGCTGGAGGGTTGTGATTTCTATTGAAGTTCTAGGATGACTGTGGAGGTCTTCAGGCTCTTTAGATAGCTGTTAAGCAAGTTGGCTCTTCCTGCAGGTATTATTCCCTCTCAGTGAATGGGCTAAAGACAGTGACCTGCCTTGGGCAATTCTTTTCTGTAGTACACAAGACGCTGAGTTGCTCTGCTGTGGCTGCACTGAGAAAGGGAATTTATTATCTTCAGTGTGGTGCCATGCAAACAAAGCAATATTGCCTTCAGGCCTGAAGGAGTCTGCATGTAGCCTCTCTGCATGTAATGTGAGTTGGCTGTGCCCAACTGTTCCTACGTCTTTTATATGCAAGTGGAAGGCTCTGGTTCAGGAAAAGATATTTAATTCTCTGCAGATCAACATCTGCTGCCACAACAAGAACCTTTGACCATACACCCTCAGCCTCATGTAATACACTAATCATACATTCCAGCAAGTGTGAATACTGGTTCATACAAAGCCCTTGCAATCTACAGGCTAAAAGTATGTATGCGTTATGAGCCAATTTCATACTCTGTTCATTAAGAAAGTCATCACCATGGTAACATATACATCACAAGTTACTACCACAATCTCTAAAATTAACAAGTGCATAGCAACAAGAACATAATGTTGGAGCATCTCCATTTAGTAGTGCTTGAAAGCTGTATGTAAGGTTTACTAAGCACCTTATAAGTGTTAGAGAGAAGAAATGGGACTTTTACACCCAACTGGCGTAAAGAAAAATCTTGTTATTAATTTGTAGACTTAATGACCTTGAGTCAAATTGTGCTAAAAATTAACTTGCTCTCACGTTTTTCATCTTGCCTTTATATTTCTCCTTCATCTTGTTATGTTAGCTATTCTTTTAAAAATCATTTGTAATATGAATATTCTGGAGAGGAAACACTGCACGCAACTTACGTTAAGTAATAATCTATATGTGGGAAAGCTGTAGATAATAATGTGGTCTTCCAAGGAGCATGGAGCTGCTTGTTCTAACCTTATTGCTTAAACCTCCACAGAAAGCTCAATTTCCAGATGTAATTTCTCTAGTGACATCCTTCATATCACAGTAACTTTATCTAGTTTATCACAGGGAGTATTAGCCAAAGACAGATCCTGTTAGAGCTGTACTAAATAAGAAGAAGAAGTTCAACCACAAAAAGGTGACTCAAAGTCATAACCAGGGAATTTTTCCTAGAAGACTGATGGTAGCAGAAAGGTAAAGTAAAATGAGGAGTGTATCATTTATGCATCAGCTTCTTCTCTGTGGCTCTAGCAACCAAGACATGGCAAACTCTGTGGGCTTTCATACTAATGGAACTGATCTGCTACTTGTAAATTAAGGGAATGACCATCTCTGACTTTCCCTGTGCTTTACCTTACAAAATGGAAGATCTGGTTAACAGTTTCATATGCTCATCCATACATGCACAAACCTTCCTCTCCTCACTGACTTAACATGATAATGCTCTATTTTAGATTTTATCTTAGTACTTCAGCCCACTAAAGTTGAAAAGTTATTTTGATGTCATAATCATACCTTTTTTTTCCCCTTCAAATTATCCCTTGCTTTATTTCAGAACTTCAAACTTGAAGATCATTAAAAACTTCAGAAACACAAGGGAACAATGCTACTATGAAAATGTTTGAATAAGTAGTCACAGGGATATTTAAAGACAGTGGAAATGTCAAGACTGTAAATTTAACTTTGACTCTAGTAGGAGGTTTAGAAAATGTTAAGGCATAACTTGAACAAGAGGGCAAGTTCCTGACAACTACAGCTATCATGCTAAATCAAAATTAAGCTGCCATTGTGTGAACATGTTCAACTTGACAGGACATTATGTTATTTTCCTTTAAAATGATACTTCACAATAATTTCCACTGTCAATTAAATGAGAAAATATATATATTTAAAGAATGCACTGTAGGCTGCAATCATACCTTCCAATATTTTCATTTGACTCATGGCCTAAGTACAGATTTTTTTTTTGGTGGTGGGGGAAGTTAAAGGGATGGTTTCTGTGAGAAGCTGCAAGGGACTTCCCCCATGTCCAGTAGAATCAAATCCATCTGGCTCCAGGACAGATCTGCCACTGTCCAAGGCTCAACATATCAACAACAGTGGTACAGCCTCTGGGATATTTGAGAAGCAGAGGAAAAAAACTGGAAGAGCAAATGCATCTGGAGAGACGAGTGAGAATGTGTGAAAGTGAGGTGGTTTGTTCTTGGCTGGACACCAGGTGTCTACCACAGGCACCCTGTCACTGTCCTCCTCAACTGGACAGGGGAGAGAAAATATAACAACAGGCTTGTGGGTTGAGCTAAGGGCAAGGAGAAATCTCTCACCAATTATAGTCATGGGCAAAAAACCCCTCAAATTGAAGAAATTAATTGAATTCATTAACAGTCAGAGAGGTAGGTAATATATCTGTATATACAATATAATTGTTATAACCTGATCTAAACATATTTCACTTGGGGTACCCAGTTGTGCTTCTTTTTTCTCTTCAGATAATTAAAGTCCTGTGGATCCTCCCTATTTTAGGGTGGCTGCAGAGGTTGACGTCTTTTGCCAAATAATTCTAGTGGGTCTGTTGCATATACACTGAAGGAAGGTAAAAAATGTAAGCCTTCAACTACAGGCTAAATAAAAGTTTAATCCTTCAGGTTATTGTATCATAAAATACTTCTTTTGAGTTCCCCTCAGAAGCTTCCGTGCATCACTCAGTACCCTAAACACCTTACACAGACCTCTGGATCCTGCTGCTGCAGAGCCTGTTTGTAGGTTTAATGGTGTGTGCAACCATGCAAACAGTCTGCATGGCAGTGGGTGTCCTTAGCAGAGTCCTTCGTGGTCACAGAACCAGAATGTGCCCTCCTGCCCCAGGTGGAACAACACTGTTAAGTGCTATGGACAAGAATCACTGAAATATCATCAGAGCACAAGTGACAGCACTTGTGACTTGAAGTAAGAGCAGTGAGCTGATCTGACTTTCCTTGGGGACTGATACCTACTCCCAGAGGAATTCTTGACACCTTCAGATCCTTGCTAGCAGAACAAGTGAAGAAACACTTTTCTTCTTCAACAGTTTGCTGGGAGCTGAGAGGTAAGGATGTGACTTGTCCTCAATTGCTCCTCTTCAATGTTGCAAGGGGTTTTTTTTCCCCATTTCTGGACAGGGAGTGGCAGGTTGTTGGACAGGAACAGACTGAGCCTGGGTGGTAAGACCTGTAGCTTCTTAGAATGAATTTTAGGGGTATGGTGATGTACAGAAAATCCCACAGGCAGTGAAAGACAACACCAGCACTTAGTAACACTGATATCAGCTATATAGAATTGCTGATCCAGGTGTATACTGTTGGATCAGTATAGTGCTTATGATTCAATCTGATATATGAGAAAGCAAAGGGGCTCAAGTCTCATCCACTTTTAGGATCTTGACAAAAGTACCCTTTTAAAGTTTTAAGGGGAAATATTACTTTTGTCATCCAAAGTAAGTTGTTGGCACATAAGCATTATACACAGTCTGTAAGCTGCCATCTCTATTTGAAACACTTTGAAGGAAATCTATGTCCCAGACTTCACCAGGGGTGTATATAGCAGTCTACACCTGGCATTATCCTAAACATCCTGCATTAATCTTAGGCAAACTCTATCTACTGGTAACCAAAAAACATAGAGAAGCCAGTTAGTATTTTTTCATGTCTACGGTCTGTTTTTAAGTTCACTAGGAGAGTTTTCAAGCTCTGGTGGCAAACTGAAGTATTTGATTCCCCTATGCTATTTAATTTGGATTGGTATTACACAGGAGGCATTCAGTTCCTACCTGTGTGGAGCAAAAGCCTGCCACCCTTTGTCTTGCTGAAAAACACCCTTCTCTACAATGAAATGTATTGGCTTTATCTAGAACCAAAGTTCTGAGGTAGTAAATAAGCATTGTATTACTTACAGAAAGCATTAGAGTTACGTAGTTAGCTTTTAGGACTGGTGTGGTGTGTACATCAGAGTAGTTATGTATTGTCATCCAGGTAGCTAATAATACATCAGCTTAACTGCAAAGTTCTGTACATAAATTACTGCAATTGAAGTATAAATAACTGCATCACACAACTACATGTAAAATGGATTTGTAGGACTATGAAATAAAATTGTATTAAAAAGCAGTACAGGAAATGGGACTGAACTCCCTGCTATAAGAAATACTACTAATTACTTAGATACAATTATACAAACTACAATAACTGCGTAATTACATAATAGTTAGAGTTACAGTGTTATAAAGTGTGATTGCTTCTTGTTTTATCTTAACTCATGTTCTAGCATTTAACTTGAAATAAAAGTTCCAAAAAAGAAGATTAATTTTAATATTTATGGACTTAAAACCTATTGAAGTGATGGAAAAGTCTGTTATTTCAATAAGTTTTAGAATGGGATAGATAGATGATTGATAGATAGATAGATAGATAGATAGATAGATAGATAGATAGATAGATAGAAAGAAAACTATAATGTGAGAAATAATAATAAAGTCCTCTGAAGGAAATGTGAGTTGCTTCTTACATTCATACCTAATACTCCACTGTTAAAGTGATTTCAAGAAACAGAAGTTAAGGAGAGAAAGAGAGAGAGAGAGAAAGATCTAGGGCGATTATCCCTTTCTGAGACTAGTGAGAATTAGGACCTAGTCCAGGCACAGATTTAGGTATCTTGTCCTCCCATCTTATTTTGTCCATTAGACTAAGCCTATGGTTCTTCCAGACCGAGAGGGTTCTTGCCTTGTTTTTTGTTTTTGTTTTTCTTTTTTGTTTGGGTTGGGTTTTTTGTTTTGTTGAGTTGTTTTTTTCACTGATTGTCTGGGGTTTTTAATTTTGCTTTAATGCCAGATACCTTCATGATATCTGAGCTGAATTCATTGGAGTTAAGTTTTCTCACTCAGTCATGTTTTATTCTTGTTCATTTTACTAGGTCTCTGTTACAAATAACCACTCAGCTGAACAACATAAAGTAATTACACTGGGCTTATGGAAGAAAGAAATTATTCACTACTTCGTGTGGCATAAAGAAATACTACTAGGATGATCTGAGAAGTGTCATATCTTTTGTGCATCTCTAAAAGCAGTAAAGAAAGTCCTAATCTGCCTGTCCTTGATCCAAATGCAGTGTGTGATTATACAGACAGTTCTTTGGCATCCCACTGTCCAGCACTCTGCTGAAAAAACACTTGAAATTTCCTCTGCTTCCAGGGGTTTCTGGGATTCCCTCAGCACAGAAGTTGCTTACCTTAGGGACTGAACAGAGTGCTGAACACCAGAGAAGGAAGGCATTGAAATATCTTTTCCATAGGAGCAACAGTCTTCAGTGCAGTAGGTAAGGTATCTTCATTTTCATCATCATCTTCTTCACCCCTAATTTTTGCTGGTGAATCCAATTTGAAAAAAATTGGAGAATTTAATCACATAAATTCAGAAATTAAATATTCCAGCATTTCCAAGACAAAATATTCCCCTTTTGGCTTGCCTTCTATTCATCTAACCTTTTAATCTCCTGAGGAACTTTGTTGCAGAGACAGAAGTTCTACCTTTGCTGATGTTTTTAATTATAGAGGAGCCAAGAGATCAGTGGGATTTTACTACTTATAACAAATCCCTGGTACTCTACAACCTGTTTGACACAATAAACAGAAGAGAAAGTCCTGTTGTTATGGCGTACATCCTCCTGGGAGAAGCTAAATCTTCACATGTGTCTGCTGGCCATTGGCAGATGACTCTATGTGTCTTTCATGTCCGAGCCTTCTCACAGCTCTGAGCTGCCTTTCATGCTCCCTTTTCCTGCTAAAGCCTTCTTGCAGCAGCAGAGGCAGAACAGAATAAAAGTCTGTCTCTTATCAACCAAGCTCAATCCGCTGTATTTAAAATGTCAGTTAACTGGGTTTGGCATTGCACAGGGAACAAGGGAAGAGTCATAGGCTTTTTCCCACTCTCTCTCCCTTTCAAGGAGGCACTGACCCCTGGAAGAGGCACTGGAACTTAGGAGAACTCATCACAAAAACAACCAATCAACCTCTTTAAATATGTAAGACAAATCCTCCCTACTTTATCCATGTAAGCTATCCAAATTAATTAAACAGTGCCAGCTTGTAATGACTTAAGAACCATATTTTTCTCACCTGTTACTAACCTTGCCATGTTTATGAACATTTTGGATTAGAAATGGCAAGGAGATCAGGTGGTTATAAAGTATGTTCAAAGTTGTCACAAGACAATAGTGTTAATCACAAGATAGCAACAGGATGAAAAGATGGTGCCAGTTATAATGAAATTAATTGTTATCTTTAAAATTACTAGGCACTCTAATAACAATATAATAATAATTACTACCTTTGAAGAAACTACAGAAGCATTTCAAATTTCTGAATTTAAACCCCCTGCCAAAGATCAATAAAAACATATGCTAACATTTAGCAATTAATTATTGATAATTCACTTTAACTCATTCTCTGTGCTGTTTACTGAAATGAAAGTAATTTAGTAATCAATAATCATCCTTATAAAACAAGGATAAAACTTAGCTAACAATAGTGCAGATCAATAAATTAGCTCATCTAATAGAACCTAGTATTTTATTTCAGCACTCTAAGAAATAGTGGGCATTAATTTCACTGAAGCAGCCATGAGGAATATGGATCCTTTGCAAAATTGCCATCATGAAAATTAAAAAAAAAGAAAATCCCAGAGATGATGGACTTCTTCATCGCAAGTTTTCAACTATGTAAGAAAATATAAATGGTCCTGTTACCTTGAATACAGATGGACTCAATAAATAAAATAATCTTGCCTTTCTAGCAGTACAAAGCAGTTCCTTAAACATTGCTTCTTGCCAAAGCATTCTCTCAGCCTCAGCCCAGATTCATGCTATGACCATTTATTTAGTTGTCTTGGATTTTCTTGCTGTTTCTACTCCATATGCCTTTTCTGTCACTTCTTTCTCCTGGGCACACAAATCTATCAAGCAGTATTGTCTCCTGATAGTCAACACTTCTAACAATTCATTTTCTGACATCAGAGTATCTGTGCGATCTAGATGTTACGGTCATGTATCTCACTAGTCTTAAAAATGTCAAGATCCATTCTTCCACCTAGTCCCAAAGACCTTAATTACATAAGATTTTCCCTTTTCTAATTAAAGTACATACTCCCCAGCTTCACTGATGTTTTCAAGCACTCCTGGCATATTAGAGTAACGTTTCATTATGCAATATGTTTTCATTACTGTTCTCTAACCATTCATATATATAATAACAGTATATAAAAACATGCAAATGTAGTTTGCACATTTCAATTCCTAACATAATTTTTTTAATCCTTAAATTTTTCTTCAAGATTTTAAGACTGCAGACAGATGAATATGTTGCTAACTGGGATCAAGATTAACCTAGCTGGACAAGATGTAAGGAACTACTGGATATGACACAAGAAGTTGCTGGATATGACAGACAACAGTAAAAAAAGCTGATAAAGATTAAGGATAACTCCTTGACAGATGGCCAGATTTAACAGGTGGCTAAAGGCAATGTATAGGAGGAATGACCAAACTCCACAAATAATGGATGGGAGTACTGCAGAACTTTTGGATAATAGGATTTGTCAGGAACATATCCCAGTAATGCCAGGTTTGAACATGGATGTAGCAAAACTGGGACTAAAAAATACTTATATTCTCACTGATTTTTTTGGAAGGGAACTGATGCAGAGAAAGATACAGATGAAGGCAGAAAATAGGACCAAGAAGTGGGAAAAGGGACAGTAAGTCATGCAAGTCTTAAGACTGGTTGTTTCTGTATGTAGCTGCCAGCAGCCCCGTGCTTGATCACCACCACTTAAAGCAAGGCAATAAACTCACTTTTCATTCTCTTATACTGATCATGTCCAAACTATTTCTTTTGTCACAGGCATAGGGAAGGGAATGGGAGCCCCTTTTCCTGAAATCAGGAGAGCCCTTGGTACAGGTGGATTGAGCACACTGGTATCACCATGCCAGTATCACCATGCCAGTGCCCTTTCCAAGCCTGGTGGTATCAGTGTCTCTAAAAACATCCTAACAAATATCTTCCATTTCTTATGCAGACACGGAAAAGCTTCTAGTGAAGAGAGCAGACCAGTGATAAACTGCTGTAAGGCATAGTACTCTGCAGTGGGTTGCTCCTGCTGGATGCCAGGTGCCTACCATAGCAGCTGTATAATTTCCCTCCTCAGCTGGGCTTGGAAGGGAAAATGAATGGCTTATGGGTTGTGATAAGGACAGAGAGAGATCACTCAGCAATTATTGTCATGAAAAAAAAAGCAGATTCAGATATGGGAAATTAGTTTAATTTATTGCAAATCAAATCAGATTAGTGTAATGAGAAATTAAAACTAATTCTTAAAACACCCTTCCATCACCCCTCCAATCTTCCAGGGCTCAACTTCATATTTCTCTACCTCCTCTTGTGCAGCAGCACAGGGAAGCAGGGAACACTGTCTGCAGACTGTTCATCACATGATGTCCCTGACACTCCCTCCCTCTTGGGGAAGGACTCCTCACACTCTTCACCTGCTCCAGTGTGGGTCCCTCCCACAGGATACAGTGCTTCAATGAGAGTCCTTCCCATGAGCTGCAGCTCTTCACAAACTGCTCCAATTTGTCCCAGCCACAGGGTATCGTCCTTCAGGAACATGAATCGCTGAATCACTGAATATCCTGAGTTGGAAGAAACCCATCAGGATCATTGAGTCCAACTCCTGGTTCTGCACAGAACACCCAAGAGTCACACCATGTGCCTGAGTGCATTTTCCAAACACTTCTTCAACTCTTTCAGGCTGGTGCTGTGACCACTTCCCTGGGGGGCCTGTTCCAGTGCCCAGCCACCCTCTGGGTGAAGAACCTTTTTCTAACATCAAACCTAAAACACCCCTAAATATAATATCTAATCTAAACCTCCCCAGCACAGATCCCTTTTGTGGGGTCACAAGTCCTGACAGCAAACTTGCTCCAGCAGGGGCTCCTGTGTCCACAGGTCCCGCTAGGGGCTTGCTCCGGTACAAGTATCCCACAGAGTTACAGCCTCCTTCAGGAAGCTGCCAGCTCCAGCATGGGGTTCTCCAGGGGCCACACATTGGTCTCTGCATCCCCATGGACCCCCATGGGCTGCAGGGGCACAGCTGCCTCACCATGGGCTGCACCAGGGGCTGCAGGGGAATCTCTGCTCTAGTGCCTGGAGCACCTCTTGCCCCTCCTTCTGCACCTACCTTGGGGTCTGCAGCATGTTCCTCTCACATATCCTCATCCCTCTCCCTGGCTGCTGTAGCTCAGCTCTTTTTTTTTTCCTCTTCTTAAACATGTTATCTCAGGGGCACTATCACCATGTCTGATGGGCTTGGGCTTGTCCAGTGGTTGATCTGTCTTGGATCCAGCTGGCATTGGCCCTGTTGGACATGGAAGAAGCTTCTGGCAGCTTCTCACAGAAGCCATCCTTGTAAGTGACTTTAATTTAACATTAATCCTCCTTCAAAGAAAACTTAACAATTTCCATTCATCACATTTGTGGCTATAATGACATTTTAAGTTATCATAAATAAATCTTTGCCATTAAAGACTCTTGATGGCTTTTTAAATGAATGTTTTCCATAGCACATTTTGTAGATGGAAAGGAATTTATTTCATTTTTTTGTGAAATCAACATCTAAGTGAAGGAAAGTAGAAGGACATTGAGGATGAGTCACAGTCTTTGTAGTTTTTTAAGACTATGGGTGAAAAAAATCTTATTTCAGTAAATGCCAAAGAAAGTACCATGGAAGCCTGACTCATGCTTGTAATGGAAATTTAATATCAAGGTGCTGGAGCAGAAACCACCATAACAAAATGCCAAAAATGCTAACATTCAAAATTATTTGGGGCTTTTTTCAGATAAAAAACATACACTAGTAATATGATAACAATCTAAATAATTAATTGCCGCAACCATTTCATTTGCTTTATCTCAAAATTTGTAACAAATACAGTTATTAACTCATTCCAGAGATGTTTTATTCAGAGATATGTACAACCAGCAGGACTCACAGAGTTTTGACTATTCATCCATTATAGGGTGGGCATCCACCATGCATCTAAGTCTTTACTTGTTACTTGAACCTTTGTGTGTTGAAATATTCCTGTCAAATCTGAGGAAAGTGGTAACCATAATAAGGTCTTCAAACAAGATGGGTCTTGTTTATTGTTTAGTAAAGCAGAGTAAATTGAGGGCAATGTCTTTCTCCATGAGAGAGCTTGAGTGGTGTTGAAAGGAGGACTGGAAAACAAGCATGACAACACTAAGATATGTTCAAGAAAGGGTTTGCATCACACAAGTTTAATATTTAGTTGTTCATACCCTGGCTGATAAGCATCAAAGGCTAGATTACTCCCACAAATGAGCAAAAAATAATAGCTCTACAGAGATTCCTTTTTAACTGTAGTTTTAGAAAACAATGGAGAAGGAAAAGAAAGTTAGTTTGATCTATTTTCTGACTGGAATGCTTCTGATAAATGCCTCACCATGAACCAGTCTCCCTACAAGTTGTTCAAACTCTTTTGATGCACACTTAGAACACTTTCCTTGCTAGAGCATAGTCCTCTCGTCTTTTCACTTGAATGGGCTGTGTACAAAAACACATTGTGATTCATGCCCCACATGGAGTCTCTGTCCTGTTTTCTCACATTCCATTTCTAATTTTCTTGTAGAACTGAATGCAAAACCTTATCTCTCAATAACGTGACTTAAGCCTTGATCCCATAAAAATCTGTGGACTGCTGCCCTGCAACCTAAATAGGTAAAATTGGTGCTGTTTCACTGAACCAATGGAATTTATTCCACCTATGGATTTTGTCTATCCATGGGGTGCTAAACACTATAAATGTCTAGATCTATCTTTCCAACCTCAAAGAAGTTACTCAAAACCTCCAGGCCAAATCTTAAAACTTAAAACTTACAACTTAAAGGCAAATGTATGAGAGAAGAGACATCTTAAAAATGAAGGGTTTAAAATACTGGTTGTTTTAAGGCTGTGTAACATCAATCAATATTCTCCAGAAGAAAACTGAAGCTTACACACCCAAGGTGAGACTTATCCAAAGTGAACTACTATGATCTTTAAAACAAAGAAAAATGAAACATGCTGCTTAATTTTCAATAGCAAGGTGTTCTGCCAGGAAATGAAACTAAAAAAAGGTATTGTCAAGGTAACTCAATAAAGGAAATTTATTGTTCAAAGTCACTTCAGAACACTTGTCCACCTAATAATGATATTCCAAATTATTTTTGAGACAAATGTTCATTTAAATCAAAATAATTTGCAGATAACCAATATCAATGAAGAAATTAATACAGAAAATAATGATGAGAATACAGACAGGCCAAGGAAATTATTAACAAGGTGGATAACCTGAGTGGCAATGTATTTTGCATTGTGTAATGGGATTGTAGTATTCATTTTTTTGTATTTGTGCTTGAAGCTGGGGGAGGGGGATGGGAGAAAAAAGGGCAATGAGAATCAGAAATATGGAAAGTAAAATAATTGGACTTATTTAGCTGACAATAAAGAGCATTGAATCAGGTATGGCACAGCCTTCACTGATTAAAAAAGCTACTGCAGAGGGGCAGGAATGATTTGTTCTCCATCGCCAGAGAGGATAGGAGAAAAATTAATGGGTTTAAACTGCAGTGAGGAAGATTGGCTAGATATATGAAGAAACTTTATAAAAGTGAGGACAGTAAAGTACAACATCAGACTGCCACTACCAGCTATGCAGTCCACATCACTGGAGCTCTCTAAGATCACTTTAGAAGCACATCTGCAAGGAATGACAGACACTGCAGATCTTGCTTTGGGATGCAGTAATAGAGTAGATGACCTCAACCTCATTGGGATCTGAGTGGGTATGTGAGATACATAATATAACAAATAAATACCACTTGTAAAGTTTAGGAATGTCCAGGGGATGTTGCATTGAAAAGGGGCACTTTTCAGGTTTAACAGCAAGTTGTACTCCCTGACTTACATGTTTAAAAAATCACCAGGAATACATTTGAGAAACAGAAACAGGAAAAGGCCTAATGTTCCCAATTCCCACTGTAGTTAGTAACAACAGTCCTGTTGATCTCAAGGTAAAAAAGATTAGGAACAAGAAAAGAGTAATACAGCATGGACTCAAAACTGTTAATTATTAATTTAAAATGTTTCCAGTGCCTCCTGAAACATATTCTGAAAATACACCAAATCTTACTATTTTCATAGTGACAGCCTACAAGAATGAATTCTTTGAGTACAGTGCTACAGCTTTAGTGAATATAATATACAAAACTCCACTTGAGGGAGAATCCTTATCTGACTTACTTATTTTGGAAATGTCACTGAAAATCTAACATAGATGGATAGATAGATAGATAGATAGATAGATAGATAGATAGATAGATAGATAGATAGATAGATAGATAGATAGAACACCCAGTTGAAGGAGTAATATTTTCCTGTCATCTGATCTCAGTGTTCCCAGTTCCCATTTTATCAGTATTATTCGACCTGCATTCACAATCTTCAATCTTTCTTTGAACTATAATCCTTTCTACCCACTGGGCCCTAGACCTTATGTGTAAGTGCTGCTGTCAAAGTGGTCATGTGTAGAGAAATATATGGGTTTATGGAAGAAGCTCACTTTTGAAACAAAGACTGAGAAATATGCACTGAAACAATTATAAACAGGCAAAACAAAGTGGGGAGAGAAATCAATAGATGATGGTGAGCTGGATTTTTGTCTTATGGCACACTTTACTTTGCTGGAGAAATTCAAGTCCCTAGAGCCATTTGCAGTCCTAGACTGAGACTAATACTAGAAGAGATTCTGTCCTTCACAAAAGCTATCTGGGAACAAAGCACGCTAGAGCAACCTGCATGCTGCAGTCTGGGAAAGGGATAACCAACCCATGGACCATAGCAAGCACGAACCAGACTAGAGAACACTTTACTCTCTTCTTGGTTGTGCAGTCTGATTGATAAGCCAACCAAATTGGGTATTATGGGCGCTAGAAATGGGGAAAGACAGACCCCAATGCAGACTGAAAGGATTTATTACAATCAGCTACAACTGTGCAAATGTAGCTATATTGATCTGAGCCCCAGCTTTTTATAAGGAAGTGTAAATACATAGAAATTGGCCAGCACTTGACATCAATTAAAACCAGAAGCAAATCTATCACCTGCTTTAATCACCTAAATTTTCCACAGACCATACAATTTACTTTAACATTGTTCCAGGTCTATTTATGTTAGTTTATCTAGAACATGTTTACTAGACAGGTGTGTAGTTTCATTTGAAGACAAAAGAAACAAAGAAATCCATCACTTGCAGTTTTTTGTCCTTTCCATCCCTGGAAATGCTTGATTATGCCATAGTTTAAAACGTGTGTTGTATTTTTCATTTGAATTGTTCGAGCTTTAACTTCCAATGGTGTTCGTTTTTGCAATATCCTTTTTCCAAAAGATTGAAGAGCCAATTAGTATCTGCTATTTTCCTCCACTGAAGATCTTTACACACCTTAATTAAGTCACTGCTCAATCTACTTTTGATAAGTTATGCATATTGATTTCTCACTGGAAAGCATTTTCTTTTCTCATCAAAAGATTTTGCAGCTCTCTCTTCAATCAGATTTTAATTGTGAAAAAAATAGCAAGTACGGTGAAAACCAGCAAGAAGAAATTCTAGCTCTGAAACCTTATGATAAAGTTTCCCCAGCATTCTTCACTCACCATCTCGGAATCTTTAGTCAACTATTTGCCATTTTCCATTTATTTCCATCTAGGTTGGATCAAACAGTGCTCTGAAAGATCATTTCAAATTCTGATGATTAATATTAATAAATGGCCAGAGTGGTATGTGGCAATATATCACTTAATGCCCTAAAAACACAAGTATCTGATCTGCTATTAGAGGACTAATGTTTAATACCAAAATTGACAAATCTGTATGAATTGGGCCACTGAACTGTACTGTGGTACGAGATGAGACAAATTCTTTCTCTCCACCTCTTCCTTCTCTATAAGTTCTCTCAGCTAATAAAGGAAATTTGCTCCAAAACCTGCATGACAATGTCATAAGATGATTGATTTTAATTCTTGGAGGATTAAAAGGGATATTTATGCTATTTCACTGTGGGTACCTTATTTAACCTGTTTAGATTCCTAATGAATGTGATTCAGTGTAGGAACTTAACTTTGGTGTCAGAGATTAAGGCTTTCTGGGAGAGGAAGCTGTAAACTAGGAAATATCCTAAGTGTTATTTAATATGCCTACTCTTTTTCTGCTCAAGCTATCATTCATGGAAAGCAGCAAATAGCAGAAGAACGTCAAAAAGGAATGACCTATGCTTAGGTAGCTTCTCAAAAAAAAAAGTTATAACATCATATAAACTTTCTATAATTAGAAAGTTTGAATAGCCTCTTTTATTTCTGTACCCATCAAGATAATTTTTCAAGGAACTTAAAAAGGAATTTTAAATTTTTTGCAATTTTTCCTGCAACTCTGAACTCCAGTTTACCCTTTGCGATTCAATCTGATGAAAAAATGGTAGACAGAATGGAGCTATTCAGTATTTGCTGGAAAAATCTACATTATAAGAGTAAATTATGGTGCTGGGAAGCAAAAAAAGACCTGCTTCTCAACTCTGCAAGATTAGAGGCCTCTAGGCACTACAATTACATCCGTAGAGCAATCTTGCAGAGGTAAATTGAAGGTTTGCATTAAAAACCCATATTAACATAATGAACCAGTAAAATACTCTCCTCTCAGGGACAAGGTCCATGGACAAGGAGCCAAGGACATCCCAGAACTCTGCCTTGCCCTTGTTCAGTGTGCCAAGCAGGGTCCTGTTGGTGCCACAGTGCTAGAACTAGTCAGCTGCTGCTGGCCCCAGAAAGGCAGAGATGAAGGTGAACAGACTGATGGAAGCTAGAAGGCTACAAGGCACCATTGTCTAGAAACCAGAATTATACCAGACCATTGATCATATATGCAGGCATTGCATTTATTCTTTGAGAACCTTTTATTCTTCCAGAGAATATGTAATACCTGATCACTTCATAAATGCTGAGAATCACATTGCATGAAGTAAACATAATTTCAGTCAGTAGAAGCAAATAATAAAATGTTTGAGGAGTCTTATTATAATGGTGTCAGAACAGGCACAATTTCGACTGTGGCACAGATGACAGGGGTTAAGACTGAACATCTGTATGTCTCATATCTAATATTACAGTAACTCAAAGAATCCCTCAAGCAT
Source organism: Leptocoma aspasia (assembly GCA_013399835.1). Lineage (NCBI taxonomy): Eukaryota > Metazoa > Chordata > Aves > Passeriformes > Nectariniidae > Leptocoma > Leptocoma aspasia. The sequence continues at coordinate 321,702 of VXAX01003958.1, forward strand.
AATCAGAACAGATTTCTTGCCATTCAGATGACTACTAAAAAGATATTCTGGAAGCATTAAAAAGAAACTGCAAATTTAGCTATAAAATAATACTGACTGTGCAAGTATAAATTTGTACCCAAATTTTCCAAGGCACTGAAATTAAACAGCAATTTTTTTGTAATACATTCTCATGCTTATATTTCATTAAAAAAAACTCAAAACCTATGGAAGTACTAAGAAAACTAATAACCTTAAGTGAAACACACAGTGTAGCCTTCAGCACTGAGCTGTTAGCTCACCTTAAGCACATGCTTGAAATAAAACCTTTAAATACTGTCCTAAATCAATGTGCTCTTTTAAATTGAGTTGTCCAAAAACCAGCAAAAGACATGTTGTGGTCAATAAACATGGGACATTTTATTACTCATTTCCATGTATGTTTGTATGTATTCCTCAGTGAGTTATTACTTTGTTCATTTTGTTATTGTTTTTTAGGTATAGTGTAGGACTGGAAAGAATTCTCCTAGAACATCTGTGCAGACCTATGCTCATACAAACAAACATACCATATATTGATCCATGCTATAAAAAACAGTCTTCTCACTGGAAGACTATTGCAGAATATCTACCTTCCTTCAGACCAAATTTCCAGTACACACACATGAAGAATGTTCGAATTGTATGATATTGATTGCCTTTCTTTTCAGGGATTCAGTTTAGTCTCCTGTATCCCATGAAATTTCTCATCATGTTGGTAAATGAATAATGTGGGTGCTCCTCATGCATCATTAGGAACCCTTTTCAGTAGCTCAAGGCAATACTTAGAAAGAAACCCAGGCAGAAATTCATTTATTCAAGCATGATGGGTCAGATATGGGGATATACACAACATGCTTACCTTTTCTTTTAAGATACATGATTGTTGTAAAATAATATGTAAGAGTCAGTCATTTCAGTTTTAATCAGCATCATGTAAAGTGTAATTCTCTAACCAGAGGTTCAGCTATCCATGACCAAGCACTGGTTTCATGCAGCTGTGGGATCTTGGCTCAGTTTTACCAAGGAAATTGTGACAAGGTGTGACAAGAGCACATGAGCTAAATCCATGCACTATAAGAAAATCGAAAATACAGACAGAAATGTAATAGTTAAGATTCTAACAATTAACATCTTGATTTCCCTATAAGGAGAAGGGGTATGTAATCTGATTTACATGACCCAGAAAGGAAGAATTACCAAGAGGCTTCACTGGTGCAACTGGGCCAAGCTTAGCTAAATCAGCACCACAGGCTAGCCACAGCTTGTCTTTATCTCACCTACCTTCTACTGAGTAGAGAACATCTCTTCACTTCGTGAGGTTTGAATACTACATTCTCTGTGTCCATAGTAGTGATGATATAATGTAATAACAGATGGGGAAAACTGAAGCCTATTTCTTTTCCTTTTGAAGCAAATAGACAAATATTTAGGTAGGAAGTGAGACTTCAGGCAGGAACCCAAATTTCTCCTTTACTTCACCAATTTTTCCTGTGGACCATTTCTCACTTTACAGCTTCCATAAACCCACTCAACATTAGTATTTCACGAGCAGAGAACAAGATGTGATACCTGAAGCTCTGAGTTTGCCCATTGTTTTTCCTAATAACTTGAAAAATTTTTAACTGTGGTATGTCAGCATTCTCCTAGAAGAGACAGAACAGGAAAAGACTGGGTTTTAATTCAAAACATGATCCTATTGAACACATCATAGTAGATGACCACAGACATTATTGGCAAAAAACTTATTTGTTAGAGCTTAATCTCTGATTAACAGCTTTCCCTGGCTCAATTTTGCATTCATGTGGGGTCATTCTGCTAAGAAGAAAAGTGCATTTAAAGCTCTTTCTCATTCTTTTCTGAGCAAAACATGACCTAGATACCAAGCCTATTACAGCCTGATAGAAATAGCTTGACAATCACCAAACTCATTTAACTGTACACATTTTCTGTTTATGTTTTCAGCTTTTTGAGACCTGTTGACAAGGCTCAAGGTGGGATGCTGCATGCAAAACCTAGGTATTTACAAAAGGGTGATAATACAAATTTGTTGGATTTGCACATTTCACCCTTAAAGAAATATGCTGTACAATCCCTATGCTGCATTTTACTCAAGGGTCATAAAGATTTACCATGAATCAAATTTTGCAGGATATTTTTGATATAGGGATATATTATGTGTCCCATTTTATGGATGTGCAAATAGTCATAGGAAAATAATATGATTTCTCAAGTGCCACAATGCCAGGTAGGATTTCTCTCATTTAATATTATCTGCCTGCGGGTCAAGTCTAGCCAGATTGTCTCTGTGGCCTTTAATGCTAAAAGGAAGACTCATTTGTCCAGAGAATGATGCATCTCACCTCTCTTCCACCCTACTTTATTCCATCTTTCTACCTTAAACATTTATCTTAGGCTGACACAGATCACCTTATGGATGAAGCCACTCCTTTCCATTTGCTACACAGGGAACTTTGATGACTAGCTCAGACTTGACAGCTTTTAGACAGATAAGAGTAGACAGCTATATTATTAGTATTAGGTGATATGGAGACCACCTTTAGTGATAAATAGAAGCTGGACTCATCAGTTTCTTTCCCTGTCTTGATTTGCAAGATCTGGATTGAATATATTACAGGTCTGTGGCAGTTACTACCTTTTACAATGGGTTTTCCTTGTTTATGCAAAGCCTCTTACTAACACTAACAGCAAAACCCAACCAAATACCCATTCCTTCAGATTATTATAGTATTTCTTGAGCAAAATTGAAAGTTCTGCTGATTTACACCTCTTGAGCATCATGTCCTTTTAGAATAACTATCAACTAACAAGGCAGTCAATACAAACAATTTTCTTGAGTAAAGTTTCTTGAGTACTGTGACCCTTTAAATGTTAAGCTCCCTGGGCCTGAAGCAGTTATGCATGTGTAAACAAGACTGAAAATGCACCACAAAAACTTTTAGAATCTCTCTATCTAGTTTTGGTTTGGGATTGGGTCTGGGTTTGTTGTTGTTTTTTGTTGGGTTTTTTTGATTGAGTAGTAATGTTAGTAGGTGCCTGCAGAGAATTTATTGTCTTTTAATGTCTCTGAGCTCCACAAAAGAAAGGAGCAGAAATAATAATAAAAGTTTTGGAAAAAAAACCACTGGACTTTAAATGGTATCATCTTTTCATTTAGACATCAGAGTCTGACACAGTGTAATTAAAGACAGAGACACATCCATGTTTAATCCTTGGTGCCTAATTCCTCTTCAGGAGACAGATCACTAAGGAAATTATTCAGAATGATTTGCAGAGAATGCAGACATTGTAATCAGAGATTGAATTCTCAAAAAGGGATGAAGTCTTACAGGGGTCAAAAACTCCAAACATAGTCACACAATTGCTGATATTGAAGAGAAAGTTATTTCTGTGGCTTAGGAGTGGACCCTTCTACTGTAAGTAACACTGTAATATTCAAGAAAATGAGGTATAAATTATGGCAGTGCTCCTGCAGTTCACTAAAGCAAGCCATGAATGATTTTTCTGTCTGTCAGAAATAAGCTGGGACTTAAAAATTACTTGAGGTTTGACCTCTCTGACACTGTGACCCAGAGAAGCTGAGAATAATTTTGGAAAACTTCCAGCTATTCTTCAGCTTTGGGAAGCTTCCATAAGTACTTAGATAGCAAGAAATAAACACAAAGCAAGCTTTACTCAGTGCCCACTACCCATTTTGTACTTGCAATCCCCCCAAAAGGCTGGTGGCAAACAACCTCTGTCCTGGGGCAAGGTAGAAAAGGACTAAATGGCACATGGCTAATACTGGCATCTGTTTTGGTTGGTTCTGGCTCTAGAGTAAAACCATACTGGCTTTACTCTAGAGGCATTTCTAAATGGCAATCAAGTTATTAACTCTGCAGTGGCTGTTACTTTCAGAGAATTGTAATGGCAACAGCTTCAGTGTAGTGTCTCTGATTTTCTCTGCAAATGTAACTGAGAGAAAAATATCAGCTTCCTTTTTCATGATTTTCATTAAATATTCCTTCAACAAAAAGGAGGAAGATCATGAGAGACCTGTTTGGCAAAGTGCTGGTAGCAGTATAAGTATTTTTTCCTAATATATAAAATAAATACTTTCCAAAAGCCTTTCAAAGTATAAAGATAGATTTTTCTTGCTAACATGCACTTAGTGTCAGGGCCTCTATCATACTCTCAAGGTCAGTTTCTTCCATTTATGAATCCTTTGCCATTTTCCCCTCAGAACCAGACAAGCTATTTATTTTACCAGATGGATGGATGAGGGGAGAGGCCTGTTTTCATCCATGGCCAGAGACTCTACTCCCTTTCCTGCCTTGCTCTGTTTGCCGTGAGGTGACAGACACTGTTAGAGCACAGCCTGTGCATACTGTGACTAAGTTATACCAGTGTCATAATGCTTTGTAGTAACATTTAATGAAGTTCCAAGAAAAGAATGTGCAGCCAAATTTTACACTACAAACTCAGTCTAAAAGCAAGAAGGGTTCTTAGGTAATACTATGCAGGTGGTCAACCAGATATATACACAAAGGAGTATTTAATCATTTACATATTACATCCTTCAGAAGATTAAAATTACAATAAATGAGACACTTTTTGATCACCTTTTTTCCATTGTTCCCTTGTGAGCATTCTGTCACCAAGAGTGTCAGTATGGTAAAAACATCAAGTGCAGATAAGTCTGGAGCTTCCTCCTCCTCAAGACAGCAAGTGTGGTAGGAACAGTTCTGTTTCTCAAAATTATCTGCTCTGTCTCACATTAGATGAAGAGCTCACCAGTAACACAATAAGAATGGCAAAGCATGCTACACATTTAAGCTCGCACTGTGATAGAGAGATATTTGTAGAGATTTTCTTTTGTGGAAGTGATCTTCTGTAAGTCTGTTAAATTAAACTTTTAGATTGGCTATTATGAAAAATTTATTCTTTGAGAGGGCTTTGAAGCATTGGAAGTGGTTGCCCGGGAAAGTGGTTGTGTCACCATGTCTGGAGGTGTTTAAAAAAAGTATTAATGCGGCACTTAGGGATATGATTTAGCGATGGAGTTGATGGTGTTAGGGTAACAACTGGACTGGATGATCTTAAAGTTTTTTCCCAACCTAAATGATTCTATGACTTTACATCAAGCAGCCTAATCCAGCATCTGAAAACCCCTCTCCCCACTTGCAAGAGCCACTACCAACAATAAGACTAGGTACCCTTTGTCATCATCTTCCAAAGTACTTGTAGATATGCTCATGTGTTCATTTGAGTGTACCCCCTTTAGAGCAGAAATCCTGACTTTAGTTACATATTTTCTGTCATGGTTTAACCCCAGCTAATTCCATACAGCCCCTCCCACTCCTCCCCACAGTGGTATGGGAACAGGATCAGAAGGCTAAAAGGAAGAAAAATCATAGGCTTAGATAAAGGCAGCCTAATAGGTAAAGCAAAAGCCACATGCACAAGCAAAAAAAAAAGAGGAATTCATTCACTGCATCCCATGGGCAGGCAGGTGTTCAGCCATGCCCACCAGAACAGGCCATCATGCATAAAGGTGACTTGGGTAGACACACCATCACTCCAAATTAACTGTGATCATCCCCTCTTCTTCCCCAAATTTATATGCTGATCATGATTACCTATGATCTGGGATATTCCTTTGGTCAGCTGGGGTCAGCTGTCCTGGCTGTGCCCCACATTGTATGTTAACTTCTCACATGTAAAATACTGTCTTCGACCCAAAGGAAATATCACAGGAGGTGGAGGGCATTAAAATGGTAGCAATAGTCAGGAGGGGACTATATCTACAGAAAAAAAATTCTTGACTCTCCATTTCTCATCCCAACCCAACTTCTCAGCTTGAAGTTGCCATTAACTGATTTTGTGACATTTTTGTAAAAAAATGAAATGATACCCTGACTTTCAAACATCCAATTGTAGTGACACAAATGGAGAGGTTAATTTCAAATTTGTATATGGAGAATGAAGGACTTACATGCTCTTTTTTTTAATATGTGAGCTCTACTTAGTACTTACTTCCTGACATTTGACTTTGAATTGCCTGTAGTACAAAAAAACAAAAAAAACCCCAAAAAACTAACCAAAAAGACTTTACCATAATAGCTTTGTTTATATCAGTAACTATTCAGTGAATGTGGAATACATGCAATTATGTGTACAAAACTACGTGATGATATAAGGAATATATGTTCCGTAGATGAGTAAACAGACTTGATTAACTGCTTCATTAGAGCTCAAGAAAACACATTTACAGCTGAGTGAGGAAGTTCCATTATACCACAAAAATATTTTTGGTTCAGATATATAAAATCTATCTCAGAAAATAATGCATGCAAATATAACTTTTTGGTTGGGTTGTTTTGAGCTTGTTGACTTCCTATCACATAATAGGCAATAACTCGGTTGATGTGAAAAAAACCTGTTTGACTAAATATTCCTAAAATAATTTGAAGACTTGCAATAGAAACATTTTTAGAGGCATTGTTTGATTGATACTCTACAAACAGATTGAAGAACATGTATATTCTTCATATTTCAATCGAAACCTGGGAGTACATTTCTAATCTTTACTTAGCTTAAACTGTATCTAACTCCTCACAATAACTTTTACTGAAGTGATGCAAAAAATATGGCTTTCTGCAAGAATTGCATTTATCCTGAATTTTTTTTTTATCTGTTGTGAAAATTCAAATTTAGAAATAATTCTGTGCTATTTTATTATACCATTTTATTGCAGTAAAGAAAAGGTTCACTAATTAAACCAGTGAGATTCACTTCAAATGCTGCTAGGATTTATTGCATTTTTACAAGTGTCTGAAAAGAGTATAAAGCACATACCAGGAACTGAATCCTAAAAAGAGATGGCCAGATAGACAGTAACTCCTATAGTAAAAGCCCAGGATTAGCTAGTTTCTTTTTTGCAGAACTTGTACAGGCTGTTCTTATACCATTCTAATTTCTTCATAAATGTGTTCTTCAGAATCAAGTCAGAAGACTTAGAGAAATCTGTACAGAGTAAATTAATTGTATTTGCTTTATCTACCAAGCATACTTCTCCAAAGATTTTTCTACAAGTTTTTCCAGATTAATTATATTGGGTTTTTAACCTTTTAATGCATGTGAGATTTATCACTCTTTCTCTGTGAACTAACATTATAAAGATGAACCTGTAACTGAGAAAAGTTGACCAATTTAGCCAGTTTAAAACAAATTGTGAAGCATTTGCTTCTTTTGGAACATTGGAGCTTTTACAGCATTTCAAGGATTATTGAAAACTCAACATCAACAGCCCAGAGAGATCCTTAGCCATATCCTTTAAATTATTAGTCATAAATTACATGAGAACTCTTTCATTGCTTTCATCATCTCTCCATGTGACATTATTCAGATGCATGTTTGTTCTTCAAATAGAACCAATAGATTTATTGACCATTCAGTCATTTTCTGATAATTCTATATACAATATCAATTTTTTTTCTTTAATTGTACCTTGTACTACTGGGTTCTATATGAAAGTTATAGTGTATATAACATCTCCTCATGTTATTACTGTTTCTAATAGGCATAAGTTAGTCCTGTATAGCATGGATTTCCATATAATTTTTAATGACTCCTAAAATATAAGAAATATTTAATAATTTTTTGTTGTTTTGTGGCATGTAACTACTCTCTTTTACATAATTTCTAACCAGTGTGACCTTCTTTCTCCAGAGTGACTGTAGCTTTTCTGAATGCTTTCTTACCAAAGCATTCTTAAATAACTCCTTGTTACCCCTCATATTTTTCATTATTTATTTCTTTCTCCCAACTTTTGCTTTCTGCCTACAACTGTATTTAGCCTGAAATTTTTATAGCTACTTGAAAAGACTGTTGCCTATAACCGTTTCTGGATAAAGACAATGAACTAATTTAGTATGTTAGTAAATGCTTGGAATATATGTAAAGAGTTATAAGGATGTTACAGTCGAAGGCTTCAATACCATAAAGTCAAAGATTTTTTTACATCTTTCTTTTCAAACATTGCAATTCCTGTATGATTATATTGAAAAAAGAAAAAAAAGATAGAAATACAAGGGTAAAGGTATTTGATAGCTTTCCTGAGTGCCTGTGAATACCTTGTCTGTGTTTTTAGTCATCGCACTGGTTTTGTACAACTGTTAGCGTTAAGAATTTCTGCCTTGCTGCAATTCTTCATAAATAATCATATGCCCATACCACATCCTGCTGCAGCAGGGAAACAGGAAAAGTGCACATGTATAATCACTTAGAAGTATAGTTGAATACTCTAGTAGGAACTAAACAGATCTTTCAAAACTTCAGTCAGTATTGAGCCTTGCATAAATAAAAGATATCCAAGTATTTTCTCAGACCTCATATATCTTTGGGATATTTTATAAATGAAAGCACAAAATATAAAATAAGCTTATCTGGAGAAGGTCTGTTTCCTTCTTTTGTGTTCCCTGGATAAGAGAAGGTTAAGCTCCTCGTTCAGCACCTTACCAGTTAAAATGTTTTTTTTTTTTTTTACTTCATACAACACAATACACAATATTGCATGTGCCAAATCTGTTTCAAATGCACAGGTTTAAAAGTAACAGATTCAACAGCATAACTACATTCATGACCTAATCCTTGTTCTTGCAGACAGCGCTACTATTTCACTTTTGCCCTTGGCCTCTTAATCCATTTCACTAATTAGTTTTTTTACCCTCTAAACCCCCATAGTATGTGCCTGCTGTGTGCATGCTCTGGCCTTTAATCACCAAAACCTCCCTTTTCCACACAGATGTTGACTGCTATCTCCTCCTTTTATCTTGGCTTATATGTTGACTTTTCATCAGTGGATTTGTCCTATTAATCTTGTTCTATTTTTTTAAAGCAAGGCCTACATGGTTTTCTCTTTTTTTAAGAAATACATTTGATGACACAATGGCATATGAAAGGTGTTGAATTCTAAGTCAGATCATCCAAAGCCTTTTGGTTATCCATTGAGGTTCAAGAAAAGGCTTTATTTATAGAAAGCTTTGAGTGAGAGGCAATACAGAGCAGATAGCTAATGACTCAAGGTGAGGATAAAATTCTGCACTAGGTTCTCTGAAATGACATTTCCTCAGAAAGAATTATTGTTTTGAAAATTAGCTAAAAGCACAAATCCAGGAATGTTGCGCTTCCCTGCAAGACAACTCACTGTTTTGTAGAAATTCTGTCTTACAGCCAGTCATGCCTACAGGCTACACAAAATTTAGTTTATTTATGCCAATGTCTCTGCTATCCTTGGAGCTCAGCTGTGATGGGGTTCACACAGCTATGGGGTGTGAGAGACATGTTCCCTTTGTTTTTATAAGTTTTATTCCTACCATTTTACTTATCATGTGAAATACCAGATTGTAAATTCTTTGAGCCATACTAATATCTTTTTTGTTTTTACTGTGAAGCTTGTTGGATAGATCAGTGCTAGAGAAGTGGTTAAGGTTTGTTTAACATTCTCTCATGGCACTTTAGCTAGACACAACCCTCTTTCAGGACAGAATTTGCTCAGCTGAATCACATCTACCCCACAGACTAAATCACAGACTGTTTGCCCTGCTTTGTTTCAGTGATAGCAAAAACAGTACAATGACTACAAAATGATATAAAGGCAGAAAAAAAGAGGAACATAAATTGATCAGTTTTCTTACACTTTTTAACCTCCTTTTGATGAAGGAAAGCTTTGTAATCTTTTATCCATCTACTAGTAGTACCTAGACAGTGGTTTTAAACAAAACATGGGGAGGAAAGAAGGCCTGCAGGTTACACTATTTGACAGAGTATTATAAAAAAATTAAAATAATAAAATAAAATAATAACAATTAAAACCCCGGATCTAACTTCTGGGTATTATTTATTTCCCATTTGGTAACTTTTGGGACATTACACTCCATCAATTCCACCACTATATATATTTCAAACACGTTGTGACTCCTAAATAAGCTTAATAGCTCGTGTACCTGGCCTTCCTTAATGATTAGTAATGATCTGATGAAATCATCTCTATTTTAGGATGAACAAGTTAACTAATCTGTTAATTTAATAAGACACGGTTTCACAGAGTCACACTTGAGAATCCCAATGTGTAATGTTGCCTGGAATCAGTTGTAGGTGCAGGATTTAGCATTCCCCCTCACTGAACTTCAGATATCTAGGACCAACTTTACTTAGTAAATGGCTCATCAAGTGAAGGGCCATTCTGTTCAGCTTGATATCTACTAAAGGATTGACTGAAACCTCCTTTGGAAATAGCTCACTCTTCTTGAATAAGTATAGATAATTATCTTGGTATACATAAACGACTTTTAAATAAGTAAGGATATCTGGACTGAAATCTAGGGTTACTCTGCATTTTTGGTTTCATTACACTTTCCTCATATGTATTGTACATTGTATTTACTATAACTTTATATAAATTGTTTTTGCCCTTGTACCCTCTACCACATGCCATGAACTTAAGTCACCAATTAACAAAGTTTAAATCATTCAGGAGGATGTATTGCATTTAAGATAGTAAATGATCTTTCCCTATCCAGGCTTAAACCCCTTTTTTTTGCTTTCATTGAAGGTTGGATCTGCTTGTAGTCAGAGACCAAAAATAATTGAGCCCATCCAGCCAGCAGATCCCACAGAGATAGACAAGGAAATCTTTTTCTAATGAAGATAAATCCAGTGTCAGGAAGGATTCTGCTAGCACAGAAGGGATGCTCTGATTGACTCAGTTGTAAGGATGCAGGATTTATAGGAAGTGGATAGAGACGAATTTATTTTAAGTTGAAAAAGATTGGCAGGTTTACTACAAGTTATGATCCTATTTGAGGAAAGCAAAGCCTAAGGACTGGCCTTTCTAAAGGACAGGGCCACAGCTGTGTGGTCTGTGAAAATCACTTGAAGAATTACCCAGGCTTCAGAGCTTTCAGTCTGACTGAAATGTGAAAACAGACTTAAATTTGTATCAGACTTATCTAATGAAGATTATGCTATGATTTCACTTCTTCTTTTTCTTAGTAAATCACTTCATGAAGTTTGCATTTCAGTAAGTAAAATCAGTTTCAGTTTTACTTTAATGTTTTTTCTACTTTTCATAATGATTTGAGGAGGGGTGTCAAACAACAGGTATCCCAAGAGCATGGCAAGACCTTTTAAGGCTCATCTATTGCCAAGCAATGGCACCTCACAAATAAGACAAGGTCCTCAAAGGTTTGCAGAGTGCTCCCTTACTGAGCTGCAAGAGCACTCTCAAAGCCTCTTATTGCCAGAATGCATTTGACAGAAAACAGATAATAAAGTGAGAGTCTCCGATCCACTGGCACTCTCAGGATTAATCCTAGGAAAAAGTGGCAAACCTGTTTGTGCTAGATTCACAAGGTGATTTTAGGCTCAGCACTTCACCATCCAACGTGCAGGCAATTTGTCAAAGAGACATTGTAAACCCAAGGCGGTAAGTGGTATCTCTACTGAGACAGAAGAGGAATCAAAAATAAATCTAAGCTTATAAAAAAGGAATGTCTTCAAGGTAAGTTAGCTAAAGAAGATCAGAGGAAAGTGAGCTCTCACTCACAAAGATTGGAATGAACATATGGTTTGAGATTTTTTAGAAAAACCATCCAGACCAGTACTCACACTCAACTCTTTCTTCCCTTTCTGACAATTCACCTGGTATCTGATATGCATGGAAGGTACAGGGAAGGTTTAGATTGGATATTAGGAAAACTTTTTTCACTGAAAAGGTTGTCAAACACTGGAACAGGCTGCCCAGGGAAGTGGTGGAATCACCATCCCTGGAAGTATTTAAAAGATGTGTAGATGTGGCAGCTGAGGACATGGTGGACTTGGCAGAGCTGGGTTAAAGGTGTTCTCCAATGCAAATTGTCCTGTGAGTCTATGAAGTAAGAGAACTCTCTTCTTCATCTCAAAGGTCAAGTTCAATCTAGACTTAATGAGTATGACATTTCCCTGTCAGAAGATAATAACACTAAAAAAAAGCAATTTCCTGTTTTTCATTAAATAATTTAAAATTCTGTACAAAAAAATTATTTTTATGTAGTGAAAAGTCTCAACCTTAAAACTCCTCTCTTGCATAATATTTTACAGGATCAGTTTTAGTTTAAAGTGCCTTGCTAACTGAGCAGACCATAAATTTACTGACAGAGTGGGAATGCAGAATAGTGGATATGATTTGAATTGTAAAAAATTGCTGATAAATGCTTCTTGTTAAACTATTTGGAAATCCTGTGGAGATCTACTGTCGTAATTAGACAGGAACCAAAACTTGTATTGGCTTTACAAACTGTACTATTTTGAGCAATCCTTTTAAAATTCTGTATGCAACAGGGTTCAGAACTTTATTGTCAAAGAATAAAGATGCTTTATTTTAGAGATTATCCACAAAAACATAGGGCTGAAATTTGACAAATATCCATTTCTCACTGAGTTTTCAGACAGATATAGATTAAAAATAATACTGTGAGGGTCTGACAACTAACCTTCTTGTAATCACTGAACAGGACATTCCTATTGTCTCATCTGTAATACTTCCACATCTCTTCCTACTTTTCTATGGCAGTCTTTTCCTTCTAATACAAGAAAGACTTTTATGGAGGTATTAAGAAGAAAGTGGGACTATCAATGAATGAAGTAAGAGGATACAATTACACAGGACATTTAAAGTATTGAATTCTCTGTTCTATTCCTCCCAACACATTCACTCCCATCAAAATACCCACCAAAAAAAACAAAAAAAAAAAAAAAACAACAAAAAAAAAAAACCAAAAAAAAACAAAAAAAAAACCTCAGAAAGGGACTCTGAGCTGTTGTAAAATAAAATAAATGTATATAAAAAAATAATTAGGGATAAAAAACTGAGAAAATGCTTTGGAAAGCAATCACTATTAATCATTATTTCTAAGACACTTTTAGATGAGGTGATATGCAATTTTCTCAGCTAAATTTCCATCCTGAAGTACTTTAAAAACAGCAGAAAATTTTGTATTGACTGCAAGACTCTACAGATACTAGTTATCAGCAACTGAAAATGATTTTTTATGTACCGGGGAACACCTGGGGAAATATGAGGGTATATTTGAAAAAAAAGTTTGTTTTCTAAAATGGCAAGGAACTAGTTATGCTAAGAACGGGCAATAAAGCATATATGTTATTAACAGAAACATAGGAAACTATAAGGGTATAACAGTTTCTGTATGTCTTAAGAATGCATTTATAAAGCATATAAATAATTAAGTAAAAATAGTGATACATTATGTTAAAATCACAGAACAAAAATTACAGTAATATATATTATATATATAATATATATATATTATATATATATATGTTTTTCTTTTGAAAATATCATACAGACCATAGTATGGAAATAGTTACTGATGTAGTAGACAGAATTGAAACAAAAGTTTGAGTTGCACATGATGGTTTTGATATTAATACTCTTAATTTCAAATGGTGAATTATCTCCTCTTCACATGGTTATGTTTAAACTTCCACAATAGAACCACATACCAGTACCTGAATAATTTTTCTAAAATTCACTTGGGTAAAATTAAAAGAATTAACAGGTGTTATCTGTGTCTCTTTGCCTCTCTTTCAAAGGTGATCCTACAATTTCATAACTTTAAAAGAAAAGGGTATTTCAAAGTTAGGTAGAACTTACTTTGAAAAATATCAAAGCTACATTGTTAAATACATTTCAGATATTTTTTTTTCTGCAAAGTTTCTTCCAATGTAGATTCTTTTCCTCCTAAAGAAAAAAAAGTTTTTGAAAACTTGACATTGCTAAAGAGAAAATTACCAGCTCTGAGCATTTTATACTGGTGTTTACAAGCTGCTTTTTACCTCCACAGCACAGTAAGAAGAATTACAGATTTTTTTTTAAACCTCAGAACGGGCTGTGGAAACTAGTGAATTGATATGAAGCTTGATAGATTCCATGGCTGTTAAGATGAAACAGCACAGAGTGACAGGCACTGCCACTACATCTACCTACATCTCCCGAGTCACCAGCCAGATGAGCTGGGTGCAGCGCTCCAGTGTCCTGACACACTCGAGCAGTACATCATTAGTGTTATTTATTTGCACCGCTTTAACACTTGGCGCAGAACACGGATCAAAACAAGACAGCCCCTGCCTCAGAGAGCTCACAGTCTAAATATAGAAGCTGAAACAAAAGATGAGTGTAGACAGACACGGAACAAAGAGCAAGCAGTGAGACGTGGCTGATCTTGCCCTATCAGGAGACTTATGCTTCTACTTTTCTTTGTTTTCAAAGAACTCCTCGGAGTAATAAAGTGAAGGAGGAATTTGGAAAAAGGATAAAAGAAACATTTTTCAGTTGTTTACAGAGACATCCTCCCAACAGACAGCAGGATTTAAAACACAGAGGTCCTTGTATAAAAGTCAAATAAGATAGCATCATAGATTTAGTAGGTGGAGAAATGACCTTTTGAAATACCAAGGCATCAGTTGAATTATTTTGTTTGAACCAACTGATTTAAAGAAGGAAAACAGGACAGTATAATGACTCCTCAACTATTTTTTCGAGTTTTATTTGTGGAATTGTTTGGAGGTTTGTTTCTTCCAAGGCTTTTTGGATTCAGAAAAAGCAAAATGAAATGGAAAAGGAAAAAAAAGGAAAATTAATAGGAATAGGAAAGGCAAAAGGAAAAGGAAAAAAATAGAAAATAGAAAATAGAGAAAAGAAAATAGATGGAAAAATAGGAGAAGGAGAAGAAAAAAAAGGAAAAGGAAAAGGGAAAAGGAAAAGGGAAAAGGAAAAGGAAAAGGAAAAGGAAAAGGAAAAGGAAAAGGAAAAGGAAAAGGAAAAGGAAAAGGAAAAGGAAAAGGAAAAGGAAAAGGAAAAGGAAAAGGAAAAGGAAAAGGAAAAGGAAAAGGAAAAGGAAAAGGAAAAGGAAAAAGTTAAGAGGGATGAATATGAACTAAAAGAGCTTAAGTGATTGACAAAGGGGATACTTGGAGTTTAATGCATTAAAATATTTCTACTGAGCACTAGTAACTGTGTGTGATGTGATCTTGTCTTGGGAGCAGACTTGCTTAGCCCTCTATCATTTGAGAGTACTGGAGGACAGATCTCTGTTCCCTTTCCTCCACTCAATGGTTGGCTCCATTCAGGCACTCCAGCGTGTCTTTAAATCAATAGTCAAATGGTTCAGTGCAAGACTACAGGGAGGTCATAACCTGGAATCACGCTATCAAAGTCAGGGGATTTTCTATTATATAAAACTGTTGTTAGACAAGAAAGGGGCTATGAAAATGTACTTCAAAGAAAACATAAAGTTTATTTGAGGCAACCTAACTACTGAACTACATTTCCTTTCTATTTTATTCCTGTGACTCTTTCACTTCCATGGCATTCTTTACTTCTAAAGAATGTACTAGCCCTAGGGATTGAAAATCAGATGGTTTATTTTGCTCTTAATATGAGCTCTTTTTTTTTTTTGGATCTGTGATAAATACACATTAGGCTATATTTTGTTGTGTATATTTTGTTTGTTTTAATTCCCAGTAAGCCTTCTAGCCTAAATTTGTAAAATGTTCTAAAGTTTTGAACTAAAGATTTTAGTAAAATTACCTGAGTCATTATTTTTAGCAATTTTCCTTATTGATTTTCTGAGAGGCTATATATATCTAGTAGAAATTCTTTGATTTCACAGAAACATTAAAAGTAGCATACTGCTGTTACTACTAGAATCCAATATCACGTCTCCCATAGTAGCCCAAAACCACAATGCCAGAGTTAAGTGCAAGAGAAGCCAAATGGAAAGTTCACGTCTCCTTACGTTTTGATTCGATCTTCCATGGTTATATGTGTTTCTGTTTTTCTAATGCATCAAACAGTTCAATGACATTAAATGATCTCCTTATGGACACTTCCATTATCTCAACAGAATTTAGGTGAATGTCTGGGGGTAGAGCTGGCACAAAGCCCAAAGCTTTTGTGTTGCTTCTTGGCAAACATCTTATTGAAATGAAGGTGAGTTGGGGGTCACTCACAGAAAAAGTAAAAAGTAAAGAAGGTACCTAGAGAAAATAATGCTGAATTTAAAGTCAGCTAGAGAGAAGAAAACCAAACCAAAACAAAACAGAAACCCCACACCAAAAGTAATCAAACAGCATTACCTCAGTAAAAATTGGGTTAAATAAATGGATTTTTAAACATTATGTTGATAACCCCCAGGTTTAGCAGTTTCTAAATTGGTGCCAGAGATAGAGGTATGTTTTGAGGTGATATCTTTACCTAAAAAATGTCATAGTTCAACTGAAAATTATTGGCATAAAATAGCTGTCCTTTTGCAGCTCTTGTGTTGTAGAAGATAAGATTAATATGTGGACAAAATTAATTTTCCAGGTCCTTTAAATATTTCCATTAAAAATATTCCTAATAGCTGAGTAATAGTTGCATGTACATGTAACTTGGTGGTTTGCTTAGTAGTCCTTGTTTCACCATCATTGTTTTCTATTTTGCAGATGCTATGGAGGAGTAACATCATCTGTTCCTCCAAGTCAGTGTCAGACTGAAACTACTATAAAGCAACCACCACTGAATTGGAAAAGATTCTGCATGACAGTTACAAGCTTTTTCCTATAAAGAGTCATATACCCTTCACTCAATGAATCTAGAAGATAGATTGATGATATTAAGCAATTTATAAAGCCATAATCATATTTATTGGGAAGTAGTGGGTGTGTTTTTCTGTGACATTCTGTGACAATACAGCTGGATCTTTCACTTCCAGCACAAATTCCTAAGCTTACTTGCAGCTGAGAGAGTGCAGTGTACAGGGAAAGTTCTATTTATGGGTTAACCATACCTCTGTTCCATAAAAGAGTTGAATACTGTAATACGCATGGAGACAATAAACACTACAGAGAAGGAAGGAAAACCTCTTTCCTCCAAATGCCTTCACAATTTAAAGTTTTGCTGTTTTCTGTAGTTTGTTGTTCATTCACATCTGGCCTAAGAGGCATGTATGTGAGCACAAAAGGCAGTTTCTATCAGAAATAAAACATTATTTGTATTAGCTCTTCTCATCTAAACAAGTGTGACTGGAGATTTTCGCAGTCCTCCTAACAGTCATTAGGACAAAATTACAGTAAAAGGAAAATACCATCAGCTTTCAATATAGCTACAAAAATTCTGAATTAAGGTAAATCCAGTAAAGAAGACATGTAATACAAAATGTGTATAAATTGGGTTTTAAAACCAAAGAGTACTCATTGACATGGACCTTTGAGAATATGAATGTTATATCTGAATCAAGGCTGCACTTGTGAAAAGGAAAAATTTTGACTTTTAACTTTGGCCTAAATAATAGACAACACAAATATTCCACCCATGGGCAGTGAGGAGTTAACTGTTTCTATAATTGTATGATCTGCTATTTGCTCCAGGTGGGAGAACAGACTCATCTCACTGAGAAATGCACACAGGCACAGACACAGAACTTCACATGCTGTTTTCAGCACAGAGTTATATTTATAGTTACACAGTTTGAGACACTCAACCACTTCGTTTCTCAAAGTACATCTGACTTTGCGTAATTAGCATTAGAGAATGAAGAGACAAAGGGGTTTTTTTACATGTGGTCAGTCCCAATACAGCTATCTCTAAGAGAGAGGAATAATCCATAACTTATTGTCCCCAAGTATAACACACACATCCCACAGAAGGTGGTACACAAACGATGGACCAAATGTCAGTCCTAGCCCCAGATGAACTCAATGTCAATGTCTTCACTGACATTAATGGCAGAAGCTGCCATTCAAAAACAGCATGGGTTTATGTTGAGGCAAATTAGAATGACTGGAATAGATCTTCACCTGAAACAAATTAGCCTAGCTCCCACTGAGGACATGGTCCATCACCCCTGCAGTGCACAGACGGTCCAGTAATCTAAGTGTACAATGACTATTATCTTATTTCCTTGTGGATTTACATTTAGCTGTTGCCATAAGCATTTGATAAAGTGCTAGCACATGCCTGGGGATTATAGGACATGTTACTGTAGCAACCAAAATAGCAATATTTTTTTCATACCTTAGTAATAATTTCAAGTGAGACCAAAAGGGGATGCTGAAAGTCAAAGAAATCTGTCCAACAGTATGTCAGAGAAATATATCACATTTATGTCAAGGTTTTTGCAGGAAATAGCATGTACTAGTTTTCCATTATAGCAGCAGAATCTGCACAAGGTCTAATGATCAAAAACATTGATTTATTCCGAACTTTCAGTCCCCCCCGGCTTCTAATTAAATCTGTCTTACATTCAGCTCTTGTATGTAACACTTCTGCTGTACACAAGATAAAACCACCTGCTATACCTCATGCCTACAGCCCTTATCATTACTCTGACAAAACATTACCCTCAAAGGACCCAAGAGTTGTCCATGGGGACAGGAACAATATCCAGGAACAATCCAAAGAGATAGGACAGAGGGAGGGTGATTCCATCTCAACGCTAAGGTTTTATTATTTGTTGCAGAAATTATTTTAGGACTGAAATGAAAACTCTGAGTGCTACACCTATCAACTTTGGTCTGCAGTTGTAAGATTAATTCTTGAATGAGAAAAAACCAAAATGTATGCAGTTAGTGAGCTGGATATACAATATACTGGACTACTTACCCAAATTATGACACATAAACTTAAGACAGAGGTCTGCATTCTGATATCTGAAATTCTCCAGTCTGTATCTAAGATTTTATTTCTACCTTTCTAAATACTGAGAACCTAGGTGGCTCTGGTTTCAAGAGGATAAATGAAAGACAACACAAACTCTTTGTTGCCTCATATATAAGTGCCCTGTCCCCTGAAGAAAAATAAATAATATTTAAAAAAAAAAAAAACAAAACTAATATAACAAGCATACAACAATATTACAATTGTAATATTTCACAGCTGAGATCCTTTAATTAAAAACTTTTAAAATTGTATTTTTTGATATAAGATATTCAACTGCCTGCATAGTTTTCTTTCATCATACTCACATTCACACATTGGTGTGTGCTGGCAGCAGTGTGACAATTTACAATCCTAACACTTTTGTATCTTAAATAATAACACTGTGATCTTTCATATTTTTTAAGACGTTGTTTTTCTGCTTCAGCTTGCCTGAAACACAAAATCTACTGCATATTCAGAAGGACACGTTAGGTAAATGCTGCAATGTCAGTAAAATATTATATTTAAAATTAGAGATTATTTTGCTATTATTTAAAAGTAAAAGGGAAAAATAATAAACATGCCTCACTTCAAATGAATTCAGCTTTGGGTTTTCAGTGATTAGTTATAGCTTCTTATTGATCTTCAGGTAACTCTAAAGTGTTCAGATAGTCAATTTATTGTATGGGTTAAGGAGTGTTTCAAGTGGAAAGTATTTAATAAATATATAAATTCCATTCTGCAAATAATTAACCGTGTTTAAATAAAATCACATATGTGCATATATATAAACATTCAAAACAAAGTTTCCAATTTCTAGCTTTCTTGTAACCAAATGAATAAAATCCTGTTATTGCTGAAATGGAAGTGCTTAATGCCACTTAATTTTACTTTTTTTGTTAGAAACATTAGTCCAAGAGCAGAGTTAATTCAGTTTGTATTACTTCTTAGGCTAAGGAGAGGAGGAGTAACTTCTGTTTTCATTAATCTACATTTTATGCACCTGTGTTTCTAAATCAGTTAACACAATGGCATTTCAATCTAAAATTTTTATAAACAATAAAAACAAAAGACCATGTAGCAGACTGGAAAGCAAACAAGAGTTAGTATACCTGGTATTCATCCATTTTGCATGTTGTTCCTTACTTATCTTTACTCTAGACAGAGCTTGTATGAAACAGATTTTTAAAATATATCCTAGTAAAACAAAGAATACATGAAACTCAGCTCTACATTTTTCAGCTAAATTAAAAGCTTTAAAGATCAGAACAACCTGAAGTATGTATATAAATACATAATTTAAGCACTGGACATGGTGCATGCTCTTAATGTCAAGAGTTGTGGATTTTTTTCATTTTCCTTCCTTATTTAATGAATATGAAAGTCACTGTTTTATAACTCAACAAATACCATCATTTTTCTAGTAGAACAACCAAAAATGTATTCATTCAGCCATGCTGAATTTTACTAATCGGCTTCCTTTTTATTTTTTTCCTCCATTTGATTTATTCATACTATGTATGGCTGACTATTAACCAATCACTGTCACTCAGTTTTGTATTATATACTCAAATAGCTACAATGAGTTGCATTGTCATTTTAAAATACTGCATAAAGTGGCAAATTTTGATTTTGATACAATATTATTAAAAGCTTCAGGAATTCTTCATATAATGCCTCAGGAATTCTTCATTTTCTATTATTTATTTTCTATTATGCCTGTCCAATCAATATGTTTTGCTTTAGAAAGATCAACACCTGACTTCCTGTTTCTCTGCAATAGTCTTTTGTGAAAGGGACGATACTGTGTGGTGATGGGTGCTAGGGAGATCAGTACTCCCTGAGTAGTTAAATAAAATCACTGCACAGAAGGACCACAGCTTACTACATGAGTGAAGCAAAATACTTTGATTGATAATGTGTCTACCACTGCTTAATGAAGAGACCAATTCAAAGGTGATTTATTCAATTGGAAAACCAGATGAGTGGACTTCATCTATAAGGAGACAGCAAAATACTTTCCAGTGCTTTCACAAGAAGTTATAAACAACCAAATCAATGTATTTAAGCCTTATTAATTTCAATTTATTAACCAATTTATCATAAGCCATATTGTCCTAATCCATTCCTAAATGGCACACGTCACTAAGAATTGTAAACTTTCATGAACAACCTAAAAGAGCATACATTAATCCTCTCACACATTTTATCTGTCATCCAATACTTTGGTGCAAGGATGTCTTTCCATATATTTTGTCCATTTCATTTATTAGATGTTATATCTTTAGGGCAGGACAATGTCTTTATGAAGCTGTATGTTATCTAAATCATGGCCACTATGTTTCATTCAGGGATTAACAGACTTTGAGAAAGCAATTAATAAAATGTAAATCCCACTCAGCTTCTTTGCTAAATTATGTAAATTGCATTTATATATTTTTGCTGGTGAAAACCAAGGTAACTCCACTCATATCAATAGCGTGGGGTTACTTTATATGATTCAAGAATTTGGCTTAGATATCTGCTTGCTGTAATTCATTGTTTAACAATTCCAAGTCAGGCTGTCCTTGTGCAGTAAAAATGCCATATAGTTCTGCACTTGTGCAGAGAGACAACTTTCACCACTCATTAAGCACTTCCCTTAGAGCAACTTCTGGACCTGCTCATGTTTTTCTCATTCTTAGAGTTGCTCTGTAAGAAAAATTCTCCTCTCTACTGCATATGTGCTTTTGTTATGAAGACGCGTGCCTGAATGTACNAAGACCAAGAATCAGTGAGTCTTGCTCGTTTTTCATCCCTGGCAAAGAACTCACGGAGGGAATCTCCTTCAAGGGCCCTGGAGGTAGGTTCCCAGCAGGTTGTGGGGGAAACAACAGCCGAAAAAGCCTCACAACATGTACCTAGTCTACAAGCATGCCATTGCCATAGTCACAAGATCCCCTTGAGAAGTGTTATACAGGGCTTCTCATGCAAGAAATCAAGAAGACATGAAACCTAGGGTTGCCTAGGAATTATCTCTACTAAAATGTATTTTTGGGACTACAATAGCCTCCTGGACCTGTGGCTGTGTGCCTTCATATGTTCCCAGTTACATGCCACATCCTCTAGTTCCTAGCATTTCTCCAAACAAAAAGCAATTCACATTGATGAGATCTGATGAAATGTCTTGTTTATTTTGAGCTACAGAAATACAGAAAGCCAGATGGAAAATGATTGAGTAATCAGGCTACCTCTGGTTGGTTTGACATGGATTTGATGGAGGCAGTTGATCTCAAATCTTCAAAGCTGTTTAGTCTACTATCAAACTTCGTAGGAAGTCTACATCCAAATAACTTTGAATCTTTAGTCTTTTTTGTCTCCTGGCTGCATTTCTCAGTACACCAGAATCTTCTCACCCCAGTCTTCCTTTTCCATTAGGGTCAAGAGAGGGTGAGAAACATGGAACATTCCTACAAATACCCATGACTAGTGAGAGCTGCATCAGGTTCTGCTATTCAGTTGTCTGCTTTTTGCCTCATTTGCTTCTCATTATAAATTATATATTTAAAAGTATGTAAAGATTTACATGAATGGCAGTCACTTGCTCAATATAGTGGTGAGGGTGGAGATGAGAATCAGAGTTTGCACAAGAAATTAGTTACCTGTTGAAGCAATATTGTTTCTTGTATAAAAATGCACTCAGCAGCATGACTGCATGACAACTCTATAGTCAAAAAGCCCACTGCTCTTCATTTATAGGGTCACAAAAGCAGTGTTATGATTATTCTAACATTATATGTTTATAAGGTTCCCCCCAAGCGACTTAAAAACAGTTACATTCATCCACAGTCCAGGGACAGTACAAGCAAAAGCCCAAGGGAGAAAAAATTGTGAGGAAATTTAGAGGAGCACAGATAACCAGGCACAAAATGAATGGACTTCTGCTTCTTTACTGTGCAAACAGCAGATTGTGGTACTGCTATTGTTTGAGGATAAAAATATTATTTTCCAACCCCACTCAAAAGATGTTTAGTTTCTTCTCAATCTGTATAATAAGTGTTAAAGAAGAATAAGGGCCTGTCTTCCTCCCTCAGTATTCTACCTTCATTACCTTTGCATGGAAAATATGATCCATTCATTATCTATAACCAAATAGTTGATAGAGGTTCCACCAGAGATCAGGACCCCATTGTGCTGGATGCTGGACAATACCATAGAGGCAAGATACCTGAAAAATGTTATAGTTTCAACAGACATGAGCAAACACAGGAGATTAATAAAGTTAGACTAAGTAGCTAAGTCAGGGTCATAGAGTAGTATGTGGTAGTTTCGAGATCCCAATTCATTACAGCAGGAAAGTCGATCTTAAAGATCTATACCCAGTTAGCCAAGGGAAGATGTGTAACCCCTGTTCATACCTGAAGGACCCTTAGGAAGGAGAGCAGGTTGCATCAGGCAGCTCACTGCCATTCCTCTTCTTCCTGGAGTTCCTCAGATGTGGACAAAGAGAGAGGACAAAGATTAACACCTTAGGACAGATGTTAACTGGACCAATAGCCCTCTGCAAGGTATCTTTGAATACCAAGTGGAGTATAGGCTGGCTGAACTTCATCAGTTGCAATGAAGGAACAGATAATAAATCCAGTGGGTTGGGGTGCATGTTTCACAGTCTGGACCACTCTGAAGGGAGGGTAGACATGGCAGAGGGATTGAGTGACACATGACAAAACCATGGGGTTTAATACCACTGAAAGAAGGTAAATACCACATATAAAAGTTTACTTCAAAAATGTGTGATATTTGCTGATATATCTGCATACTTCATTTGTGTTTTCATTAACCCACTTCTCTTATTTATCTGTTATTCAGGTTTGAGACCAATTCTTTTTCCAATATTGTTTTACTGAGATACAACCATTGTTTCATTTGGCTGTGCTCAGACCCCAGCATCCATGCTCACACATCTAAAGCTGGACCTGGAGAGTAACAGAGTAAATCCAGCTCTGCTGGGCACCAGCCTCACAAGTAGTAATTAGCTACATAAGCTGTTCCTTTGCGTGTTGCTGGAGTTTTCTTTTCATGATCACCCTGAGGTAAAGCCTTTAGGGAGATCCTCCAAAGTCTTATGAATAGCAATTACAGAAAAGTATTTGAGCAAATAATTAAAGTAAATCTCATATATACTTTATAGATGCATTCTAGTCATGTCCACATTTTGTTGTATGGACCACTGACAAATGCAGAATGAACAGTTTCATTCAATCGCCATTTATTTTGTCAACCACTCTCCTTTGCTGGAAAAAAGTCTTTCCTCTCACTTCTGCATTTTTTTATGCTATTTCATAGAGTGATATAGTGAAGAAACAAGCATTCACTTGAATATTTTTCTTCCTTCATACGTAAAATATGAGGGACCCTAGGGGACCAGGTTTTAAAAAACAAGAGTCTATTTCCAACAGTAACATCAACAAACAGAATTTTTTCCAGATACAGGTTATTTGAATCCTCAAATATAATATTTCTCTTTGATTCGCTGCTGTATCTTGCCTACAGTTAGCATAAGAATTACTTCAGCTCAACAAAACTATTTACAGGGAATATACATGCAGTTACATTGAACCTGGCTTAAAGAACAATTTGGTTTCTGGCAGGACACTAAAGGAGCTAAGCCTTCATTTTAGCTTTGATATAGGAAATTTAGTAGCAAACCTGAAGCTGGTATTGCTCTTAATCTGTTGACTCCAAATGAGAGACATCAAACCCAACAGTGATATTTATAAACCTCCCCCAACAGTACTCTGCCCTGAACACATGCAGAAGTTCACACTGACATGAAAAATATCTCCATAGGTCTACTTATGGGAAGTCTAGCCTTGTTTTCTCCAATTCACAGAGCATTATTTTTATTATTTCATCGTTTTAACACTGCATAACTTTCACTTTACATGCAGCCTCTGTCAATTTCATAATATGTCATAAAACTCAGAGTGATAATTTGTTTAATCTGTTTGAAAAAAAAAGGAAAATTAGTTTTTAGAGACTATATGCACAATTTTATTTGTGGGTTTAGTGTATTAGTAACAGATCGTGTGCTAAACTTCTTAATCACTTCTTCATGAGGCATGATTTTAAAATATGTTTGACTGTAATGAATGTTCATTTTCTTACAAACACCATATGAAAATATGACACATGACATGCTTTCTCAAAGGAACAAGTTATTTCTGGTGTTGCAATTCAGAAGTACTGATACAAACCATCTGATCTACTAAGTATAATAACTACATAGCACTTTTTCAAGACAGTAAAACTATTTAGAAAGTCTGCCTTTTTAGAATGACCCTCCATAAACCCCAGAATGTGATGGGTTTCCCAAGTGAACCATAAACCAAACACATCTATAATATATATAAGTCGATTATCACTTTCAAATATAAAAACATGGTAGATAATAAAGAAATATTTTCTGTAAGAAATGAAATTCTGGCTCAGGATAAACATAAACAAAGGAAAAAAAAAAAAAAGAAATTGAGCACAAGGATCACCACCTTCAAAAAAATCACCTGTGAAATTAGTTTCCACCTTCATTATAATTAATGGAATATAACACATATCAATGGTTTTTTTTCTTTTTACCCCCTTTTCTGAGTAACTGAAATATTGTGGTTAAATAAGTTTGCAGTGATAATAACATTGCAGTACAGTAATATTGCAGGGAAAACATAGGACAATTTTGTCAATTCCCATTTTGGACCATTTTCACTGAGAACTTAGGTATTTTACTTAATGGAAACCTCAATACTACCTTAATTGTACTGGATCATTTGGATTTATAGTAGGTTTTGTCCTTAAGGGAGTTTGGTCTCCCTTAAGGACCCTTTGGTCTCTTTCTGTAAGTACCTAAACCATTCACTCACAGTAAAGAGATCCTGTACAACTAGCTTAATATATATGTAGTCATTGGTTAGGGTGAATTTTTTCACATAAGTCTGTAGGACAAAGTAGTTTTTTGACAAAGTGGTATCAAATAACAAAAGACCAAAAATACCCAGAAAATAAGTTTTTTGTTTCAATTATCTGTGCTAAAAGAAATTCCACTCCCCATCCCCTAACCCCAAAGCACAAACCCTGAGAGAGTAAATCTGATGCTGTTATTTGTGTGCTCAGTAGGAGAGTGCAGCAGCTGGTATTCCAGTCACTCAATAGCCCCAAAGAGATGATGGATTTATAACTCGACGTGGTGAAAGGCTGGAACCCATAAGACTGTAAAGTGACACGGTATTGAGTTTGCATGGCCTGGGTTTGGAAGTGGGGGGATTGCTACAGGGATGCTTTCTGAGAGAAGCTGCTGGAAGCTTCCTCAGTGTCTGGCAGAGCCAATCCCTGGTGGCTCCAAAGATGGACGCTGTGATGCTGGTCAAGGCTAGCTCAATTAGAAATGGTGGTAACACTTCTGTGATAACATATTTAAGAAAAAAAGAAAAAGGTTGTGCCAGAGTTGTAATTGTGACCAGAGAAGAGCAGAGAGAGAACATGTGAGAAGAACAAGTCTGCAGACACTAAGATCAGTGAAGAAGGAGGGGGAGGAGGTGCTCCAGGCACCAGAGCTGAGATTCATCTCCAGCCCCTGGTAAAGACCATGGTGAAGCAGCTGTGCCCCTGCAGCCCTTGGAGATCCATGGGGATGCAGAGATCCATCTGCAGCCCATGGAGGAGCCCACACTGGAGAGGGTGGATGCCTGGGAGGAGGCTATGACCCCAAGGGAGACCCATGAAGAGAGAGGCCAATGCTGGAGCAGCCTGCCCTTGAAAGACTGCATCCCATGGAAGAGTGACCCACGCTGCAGCAGTTTGCAGGGAGCTGTTGCTCATGAGATGGACCCACACTGGAGAAGTTTGTGGAGAACTATCTCCCATGGGAGTGACCCCACAGTGCAGCAGAGGAAGGACTCCTCTCTCTGAGAAGCAGAAGAAAACCTCAGGTCATGAACTGACCATAAACCCCTTTCCCTGTCTCCTTGCACTGCTGGATGGGGAGGTAGAGCTGGGAAGGAGGAAAGGGTGGAGGGAAGGTGTTTTAAGGGCTTATTTTACTTCTCATTATCCTGCTCTGACTTTGTTAGTAATAAATTCACTTCATATCTCTAAGTTGAGCCTGTTTTGTCTGTGATGGTATTTGACGAGTGGTCTCTCTCTCGGTCCTTATCTCAACCCACGAACCCTTCATTAAATTTTCTCTCCTCTGCCCATTTTGCAGAGAGGAGTCAGAGAGCAGCTTGGGTGGGTGTCTGGCCAGCCTTAACCCATGACATCCATTACTGAACATACTTTGTCCTCCATGCTCTTTTTTATTCTACTCAGCAGTAAATTGCACAGTTCTGAAAAATATATTATGTACTTATTTATAAGAATCAACTAAAAAAAACAACAAATAAAGGAAATAAAACTAGAACAGACTCTATTTATTCTATTCTTAATATATATCTATTTATAGAACACAATTTTCCAGTTAAATGAAATAAGCTATTTGTTACAAAATTTATGAGAGAAATGGGAATCTTTCATTTTTTTCAGTTCAACATGAAAACATATTTTGACATGCTAGTATCTTCGACACAATCTAAAACTTGTGTTTTAGAAATACAGTAAGTGATCCCATGGGTCACAATTTCAATTTTTGAGTAATGCTATAACTACCTAAGTTTGTTGTTGTCATTTATATCAAGAATAACTTTCATTACCTTCTGATTAAGAATAATATGTAATCAGGATTCATATTAACTATGAATATTTAACATGTAGTTGTAATTTCTAAAGTAAAAGCATTGACATTGAAACTAAAAAAAAAGAACATAAGGACAGATTTTAAGGTATAAAATCTCTCAAGTACATTTTGTCTCAAGTTCGATTTCTATTTAACAAAAACTGCTAGGGAAAAGTAAAATCACTTTAAATTATTTGAGCTGGCATGATTTCTACTAGATGCAGATGCATATTCATCTAGTGTAAACTTTGGAAAATGAATGATCTTTATTCTAATAAGTAGTAATGATTTCATACAATCACCTTTATCTTAATGTAGTTCTCTCCATTACCAATGATGGGATTCACACCAGCTGACCTACAATAAAAGACAGTTGCTTTAGACACCAAAGCAATGTTCTCATAGAACAGCACAGCACATTTTTAAATTAAAAACATTTCAAGGGAGTGATCAGTATCACTTTGACAATACCATAAAATTCATTACCAAACATGAAGAATAATGAAGCATGACAGCTATAAAAGGTGTAATGAAAATGCTCATTTAATAAGGAGAATGGATTTACCCCATTGGAGCTTTCCAGTGACGGGTTTTCGGGGTTTTTTGAGCATTACCTTCCATTTGCTTAGTTGAGGCTGCTTTTTCTGCCAGCAATGCTCCCCTTTGGCACAAAAAATACCACGTCAACACGATTAGTAAGATTTCTAAAATGGCAGATAAATGGCAGTTATACAAGTGTTCCCTCCAGCCTGTGCTTTAAGGCTAAACTCAACTTGGCTTTAAGGCCAAGCTCACTTCATTCTAGACTCAGCTACCCAAGCATGAGATTTTCTCATGCCTAGCCCTTAGGGTCCTTGTAGGTGTTTCTGCTTTCTTAACACCATGCTGAGAGGGTGTCCTGGTTTTGGCTGGGATAAAATTCATTTCTTTCTTAGTAGCTAGCACTGCGCTGTGTTTTGGGCTCAGTGGGAGAGTAATGTTGAAAACACATTGATGCTTTGGTTGTTGCTGATCTGTGCTTATCCTAAGCCAAGGACTTGTCAGTGTTTCAAGCTCTGTCAGTGAGGAGGAGCACAAGAATCTGGAGGAGGCACAGCCAGATTGACCATTGACCAAACTGGCCAGTCATATTCCATACCATAGAATGTCATGCCCAGTATAAAAACTGGGAGCAATTGGCTGGGAGATGCATCACTTTCCTCCATGAGAGGCATGGAGATTTTAGTCAAAACTGACTGTGTCCTCCTATTCCTTATTTAATGAGCTCAAGATGTAATGGAATGAAAAAAATGACACTTTGGAGGTCTGTCCTAGGGCAATGTGGAGAGAAGACCAGGAGCAGTCTTCTTCAGAAGTCCTTTAATATGTACAGTTAAGATTCCTTTCATCACTTGAGCACCGTCAGCTCTAAATTCCCATAACCTCTCTGTTGCATATGAAAGCAATGAACCTCACAAGATTTCTATCTGTTTTATATTGTCAATGAAGTGCCCACAACTAGCAGGGGAGAGAAAGAATGCTAAGTTTGATCTTTCAATATTGACGTAAAGTCTTGACAATAGTACACTCTGGAAGGCTTCCAGGATTTGGTAAACAAGCTGACAAGGAACAGGCTTGCAGAAGTAAGGTGAGGCAGTGAGGGGATTTTCAGAAATCTTTGAAATATATCAGTCCTATAAAAATAGGATAATTTCCATCTAGGCCGATAGGGAATATGCACTGGTATTTGACTTCAAAATATAAAATAGTTGAAGCTGTTGATTTGGTTTTCTTTTTATAAAAATTAGGGGGAATCTAACAAGAGAATTAAAGAAAACAGTCTGAGATTATTCATCCTCTAAGAGCAAAACTTTCAGCTTCCAAAAAAGATATAATTTAATAAACCTCAGATAGGAGACATCAAAGAATCTTCTCACCACATACATTTCAATCTAAAAATAGACAACTAGATCAAAGGAAAATGTTTTTCTCATAGTAAAAGTCTATAAATACTGAAAAAAAATAAAGTAAGATGAATGCACTGAAAGGACTGGTTGTAAGTGAGGATATGGACATAACAAGCATAGAAAAACTTCATTTGAGAAAAGAATCATTTATGTGCTTTCAGAAAAAAGAAGATAATATATAGCACTGACAAAGTAGACCAGGCTGCTAGACAAAAGTTTCAGAGCTTAAAGAAAACTGGAGTTTAAATACAATAAATGAATTAACCATAACAATTATCCCAATCTATATGAACAAAAATGTCACACTTAGATTAAAGAATATATTATTTAGTTTGCTTTATATCATGTGTCCATGATAATGCCTCAGAAATGCTAACATTAAGGTCACCGCAAGGAATGAAAAGAGAAGCATAATTTGATGCTTTAATTAATTCTCAGTATCTGGGAAATTGTAATAATAAGTTGCAATAAATAGTTAAATAATGAGATACCAAAATGACTGCATTTTGAAATATCCGAGAATATGAAGTAGCTGTAGTATAAATGAAGTAGCTAAATCTACACTGACACACTCTTAGAATACTGTACTTTGTCTCACAAATCACTCATTCAAAATCTGAATGAAAAGTTTTCCTTCCTCTCTATACTACATCCTCTTCATATAAAAGAAACTTCTGAAAAAAAGAAAACTTCCAAGAAATCATGGTAAAAAAAATTAAGAGGAACTAAAAAAAAAAAAATGTATAGGGACAACACTGCTTAAAAGCATTTTGCCAGAAGAAACATGCAACCTTTGGCAAAAAGGTAATTAAAAAAATATCAAAGGACTAAATCCACACCACAGAGTTATGGCAGAGCAACGGTCTTCAGAGCAAAAAAAGCAGCTGTGCTGCGCCAGACCAAAGGCTGGCCAAGCCCCATGTCCCACTTCCATCAATGATGACAAGCAGATTTCTAAGGGAGATCAAAATGATGACACATGCTGTGAACGCTCTCTGAAGCCCACAGTGATTTACTGCTCAGGAGCTTCTTGAAACAGAAACAGACCTTTAATAGAATCAAGTCTCTGGTATTTCTATCTAATATCTTAAAGTGATATTTTTGTCCATTTCCTTTTTCAATGCATGCAAACCTTTAGCATCCAAAATATCCTATGCAAAATTCTTTCAAAGTATATCCCATGAAGATGCAGCTGCCTCCAACTTAACACTCAGGTTTGGCTTGGTTTTAGAGTAACCTGTTTTTCAGATGTCAGGGGATGAGTAAACTAACACTTTACAGGGTAACGAAAGTGAAATACACAAACTGAAGTGACAGGCAACAATTAGCAACTTAGAAATTCAGGAGAAAAATACAGACATGAAACTACTCAGATCTATGGAAAAAGCGTAGAATCTGCTTTTTGGCAGCACCAAAGACCAACCCATGCCAAAGCACAACAGGGCTGACTGACACTTCCCACCATCATATGACTGCTGATCCAGAGAGGATCACGAGGCATGCAGGCACAGGAACAGTAATTTTTGCTCCCAATTGGGCGCTCTAGCCAGCCATTACATCATTGTGTGCTTGCAGTGTCTTTTTGTATAAAGTAAAGAATACTGAAATAAGAGTGACCTGGGGAGAGAGTTACCTACTTACATATTATGTAGACAACTACATCCTTTTTTTTTTTTTCTTTGAACCTGCCACCTGCTAGCAGCATGTGATACTCCCATTCTCACTTTGGAAGAGAAAATGGACCATCTGTTTCTTTTTATCTATTCCTTTTCGCTTATGATAGGACAGATTTCTGTCAAAGCCTTCCCTTAATTGTCACTTTTCAGACTGAATAGTCTGGGGCTATTTATGAATTCCCTTGACTGCCATTCTATATTTTTGATTATTCTTTGTGGATTTCTGTGAACATCTTCCAGTTGTTACATCCTTTTATAGATTTTGGGATAAGATCTTTTTCTACCAATATGATTACGTTTTCTGTTTTCTTTTCTACTCTTTTCTTTTTAGTTCCTCGTGATGCCTTGTGAAGGCTGACCTAGAACAGAGACTAGACGGAGTTAAAGGATAAAGTAGGTGTTTATTAAAAGGATATCCTCGATGGATCCACCTTGGGCAGTACAAGAGCCCAGCCAGGGCTACACCCAAGATGAACCCAAAATGGTCACAGAAACGGCCCTGTTGGTCGCAAGGCCTGTCACTTTTATACATTCTGGTCCATTTGCATATTGGAGTTAATTGTCCAGTTATAGCTTTAGGTTATGAAGTCCCATCCTTCTTGTTTCTCTCTTCAGTCCATGTTGTTTATGCTCTTAGGCCTGAAATTTGGGTGGTTGTCCTTGGTCCCCAGCTAGCAAAGGAATTGTTTTGTCTAGCTACTCTGTGAAGAGAGTTTCCCATCCCTTAATATGAAGCTCAGAACTACAAACTAAAGCAGTTTCCGAAACAGAATCCAAAAAATATAAAAGCTAAAACTTAAGTCATCACTCACACTCAATTTATTTTTAACCACTGCTGAATACTGAGCTGACATTTTCATGGAACTATTCATCACAAGATCCAATTTCTGAATTATAACAGTTAATGCAGAGCACATCACTAATGAATAAAAGTATCCTTTAAAAGTAGAATTTGTATCCAGATGAGGAAAATAAAAAGAAACCAACGCACAAGGTCTGCTTTTTTAAAAGTAAAAAAGGATGATGAAAAAGGAATAAACTTATAGACAAGTAAAACTAGTATTAAAATATGCATACATTATTTGGTTTATAAGGCAAGAGTTTAGTAGCAAAAGGGCTACAAAGGTGGCCTCTGTGAGAAAAAAAGACTGGGGTTGTCCCTCTGTTTGATACAGCTGATCCCAGACCCCTCCTGAAAGGGCCCACTGCTGGCCTAAGCCGAGGCCATCAACAATGCTGGTAACACCTCTGGGATAACATATTTCAGACAAGGTAAAAAAAATCTGCATTGCAGGTGTGAGAGGAGTGAGAATATGTGAAAGGAACAGCCCTGCCGACCTCAGGGTCAGTGCAGAAGGAGGAGGAGCTGGGGTCCTGGCAGAACCTGTGGCCCAGCAAGAGATCCAGGCTGAAGCAGGCTGCTCCTGAAGAACTGCACCTTGTGGAAGGGACCAATGGAGATACAGTTCATGTAGGACTGTCTCCAATGTAAAGAACCTCACAATGGAGCAGAGGAAGACCATAAGGAGCAACATTAGCTCCATTTTCCAGTCCCACAGTACTGCTCAGGGTATGAAGGTAGAAGAGTCAGCAGTGAACATGAGCCTGGGAAGAAATGGGGAAGGTAGGTGGAAGGTGGTTTTATATTTGTTCTTATTTCTCATTATCCTACTCTGTTGGATAAATAAATTAAATTTACTTCCCCAAAGTAAATGGTGTTTTGCCCATGATGACAGTCAGTGGGTGGTCTCCCTGTCCTTATCTTGACTCGCAAATTTTTCAAGCATATTTTTTCTCCCTATCCTGTTGAGAGATGATTGAGATGTTACAAGAACAGATAAGATGCGACCATAGCAGAAAAGCTGACTGAATATTTTACATCAGTATGGAAATCGGAAGGAGCTTTTCCTATGAAAACTGAGTCATTGAAACAGTCTCAGACTGAAGTGTCAGTGGAGGATGTTTTAGAATAAATTAGTAAAATAAAGAGTAAAATATCTCCAGTACCATATGTTATTCATTTGGAAGCTCTGAAGGAGCTCAAGTAGTAAATTGTGTAATTGTTAACTGTAGTATATAATTTATTACTAACATCACCATTAGTAAAGGAATTTAATTTGACAAAAGCTACAGATTTATAAATTTATCACTCAGGAAGACATGTGAAATTATAGGTCTGTACATTTGACTTCCGTAGTTTGGAAATTGCTAGAAACTGTTGATAGATTTAGCAGAGACATAAATGTACATGGAACAATAAGACAGAAAACAGGGCTTTTGTAGAGGGAAATTGTGATTCACAAAACTTTCAGAGTTTGTTAAAGAATCAATAGGCATGAAGATGACTTTGATGTAATTGGCAGAGTCGTTTTGGATTTGAAAAACCTTCTGACATATTCCTGAATAAAGAGAGAAATCTATGACAAGATGGCAAGAAAGAATTTTCCCACAGTGGAAGGATACTGCTGTTGATGTGTCTGAATGATTTGAACCCGGACTTGTGATGTTCATCAGAAGAGATACTCCGTGGAAAGGTGATATGGAAAAAAGTTTGCTGATTACAAAATTATTACTCGCTGTATTCAAAAAGTGAAATTAATTGCAAAGGTTTGTAAAAAGATCTCACAAAACTGAGTAAGTCAAGTTCAATGTCACTACATGGAACTAAATGTCATAAATGGAGAAAAAAAAGATAACGTGCGCACAATTTGAGCTTTTAAATTACCTAGTACCTTATGGTAAAAGCTCTTAGGATGGCTCAGTGGAAAACAGCATAGTAAAAAATACATTATTAGAAAATTATTAGAAATTACAAAAGAAAAACAGAGAACAAAACAGAGAACAAAGCAGTCACTGTGGTACTACATAAACCTGTGTTGGGTTAAAAATGTAAATTATTCTCTGCAATTCTCGTCACAAAAAAATGGCATAGCATATTATTCTTGAAACCATGCCCTTCCCACTTCCAGGTGACATGTTCAGGATTATGGAGTGAGCTAGAGTATACCTGAGGTGTGCCTGACCCCTGTCTATTTGAATTTATAATTATATCAATTGATCTAATTAAGGATTTTAAACCTCTCCGCAAAACTTCTGTCTCTGACTCTCCCAAGATCTTTGGAAAAATAACATAAAGGTCTTCCTATCAGCCTCTACTTCTTTTTGGTTAATCAAGCAAAGAACTTAGGCTTCTTCTCTAAGCAACCTGTGTTCCCAGAGTCCACACTTCATCTCTGAAGGCCATATTTATATGTCTTCCAGAATCTATATCAAATTGCATCCATTTTAGGAGGTCTTTTCTAGCTAAAATCCATCCTGAAACTTGATTTTTCCTACCTCAGAATGAGTGAGATACACATCTTGCTTTTCACCATCTATTATTAACAAAGAATTCTTCCCTGGACAGCTTTGCAGGAATATTTAGTTATCATTGTTAATGTGTTATAAATGTCCATCTGATCTGTTAGAGCATGGTAGTAATAACACCAAGATTGTGGGTTTGATCCCTGAATGGGTCATTCACTTAAGAGCTGGAGTCAATGATCCTTGTAAGTTACTTCCAATTCAAATATTCTGTGAATCTGTGATCTAAAAGTACAGGAAAAACGTAGGTATCTTTCATAATGGGTAGTCTAAAAGTAGGTTCCACTTACAGCTGAAATCCATGTCCTTGTACCTTTTTCATTTAGGCTAAAGAGCAGGAGAAAAAAACAAAACGGTTTCGTTCATCATCATAATCTTCCTGCTCCTAGGAATAGAGGAAGAAGACTTGTTTCTGGACACTTTTGGAAACATAGGTTGAAGTCTTTGTCCAAATGCATGTTCAAGTACCAATGCATAGTAAATTCAGATACAGTTCAGCTGAATTGTAAGACTCGAGGTACAAAATGAATACATCAGCATTCATTTGTAATTCGTGGCTTTACACATAGAAGTGAATGAATAATCCCTTAACAGAGGGAAGCTGAAGGGATAAAGCAGAGGTCTCATGTTTATTTCCTCACTTTAATGACAAAACCAAGAAAAGGGGTAGGAATGTCACTGACAGTTTCATGTGATGGATTGGTCTATATGCCTGAACATTAGGAACAAGCAACCCTCAATATTTGCAGGAAGACTGCCTGGCGTGTAAACATTAGATAGAATTGAAAGCGGCAGTTTCCACGGGCCCCCTACCAAGAGAATGCACAGGGGGTGTATGTGCTTTACTGCTTGACACTCATGCATAAAGACAGCACAGCTTCTGCAATCTAAGTGAATCTCCTTAGGTTTAATGTTCCATTGAAATTTTGCTGAAATGTAAAACATATTTCAAAGGAACAAAACATTTTCTCAAACAGAGACCATTTTGCTGTCATGGTAGATTTTTCTCTTTTATGGAAGCTAATTCCTGAAATAGACATGTATTGGAAAAGCCAAACTGCCAGGGTCACTGCTGGCACCACAAAAATGTTCAAAGTAGCATTTTAACATCAAAGAATGCCTGTAATTGAAGCAATCATTCAAAGCACACCAGTGACGCTGCAATAGCTGTACCAGTACAACAACCCAAACCTCTTACAGACTGTGACACAATCAGATTTCACTGATCCTTGGTTTGGTTTTTACTTCTACCTCGGACCATTTATTTTCAATATGCATCCTGAATCAACTGTATTGGCATAACTAAACAGTGTCAAAGAGCTGCACAGGGGTAAGAATAATTGGCTGAAGGTGGTGGCATTCTGAGTTTCTTAAACCACATTTGCTGAGAAAGGCAATTTTTCATGAAAGTACAGATGAGGCATAAAAGAACAGAGAGTCAGGCTCATATTTGTTTGAAGAACAGTATGAAGGTTTTTTCCTTCAGTTCTTTTTGTTATATTCTACTTAAGAAAGAATACTGACTAAAATTTCTTTCTTTGTTAAAAGGTTTTTTTCATCCATGCATTAGTTAGCCTTAGTGCACATTAGTATCAGAAAAACTGTGCAGTTCTGAACACAGAGCACAGAGACTCTGAAAAACAAAAGGTATTTGCAATCTAACAAGACTGTCACAGCATCTGCCTTGTGTAAAACTCACAGGGGAAAATACACATTTAAAAAACAATCTGGTTTAAAAATTGAAATAAGACACTTCAGACAATTTTTTGGAGAAACAGAAAGGGATAAAATACAGATCCATAGAAACAAAATGCTGGGCAAAATTAAGGCAAACATAAAAGTGAATTCCCATTAACAACTATCAATGAGACATTTCTAGTCATATCTTGTGTTTTAAGAGGATAGCATGACTATTTCAGTATCAAGCTCAAAATATCATCTAAACGACCATGCTGTGATAATACTTCCAGTGCTTCTCACTCAGCATGTAGGACAAAAGCTTTATAAGAGGTCCATAAAAAGAGGACAAATGTGAATTTTGTAAGCATTGTATTCAGTTTTATTTTTTCCACGATCCTTCAGCTCTATAGCTAGGTACTCTTTTCATATTTCAGGCCAACTGCAGTGAGTAATTGTTGTTCTGAAGGGGTTTTCTTCTTCTCTTTCAGTTTTTTTTTTAAAAACTTCCTTTGTGACTTTTAAAAAAGTTAAGAGATCTCTTGCAGCTCTTAAGTATCATCTGTCATCGTTGGGCTTCCACCACTCCCACCTCTTTAGGAGGCAACCTTGCTTCTTCCTGTAAGTCTCACTCCAGAAAAACTTTGGGTTAAAAAGTCCTCTGGGTGACAGATGTAGAAGCTGCAAGCCAGCTCTCTTGGTTGTTAATGGAACAAAGGCTGAATTTCAGCCTGTTCACATTTAGGTGCTAAGATAAACAGGTTTTCCCTCTGGAGGCTTTCAAAGACAGCTGCTATTCTCCATTCATTATGTAGGAACCCTTGTTATTTACCATTGGAGAATAAAGTGTAAAACTTAGTCCAACTTTTGCCTTTATGCCATTCAAACTGGAAACCCATACAAAATATGTTTTTCTTTTATAAGGAGATGGAAACCTCCCTTTAAAACAAAAATTCTCCATGGAAACTGACTGAGAAGCTTTTCACTCCGTTCTGTTTGGAGGTTTTGGTTTTGGGTGGCTTTTTTTCTTATTTTCTCCTTTTAATTTTATTTCACACAAATTTACACTGCAGATACTATAAAATATAGTGCATATCAAAATATGTTTTCAGTACTAAAGAATACTTTAGAGTATTCTGCTAAAATTTTGGAAGAAACTGTTTTAAATGAAAACCTTGTGTATTTGCACTTGCATTTGTTTGTTTATAAGTTTATGTGACCTAAGTTTTTAAATAATTTTAAATAAATCAATTATTTAAATTAAGAACATGAACCCACCTTTGCATGTCATTACAGTAAGGATACAAGCAGACAGAACACTTTTGGGCTACATAAAACACATCCATTTTGGACAAATTCCTTCTGTTGGTGGAAAAAGCAGCTAAAACAGCAACACCAATATAAATTAAGGCCTCTTTCCAGAGATGTTCTAGAAGCAGACCTCTGGCCAACTAACTCTTAGGAAGACCACCAAGAGTGGTAACAACAATACATCAGCCTGGTTTTTTAGACCATTTTGCCTCCACCATAGAGGTACAGATACTGACAGGAGATTATTCCCTCCTGGAGCATGGGAAAATTGGTCAGCTGAAGAAGATTTCAGCTGCAGACCTCCATACTAACAATGATGATACTCCTGGTGATATGTGAATATTATGAGAATTAGTTACAGATCCCTTTCCTGCTATGTTTACAACTGACTGTGCTACTGCAAGGAACACTGCCAGAGAAATACAAATAGGTCTGCACACTGCTGGGATTAGTTTCAGTAAACTGTTTTGCTTGTGCATCTAACCATGAATCATTCATGACATGAAAGTATAAAGTAACAACAAACTGCTCACAATAAAATGGGGCGGTGAAAATATTTGTTAAGAGCATTATTCTTATGATTGTGAGTACCTAACTGCACCCCTAAAATTCACTTCTCATGCTATGATAAGGGATACTGTAAAACACAAAAGCAACTCAAGAAATGAAGGTGAAAAGGAATATACAAATGGCTATATTTTAATAGCCTTTGAAAATTTCATTTGAAAAAAAGGAAGTGGGAGTAGGTAACAGAACAGTACTTTGCTATTAAAAGATTATTGCAATAGGAAACAAAGTCTGACATCTGCATTCCTGTTAATTAATACCTTATTCCTTGAAAATTCCTATTGCTCTTATTGACATTACTTATAAAATATGTTGTTCCCATTATGATGCAAGTCACGGTGGCAGTGTGTCTTAAAATGGATATGGCCTTGTAATATGTAAAAAAGTTAGAAACTGGTTTTATAGACAGCTGAAAAATTATTAGGTAAGGTAGCACTCTACTAAATGATGTATGTTTTGTTTCTCCCATACAGTTTTTATCTAGTTTGATATATTCAGCCTGCAGCTCTAACATGACAATACCATGAAACACACACTTCATTCTCACTGATGTGTTGAAATACCCAGGGAAATGCTTGTTGCAGATTTGTTTACCGGTTTTCTTCCATTTCAGCTAATAAAAAGCCAACCATCAATATGGTTTCTGTAATATTGCCAAAAGTTGTCTCTGAATGGGTTTAATTTAATCACAAATACTCAATATTCACAGTAAGGACACCATCATTCATAGACTTTCCTAAAGTAATTGAGTTCACAAAGAGAATAGGACACAAGAGTTGAAATCCCTAATGCCAAAGCCTGAATGGACCGTTCAACCGTAATTTTCATGAATAGACGTATCACACACTTTCAGCACTTCAGGTGTTTTATTTTCTGAATTCCCATAGGTTCTCTCCCACTTTCTCTTTGAAAGGATGTTAGTGTGACCTGGTCCTCACTGTCACAGCTGTCTGAGCTCTGCCAGTAAGTGACAGACAGTTCACATAGTGAGTAAATGAGCTTCCCTTCTAAATGGTGCTGTTTTCCTTTCCAAAAGCATATTCCATACAAGGTCGGTAGAAAAACTTTGAAGGTTCACAGTTCATTAGGGAAATCAGCTGAAGGGCTTGCTGCAGCTGGATTTTATTTTAAATCACACTGGCATCTGTAAAGCAACAACATAAAAAAATTATTGTCAACAATGCTCTGTGTCTGCTGTGGTCACCTTCCAGGGAATTGATCCAAATGAGGGGGCCTGCAACTCAGGAGTCTGAATTCAAAGCTATGCTCCCAGGAAAATGTGGTGACAGAAAATGTTGGACTACATTTTTGGCTGGTGTAACATGTATAACATGTAGACTTTAGGACCTCAGGCTAGTTTGACATCAGTAGAAATAAACCAATTTACTGTCTTTCTTTGTTCATTGCAATACAATGTGTGTCAGTATATTAAACGTTTAAAGCTGTTTCATGTGGGCACCAGTAGTACAGCTAGGGGCAGTATGAGCAGGATCAAGAAGAGTGACAGAGTCTTGGCAGCAGTGGTAAGGTACACTGGACCAGAGAGAGTCTTTCATCAGTCCTTCTGGTCCAAGGGAAGGTGTTTGAAAGGGCCAGTTGAACCTGGTGGATCAACAAGTAGTTGCAGGCCTGGTGCCACAGCGAGGGGTTTGGCTGCTTAGACCGTGGGACCTGCTGTATATAGAATCCTGATCTAGTGGGGGCTGATGGATTCTGTCAGAGAAGGGGATGAGCAATTTCTTGCTGAGATGGTGAGGAGGGCTTTAAACAAGTTGCCAGGAAAGGGAAACTTCAAGCTATCTTACTCCTACCAATGTAATGCCCATGCCAACAAGAGATGCTCAGAGTCTGTAAAGGGATCACAGGTAAGCAGGAAAGCATTTGAAGAGCAGCACATAGGAATTTCAGCCACTTCAGCTCGGCTTCATCTGTGGGCCAGCATAAATGTCTCTCTGCAAACACACATAACATGGAGAGTAAACAATAGAAGTTGTAGACTCACACATCCCTACAGGACTGTGACCTTATGGACACTACACAGACATGGGAGGATGGCTCCTGTAACTGGAGCATTGGAATGGAAGGACACACACTCTTTAGGAAGGACAGGCAAGGAATGTGAGGAGGGAGTGCCATCCTTTATGTCAATAACCATATGGAACGCATGGAGCTCTGCTTGGGGACATACGAGGAGCTGACCAAGATCAGAATTAAAGGAAAGGCAGGGACAGGTGAAGGGACAGGACATTAACAAGAATCTGTTACAGGCCACCTGACCAAGCATATGAGTGGAAAAATACTTTTAAGATTTTACATCTCATTATCCTGCTCTGATTTGTTACTAATAAACTCAATTAATATCTCAAAGCTGAGTCTGTTTTGCCTGTTGTTGTGACAGTAGTTAGTGAATGATGTCTGCCTGTCCTTATATCAACTCATGAATCTTTTGTTATCTTTTTTCTCCCTTGTCAGCCTGGGGAGGGGAGAGATAGAGAAGCTTTGGTGAGTGCCTGGCATCCATCCAGGGTCAACCCACAGCATAAAACCAAAGCTCTGAAAGAATTAAACCTGTCCAAGTTTATCAAGGGCATCAAGAAAAGCTTCTATAGGTAAGTTGGTGATAAAATAAGGCTGGGGAAAATGTGGGTCCTCTTTGGAAGGTTGCGGGTTACCTGGAACATGGAGAAGGCAGAGGTACACAATGATTATTTTGTCAACAAGCCAA
Organism: Leptocoma aspasia; assembly: GCA_013399835.1. Taxonomy (NCBI): domain Eukaryota; kingdom Metazoa; phylum Chordata; class Aves; order Passeriformes; family Nectariniidae; genus Leptocoma; species Leptocoma aspasia. The sequence continues at coordinate 362,467 of VXAX01003958.1, forward strand.
TCACATCCTGGGCTGAATCTAAAACAACATGGCCAGCAGGTCAAGGTGGGTGATTCTGCCCCTCTACTCTGCCCTTGTGAGACCCCACCTCAAGGATTATGCCCAGCTCTGGACAACATGACAAGGATATGGACATGTCAGAGCAAGTCCAGAGGAGGCCATGAAGATGACTAGAAAGCTGAAGCACCTCACCTACGGAGAGAGGCTGAGAGAGTTGGTGTTATTCAGCTTGGGCTAGAGAAGGCTCCAGGGAAAACTTAGAGCCGCCTTTCAGTACCTAAAAGGAGGCTCCAAGAAAGCTGGAGATGGGCTTCTTACAAGGTCATGTAGTGACAGGGCAAGAGTAATGGCTTTAAAGTGAAAGAAGAAAAATTGAAATTAAATATAAGGAAGAAGTCCTCCCTATGAGGGTGGTGAGACACTAAAGCAGGTTGCCCAGAGATATTGTGGCTGCCCCATCCCTGGAAATGTTCAAGGCCGGGTTGGATGGGGCTTTGAGCAACCTGGCCTGGTGGAAGATGTCACTGCCCATGGCAGAGCAGTTGGAACTAGATGATCTTTAAGGTCCTTTCAAACCCAAACCATTCCATGATTCCTTGATGCATTTATTCTATGATTCATATAAAATTGTACTCTATTACTTTTGTTCTCTGCCCACATTATCATCTGCAGGTTTAAAATTTTATTCTGCTACCACAGAAATCCACCATCTGTTGCAAAGAACATTAATTTTTCAACTTTTAACAGCCTTAAGTGCAGCATTAAGGTCATTTCTGGGTCAAAATCCTTGGGTGAAAGAACAATGTGGAATAAATACAAACATAATTAAATCCCATATTGCCTTCTAAATTTCTCTATTATAGACATATTGAGACCCTCAGTTACTATCCCACAGATACAACTCCCTCTCCTGCTCTGTTCAACTAAGAAGCCCTTTTCCCAGAATTATGCTTTCAAATTTGCTCTTTTTAATTTTTTTTTTTGGGGAGGGGGACAGCTGTCTGAGAGTTTCTTCTCACATTCACTGTCGTTGCTGTTATTTGTTTGCTGTGGTACTTGATTCCCTCAGTCAGAACAACTGCTCACTGTAAAGATAATAATTGATTAAACTGCATAATTCAAAGATAAGTTGACTGCCTTGTTCTATCAAGTTTCTCTTGCCTTGTTTGGATCTCATTTGTCATGTTGATCTGAGACTGCATGTCATGGCAAGAAGCAGAGCAGCACTACAGCATTCCTGTGGAGAGAAAAAGGCACTTTCTTTGACCTTTACTGCAGGCCACTCAAGATATATTCCTAGTTTCCCTATGGGTCTATTGATAGTCATTTCTAGGTAAAGTTGCCTTGATGCCTGACTCAAAAACATTTCCCTCTTTCCTGGGTGTGTGCCCAGCTCCAAGTCAAAATATAACATGCACGTGCACCAAGTCTTCTTGCCTGCAGCTGTATGCCTTAATCTTCAACAAGAGGGAACTTTAACATGTCAGAAACATGTATCATTCTCCAAACAGGTGCCAGTGTGGATATTTAGGGAGACAGAGTGCCAGTGTGCACTAGGGTGCTTGTCAAAGCAGACATCTCTGCAGAGCCTTGGAACCTGTACACAAGGTGACAGCTGCTGTGTGACAGGGCTCAAACTGTGAAGTCAGAGTCTCAGTGGTATGAAGATTCTGTGGGAAAGAAGAGTATAGCTCCCACAGAGGTTTTACTCCTCCTGGCTGGACAAACTCAGTCTTTTCTACCTGAATTTGTTGACCTGTGCACTGAGTGAACTAGCCAATCTCCATTAACATGGCTAGTGAAAATATTTTATGTTTTGGAACACAGACCTGCACGTCAACTGGTTAAAAAGATACAGAGCAGTCATGTCTTGTGAAGCAGAACTCCAGCATCTACCAACACTCATAGTCTTTCTGCATGTATCAGGGATGGATGATAGTCCTAATTAAGCACTTCATGAGCCGGTGATTAGAACATTATGCTTAGCTGGGGACACTACATGTTCGCTAATACAATAGAGTAACCAGCAGAAGAGTTATTTCTCTAGAATACTTTGGTCTCTTGGGTCAGTACATGGGTCTTTGCCTTGATATATGCAGAAAACAGTTTTATTCCTACACCCAAGCCAGCAGATACTGCTACTGACTGCTCAGCATCCACTGGAGCCAGTCAGCCTTTACAAAGTTCTAAGCAGTTGTCCTCCAGGAAGCTTGCATCTAGCCTATATGTTATCTGAAATAGGATTCTGCAAGGGTCTAGAGCTTTCTACACAGATCCCAGCCATTCCTCTAGCTTCCATAATAAATAATCTTCTGTTACTGTCTGGCTCTTAGACAATATAAAGCAATGCTACAGATCACCATACATGTTTAATACATTTTTCAGTTTAGTCCTTTAAGTTTCTTCTCATTTTCTTTACCATGATTAACCTCTTATATGTATTTCTCTCCTGCCTCTTTTTTTAGGCAGCTTGTGGGTGTCTTTATGCAGGCTTTTCAAAATGGGTGCTCTGGAAAAGAGAAGAAGCCCAGAAATCTCCTGAACCAACTCTACAAAGAAAAATATCTGTCTTCCTTTTCCATATACTCCATGCTGTTTCTTGACTAAAACTAAAGCTTAACCTGTCAGGCTTACTTTAATCCTTAAAAAATACAACTGCAGCAATGATCTTTGTAGAAGTAAACAGAGATAAGCCTACTCTGAGGAAGTGAAGGGATTAGTTGAGTATTTTTGAATGGCTAAACCACTTACAGTCATTCTTTGTAGTGTATCCATCATGTGTTTATTATCCTACTATGTGCCAAGAAAGAGTGTCAAAATAAATATGGGCAAACCACATTCCTTAATCAGCCTTCTTTTTCACAGCATACATATGACTGGCTGTGTAGCCGAGCTCCTGCAGAACTGCATGACACGCAGGGTGTTTGCTTACCTGGAGTGGAAGAAGTTCACACAGCTGCTGAAAATCATAAATACCAGGCTCGGATACAGATTGTTACAGTTTGCTAGGCTTCACGAGAATAACCTCCATGAATTATTTTGACCAACACCATTTTAAGCTAGCACAGCTAAATAATTTGTGCTTTGAAAGTCTAGCAAATAATTCATTCATCTCTCAGCAGGCATTCAGAAAAGAGATTTTCTTGGCATGCTAAGCATTATACTATCATCAGACCTATGACTGTCCTTTCACTGAAAAGGAGAAATGAGCAGATATTGGTGGCTGGAATGTGAAATCTTGTTTCAGGTTGTAAAGCTCATTTTAATGTATAGATAATAAGCCAGACTGTAACCTGCTCTCAGAGAAACATTTTATTGATCAGATCATTTATTTTCAATACTTTCTTTGATGGCTTTCAATACTTTCTTTCAATTACTTTCTTCAATGGATAAAACCTGACAGTCTTCTTGTAAATTGTGTTTGAAATGAAGATTAACAGTTTTACTAACATGGGTTTTTCCCCATTCATTTAAGACAAATTGATGTTCTGGCATTAAAACACATCAAGACAGAATGAAGACAGGTATAACTGTGGCAGTAAGTGAAATTTTTTTAAACAAAAATGCATCAGAGCCAAACTGATAGTTCAACATCCTGTATTTTAAACACATTAGACAGGATTTTGGAGAAATCATGGACCCAAAAATGATATCTGTCTTTTGGAGGGCCCAGTACAATCAGTAAAATAAGGTTTTGGATAGCGTTCTTGGGGATATTGTGGAGAAGTACAGACATCCCAAACTGAGTTTATTTAATGACTGAGATTATATGACTTGACTGACTGCAATATCCGACGCTAAAATTTGTCAGTCCAGAAAGTCATTCTCAGTGTTCCTTCAAGATTATTAGGAATAGGATTTCACTCCTCTCCAAAGCAACAGAAATATGGTTTGTTTGGGATTTGGTTTTTTTCCATTTTTTTTCCTAAATATGATGGAATTATTTTCAGGCTGATGGGCTATTTGGGGGATCACATATGTAGATTTTGACCAATTAAGACAACTTCATGAAAATTATGTTGTCTTTTGGAAAAAAAAAAAAAGTTAATGAGTTAAGGTTAGACTCTTGGAGAATTTTAGAGCTGAAAGTAAATATTTACTTAAAAACTTGATATCCAAGAAGCAGAAGTAATGTATATAACAAGAAAAGGTACTTTGTTCACCAGGACTGAAGAGTGGGGTGAAGTTTCCTTAGATTTCATGACTTGTAGAGCTGGTCTAAAGGTTTGTTTTCAGACAAATACACCTTTTATTTCCCAGGGGAAAATGTGTCATGTACACCTGAATACATTCAGAAAGCAAGGAACTACTCTGCTGAGCAGGTACAGCACTGGGAGCAGTCAGGGAGTGAAAGGAAAAGCCTCCGGCACTGTAGATTTTCATAGCCAGTAAATCTTCATGGTCACAGAGCAGAAGTTTTGTTTTCATTTGACTATCTAGTGGAGATTAGATAGTGAAGATTAGGTGGGAGCTAAATGCCTAGATCATCTTGTGAGTTTTAGTCCATAGCATAAGGACATGTAAAGAACTTAGGCATAGTCTCAAATTTATTTTCTTATAAGGCAGTTTATACTGCAAGAGGCTAAAAGACTTTTATGTGAGAAGCTGTCATAAGGGCTTGACATAATTATAACCAACCTATAAGCAGTTCATTTATCTGCTCATCCCTTTTTCTATGTGACACATTTACCCATGTTTGGAACAGATATAGCAACCTGCTACACTGTGAAGAATATTTGAAGCAGTAATTGGATACAGGCACACACATGGAGAGAAAAAAAGAAAGTGAGAAAATATCATTCCAAAGTGATATGTGTTTGAAAACAGGTAATGGGAATATTCAAAGAACCTGAAGCATTTGAAGTGCCAGGGACAGCTTTACCTTTAATCACAAGGACATTCTGGTGTTGTTTCTACAAACCTCTGCTTTGATATTTTCCTACCTCACTTTATATTCTTGCTTATCCTACTACCATTGTCTGTCTCTAGACTGTGAGTCCTGCAGAGCAGAGCATCTCACTGTGTTTGTTTAGTAATGAGGATACCAATATCAGGTGAAGCCTGTAGTCACTGCTGGAAGACAGCTATAATGATTCTGCATTCACTTCAGAAACACGTAATAGAAAGAGTTCAACATTTTTACTTCTTTGTAGAAAGGAGTCAATATACCACTGTGGGACAATATCCTCTCCTTCCACACTCTGTTCCCATACTCCTCCAGTGCAATGCAGCTCTTCTCCCCTGTTGTGTCAGTGCAGGTTGTTTACTGACATTAACTTAATCTATGTGAATCATTTCTTTAACACCAGTTAAAATTCACAGCCATATCTGAGAAAAGAATTTTTGTTCAGTGGCCAGTTGATTACTCCTACAAGACATATGTTTAAAGCTTCCCAGAACTACAGAACTGCCCTTCCTGGGCATATTAACCCCATTTTTAGCATGAACTGATCTTTATAATGATAACATGTGAGATTTAACATAACAGAAAACAGCACTGCTCCACTGGTCATCATTTGAGATGCAGAGCAATGACAAATGGTGCATTTATATCTTTCAGATGGTAAACAAGAGGGTTGGGATATGGTTTCCCATGTCAAAAATATTTTCTTCAATATTCTAATTTGGATTTAAGGGAATACTTAAATGGACTATCCAGTTTACCTTTTTACATTGTATCAGTTATTAAATTGATAATTAAATTACTGGATCAGGAGTCAGATGTGTATTCAGTACTGGGTTTGCCTCACTCTGACATTGAGGATCACTCCAAGACTCTGTGATTTAAGTTCCCTAACCCAGGAACAAGGACTGTGCAACTGTATTTTTCCTTTTGTATTTAGGATATAAAGAGTATAAATAGGGAGTATAGGAACAGAGTAATACTTCATAAGAGTATTTATCTGAATAAATTCAAGTACTACTACAACATCAAGGGTAACACAAGAGTCTGGTTAAAACAGAACTTTGGGGCTCATACACTATAAAATATTGTAAGGGTCAAGAGGTAGGATGATTTATTAACAACCTATCATAATTGGCAAAACTGTTAATGGAACTTGAAAGTATTTAATATTGACTAAGGCTTTGATTACCTCAGGACTGATGTCTAGTCTGAGATCCTAAAATATTAGTTCCTTTTTACCACTTCATGCTTGCCTGCTTTGTTTTCTGAGTAACTCTGGAAAAGCATTTGGATAAAAGACTGCCAGAAAGTAGGTGTACAGTCAGGTTGATGGGCTGGCAGTTCTAGAAAAATTGGAGGCTTGGTGATTCCTTTGAATAGTGATCTGTTTTTTCTTTTTAATGAAAAACAACATAATTGCCCCAAAAAAATCAAACTGAGAATGTCTCTGTGTAAGGAGAAGCAGCTGACATGGGTTGTAAATTTTGGAAAACCAAATTCTCCTCCTGAAGCATAGAATGGATATTGATGGGAGGAAAGAATAATGAGCTGAAAGCCTTCAGACTGAAATAGGCTTAAAGCAGCTGCTCTCTGATTTCCTAAGAAATTTCCCAAGCCACTGGGATAATGTACAAAGGAAAGCAGCTCTCTCTCCAGTTACTTTCAGAGCCCTTCACCAAACATGCCCATGAGCTGTGGCCTGAGCCTTCTGCCTGTTCAGGCCCTGCTGAAATGCCCAATGCTCCTCATGGGCTGCTCTCACCAGCGCTGGGCTCGCTTGGCTCACGGCAGCACCGCTTACTCTGCAGGAATGTTCAGGCAATGTACGAACCCAACAAATAGACCAAGGCTTCTGAAGCCTGTAGAGGTGAAACCTGGAACAGAACAAGTGAGTATGACTTCCACTCATGGTCCTTAACTTCTGGAGTAAGTAATGAACCTTGTAATTTAAGTCAACTTAATTAAAATAATACCACAACAGAGAACAATAAGGAGCAATAATTAAATCTGGTACTACAAACCAACACAGAGCAAGTGCAGAATGTGCACACAAGGGGTAGCCTAAAGGTCGTTTAATCAAAGCAGACTGATGTTAAATGAAATCATTAAAAAAAAAATCTAAATACAGCAATTTAAATGAAAAACACAGAAGAAAGCAACAACAACCCTCTTCTGCCTCTGAAGCAGTGAGGAATAAAAAAATATAATGAACAGATAAGTAAATGTAACTCTTTAAGTAAAACAAAAGACAAATGTATCAGAGAAACCTACCAAAATATATTCCTAATACATTTTTACTTTACAGAAGCATAGGACTGATATTCACCTGAATTTTAATTAGTTTAACTCATGTACTGTAATGATGCAAAAGGATATAATTTTCTTTGCTTAAACTTGACAGCAAATGGAGGGACTGAGCATGACATGGAAAAGCATGTTTTTAATTATATGACTGCACTGAGGTCCTTGAAACAAGCTGAGTAAGAACTTCACATATTTTTTCCTTGGTTTAGAAGTGTGACTAAAGAGGTTACTGGCCCTCACAGCTGCTAGTTGCTGGTCACTTCCCCTTGCAGACCTTGCTACCCTCTCCAGTCTGCTAGCTCAGTAACTAAAAGAAAATTAAAACTGCTCAGCAAATTTAAATGCTAAGTTCTGGACTCTATTGTCTTCCTTTTAATTTTCCTTTTTTTATTTTTTTTCTCGCTCTTCACTTTTTTAATTGAAACAGAGTAAAAAGTGACAAATCATGCAGATTGGAGTTGTGGTAACCTCCAGTAAGAAGCAGGAACAAGTAGAAGTTGCTTTTCAAGCTGATATCATTAAATCCAGAAGACAATTTGTAAGTAAGCTGTTCCTTGTCTGAGTGGCATGTGCTAATTTTAAGGTTAGATTTTCCTAGCCCATGTTCCCAAGCAAGTAATATTTTTATAACAGGAAGAGATAGGAGGAAGATTTGAAAATAGTCTTCAAGAGACCAAGAACTTGGATGGACCCTGTAGACACTGCAAGGAACAAGCAGAGTAGGTGTGTGTGTCAAAGATTTTACTGTGAATCAGTGTTAACTGTGAATTTTTTCAGAGCCATAGCTAGGATTAATATGGGCATAGACAGTGCATGCAGTGCTAGGGAAATTGGCTCAGCATCCAATAAACATGTGGAGAAAAGATGGCTCTGGGGAGACCTTCTAGCACCTTCCAGAATCTAGGGAGTGTCTATGAGAAAGACAAGAGAGGGAATTTTGAGAAGGTCAGGTACTGATTGCTCAAGAGCTAGTGGCTTTAAACTGAAAGAGAGTAGATTTAGATTAAAGAAAAAAAATCTTCACTATGAGACTGTGAGGCACCAGCACAGGCTCCCCAGAGAATTTGTGGATGTCCCATCCCTGGGAGTGTGCATGGCCTGGTCGGATGAGGCTTTGAGCAACCCGGTCATGAAAGATGCCAGTCTCAGACCAAATCACTGATCCTGAGAAGCACTCTGGTCTGCCAGAGACTACTTTTCCTGTATGTCTGCAAGTATGAGACAATTTAAAATTTACTTTAGAAGGAATTTAGAAAAAACACCTTAATGCTGCTACATGGCGATCTTGCCATTGAAAAAAATTGAACAGGACCTGTTTACATATTCTGGCAGTCTTATTCATACTGAAGAGCATTGCCCTCCTCCAACACTGAGAAGTGACTTGTATCAGTAGTGCTAATAATACCGCTGGAAGCTGCGTGATAAGAAATATCTCTCTGATATTAGTCAAACTCCACCATCTGGATTTCTGAGGTGGATTCAGTTTATAGAGGTGGTTAGTATGGGAGCAGGGCGAATCTTCTGATAAGTTAAAGAACCAGAATCTGTACATTATACCTACATTTATTCTTGTATTTTTTATTTACTTTTTAAAAAGCAAAGCAATCATTTCAGTTCAAGTCAATACAACCACTAATAAGACAAAATAGTTCAGTTAGACACATCTCAGTCAGTGCTGTATGTAAGGAAATATCACTGTAATCACACAGAAAGCTGCAGATGCACTGGTAGACTCGTGGACAGAGACATGAACTAACACTGAATGGAAGAAGGTGCCCTTGAATTCGCATATTAGAATAAATTCATGATCCTGTTTCTCTGTATTGAGTATTGCTTGAATTGAACATCTTTGACCATTAATAACAATCTTCTATGTATCCAGCCATCTCATATAAATAAAAATCATAAAATCACAGACAGGTTTGGGTTGACAGGGACCTCAAAGATCACCTGGTTCCAGCTCTTCTGTTGTGGGCAGGAACACCTTTCACTAGAGCACATCACTCAAAGCACCATCCACCCTGGCCTTGAAGGCTTCCAGGGACGGGGCACCCACACCTTTTTTAGAAAACCTGTGGCAGTGTCTCACCACCCTTAGTCTTTCTAATAACTAATTTAAACCTTCCTTCTTTCAATTTAAAGCCATTAGCCTTTGTCCTGTCACTGTATGGCCTTGTCAAAAGTGCCTCTTCTGCTCCGTTGTAACCCTCTTTAGGTACTTGAAGGTTGTTCTAAGGTCTCCTTGGCACCTTCTCTTCTCCAGATTGAACAGCCCCAACTCTCTCAGCCTGTCTTCACAGGAGAGGCCAGGGCTTCAGCCCTCTGGTCATCTTTGTGTCCTCCTCTGGACTTGCTCGAGCAGATTGATCTCCCTCTCATGCTGGGGCCCCAGTGCTGAAGGTACTACTCCGTGTGGGGCTTTATGAGAGTAAAGGGTGATTCCAAAGCATAAGTCTGACATGATTGTATTCTATTAGAGGAGAATTGCAATTACACAATCAGTGAAGGAAGTTCTAACTCAGGCAAACATATCAATATTTACAGTTTAATCATTAGATCATGTTCGTGCCTGGCACAGTGGAAGCTCTGTCCATAGAAGATGACTTCAAGGAATTACAGTAATAAAGATATTGAAAAATTAGACAGGGATGAGAAAGTACTAATGCAAAGGGGTAGATGAATTTCCTGCTGTTGTCAATTGCAGCCATGCTGACTTTAATGGGACCAAATGGAAAGACAGAGTGTGATTACAATATGATAGGATTTATAAATTCATTAGAAAGTGCAAATACTCTTCCTTGTTTACATTTAAGTTTTCATTTTAATTGTACCTTAATATGTCTTCCTTGGGAAACAAATAGATGTGACAAATTATGCCGGGTAATTTGTTGTAATAGATGCAAAGAACTAGAAGCCTGCTGTGAGCCATCAAACACATTTGGAGGTCAAAGCCATACGGTTTAATTCTTAGTTCTGGGAAAGAAATTATTCTGGTAATGTTACCTGGATACCAAACTGCACACAGACACTTGACTTTGCTGTTAATGTGTGAAAAACACTTCTTCAGCAACCACCTGCTCACAAGCAATTGCAGTGGACTCTCTCACTCTTGTTATGCAGGGAAACTGCTTCTCCTTCTGTTATAGCTGTTGGTAAAGTAAAGCCATATACATTACTTCCAGCCTTAATTCCTTGAAAAAGTATTTTACAAATGCCTCCTTCTCATCCCTTTTCTTTTTTTTTAATTTAAATTATTCTTTTTCTATGTCTATTGGAGCCTGCACTTTTCTCTTATCCTTTGCATTTCTGAGATCCCAGAAGTGGCCATTCTACCTTTGTGGACATAACAGGTTCCTCTGTATTAATGTTATGCATTAAAAGTTAAACCCATTAGTGCTTATACAGAGAGATATATGATGGCCTCTAGTGGTTCTCTGTATGTGTGCACATCCAATCTTCAATGCCCCTCTCATTTTATAGCTATGCATGCAGGAAGAAAAAAATTATTGATGTCCAGCTGTTGGCTTTTATGAACAAAAACCTTTTGGCAACAGTAAAGAGAGCTGCACAATATGTCCAGAAGAGAGAAGGTGATCTCTTCCATCAAAATATAAGCTGGAATGTTTCTCAGCACTGCTCAGAGTAGTTAATATTATGCGATCACAAATCACCTAAAATGTCCCTCATCCTTTGGACTGAGCACCAGAGATGAGATCATTCATTCTGAATGGAGGCATCCTTCCTGTATTTGACAGCCAAAATCACAGCGACCTTGCATGCAGAATGGGTTCCCAACTCTGTTTCCAGATGAAGAACTGCAGGATGACTGACTGTTAGCCAACAAATGCGTCAGTCTCATCTTTCTCCTGAGTCACATCCAGGTCTGCACACAAGTCTGTGCCTGCAAATGCAGATGCGTGGAAGAATCTTGGCTCACTTGGCCAGACTGGGTCTAATGATGCTCACACAGAGTTTATCAGTTGTTCTCACTGCAGTCCCTCAAACCAAATGTGCCTGCCTCCCTGACTCCCATGCTAACAAATCTGTAGCCCTCAGGACCTGACTTTGGCTGGCCAGAGTCAGAAGCTCCCTGATCCGAGCGGCCAAGGAATTAAAACATTATGGCTAGCAGCATACTCCTCTGCACATTGCTGCAAACATTCAGGCTATTTGCCCCTTAGGACCTCTTTCACAGAGGTCTGTGCACTTTGGAGGAGCAGGTTTGCCAACACAAGAGGAGAAACAACATGTTCCATCTCATTTGAACTCTGTTACTCTCTGAAGGATGTGTTGTTCTAGGCCAGGAAATATTTTGATCTTAAAATGCAGCTATGCCATTTTTCAGAGTTTTCCTCTGAAAAAAATTGATGGTAGGGTGAGTAAAGCATCTGAATAAAAAAATATTTATGCCAGGTTAATCCTCTGAATGGGCAAAATAATGTTACATTACTTTACCCATGTGATTCTTCAAAGGCCTTTTGATCTACTAATGTTGACATCTCTTTAGGTTATAGCTCCCATATTTTGGGGATTTTGATTACTTTAGTTCAAAAGAAATCTGCATTCCAGATAATTTGGCATCCTCTATTGTTAAAAATTATCCACAAGAGAACTAAAGAACCATGGCAACAAGAAAAAAAATACATTGAAGTTATAAATCTCAAAGCATTTAAGTTCCTTATTCTTGCTTTTTATTCTTTTTTCTTTAAGTTGTTAATTTTTTTACTCTTTTTACAAATTTAAACTTTGGTTTTGAGACTTGTTAGATAGAAAGGCATAAGGAAAACAAAGAGCTAAAATATTCTATAGATACATCAGCCAATGACAATCTTAAATTTCTACTTTAATATGGCTGTGATATGCCTTAGTCTTCAAATGTTTCTTATTTACACAGATGACCAAGTTATGTGCTTAAATATGTATCCAAATATCCAAGCATAGGGTTTTTAAGGACTGAAAGATTAGAAGACAAATTCATAATGCCATAATTTCTTTCTCAGAAAGAAAAAGAGTCTAACAAAAAGTCATTTAGGACAAAATAATGATAGTCTCAAATCTTGACATTGAAGTCCTATCAACGTAATTAATAAGCAGAGGTAGATTGCTTGACTTTCGGCTTCCCAAGAATTTAGAGGGCAAAATATAAGATAATATGGCTGAGGGAAGTCAGACATTAAAAGATGACAGGTGAAAGGCTGACAACCCTCAGAAATTATCTAAACCCCTTCTTTCTACACTGTAAAGCATTCTAAAGTAATTTGAATAACATTGAAAAATTGTCAAGAAAATGCATTTCCAGCTGACCTCTGTTAATTTTGGTCTCAACCTTCCCTACTTATTCCCAACAAAGTTTCCTGGTTGCAATTTTCTTTGTGTGATCATTGCTTCTCATCCATCACACAAAGTCTGTGCCTATGTTTATTTGTTTATTTGCATTTTTTGAAGGCGTAAATACATTTGCAAGAATAATTCAATTAAAAACAAAATAAAACATCCATACAAAAGAGCATACTATGAAAATAACTTATTTTAGTAAAGAATATCTGCATATAGATAATTTACATGTAGCATCTATTTAGCTACCCACAGCAGCGAACAATAAATATTTTATTCCATATGCCAGTTGATGATGATGTCGAAACACTTTCACTTTTGTCTCCAGACTCATCTCATTCCCTGTGGTACAGCGTATTACTTGTTTTGCTGACAACAAACACTCAAACATCTGACATTAGATCACTTTCAATTAAGTGTGTTAGAACCAAAGACTAAAGCTCCAGGGAAGAGGCATTTTGACTTAATGCCAGTTAAGTATAGGCTGTCCCTGTACTGGAAAATACAGGTGATTTGAAACAAGTCCTTTAGACTGTCTAGATAGCACAGATCAAAACTGTTGTATGGATTTATTTACATTTGACTCTTCCTTTTGGATTTCCTTATTGTGACATGTGCTTTTACTTATTCTTTTCCAAGATCCACATTTAAAATCAAAACTCTGAAGCTATCAGTTTCAAGCTTAAAAAACAATGTATCAGCAAAATCTTTTCAAAACTACACCAAGCACCAAGCTGAAATGGCTTTTTTATTGCTCTGAACATAGAAAAGATATCTAATAAAGATTAGAAGTGGCTAAATGAGCTGTATGTGGGGGAAGAATCACTTCAGCAACACTACCAAGCATATCTATATTTTGAATATACTGAATCCCTTCTTATAGCATATTACTGTACAGACTATTTGAGGAGATTGTGTGCTTTATTATCCTTTATTGGTCACTATGTGCTGAGCTGAAGAGTTTTAGAGAACTGGACAAGACACGAAGCTGATGACATAGAGCCTAAAAAATTGGCCTGACTCGCAGGGTTTCTGAGAGCCTATTGAAGTAATTGGCCCCACAGCCACTTAGCACTGCTGAAAATAAACCATTTTCTCTCATACTCACTAGTGTGAAATGAAGCATGACCCAAAACACCTGCCATCTACAGCTGGTTGGAAAGTTCAAGAAGCTTAAAAAGAAACAGGAAATAAGATTTTCACTTTCTCTTCTATTTTCCTGTAATTTTTATGTAGCTGCTTCCCTTCGCTTATGAATGGAGACCCTAATATCAGATCGTTACCCAAGACAATTTCTCTCACCCAGCACAAACCAAGCTGCCAGCTTGCTTTAAAAACTATGTAGGTTCAAAAATATCAAGCCTAGGATGTTATTGAAAGGGGAAGGTAAATATCTGTCATTATCAGGAAGCCAATACATGGCTGCTCCACTTGTAGCTAGGGTACCAGGAGAGTGTGTTTTCCTTCCATGCTGTACCTTTGCTACTGTTAACAAATGCTGCACTGAAAATGTTGTCCCTAATGAGGTCAGGAGTAAAAATGTTTTTGAATCTTAGTGCCAAGGATTCAGTATCTTCATGTATTTTTTTCATTTAGTGATAGATACGTTTGTGTTTAGAACGGGTAATTAAATAGTCATTGTAATATAACATAGTAGAGCTCTTTGGATAACTTTCAAACTTTATATTTAAAGAACCAGACTCTGAAACTAAATGAAATCTGTACTTAATTACACTTCTGTAGACATATTAGGTTTTTGTCTTTTTCAAACAAAATCGGCCACTATTTTTCCCTTAAGGTAGAAAGCCCAGTAACATTCTGAGTAAAATGGATGCCAATTGAGCCAATATTAATACAGTTAGAATAGAATTCATCAATAATTTAAATCCTTTGTGACAAACTACAGGAAAAATCATGTTATCATCTTGCAGCAGATAATTTCAAAGGCAGAACTGCAGGATAGATTGTGACTTTTAAAAAAAATTATTAAAATGGGAAGAAGTTTGCCTAACAAAGTAAAAACATTTCATTGAAGAGCAGTTCAGGTTTTGTGAAGAAACTACAAATTCATAAGCATTCTGGGCATGCTCAGTTGGACATTGTCATGGTAGTGGTGAAATAATTTCTTTTGTGATTCCATCCACTGTCTGCCTATGTCCTCAGAAGACCTTTTCGTTATTATGTTGTTTGAGAATGTTTAACCTACTCAGATGAGATGAAGTAAAAAGAAGGTGACAATTAGAACAGTTGTAACAGATATTAGGTGAGTTAGGGCAGTCGTCGCAGTCCATAATTTGTAGGATCCCTTATTTTGTGGAAAGTGTACATGGGAATCAGTTCTAGATAGGGATACTTTCGTATAAATGTATGTATGTAGACTCCAACATGTACACCAAATGTCTTAGCTCTTCTAGAATTAATATGATCAAACAATGACATGGAATGACCTCACTCACTTTCAAGAAGATATGGTTGCCCAGTTGTGTCTAGTAGATAGAGATGCTCTAGGGTACTGCCATGGTTTAATCCCAGCCAGCAGCTAAACCCCACACAACCAGTGGCATGACGGTGAAAATGCGGTGGGATGGAGGAGAGAATCGGAAGGGGAAATGGGAGAAAACTCATAGATCAAGATAAAGACAGTTTAAGAACTAAAGCAAATGTTGCTCATCCAAGTAAATCAAACAAGGAGTTCATTCATCATTTCCCAGGGGCAGGCAGGTGTTCAGCCCTGCTCAGGAGAGCTGGGTTTCATCACATTTAATGGTGAATTGGGAGGACAAATGCCATCACTCTGAACGCCCAACCCCCCACCTCATTCTTCCCCCAGATTTCCATGCTGACCATTATCTCATAGGTATGGAACATGGACAAGAGTGATGCTTCTATTTTCTTTCCTCTTCTGGTGTCAAGATTTATTGGTGAGTTGATACTTCATTTTGAGACTGCGTGTAATTTCCAATTTGCTGCTCAGAGCAAATGGGTTAGACCCATGGAATACAGGAGACGGTCCTGAAGGTATACAGCAGAAGCTAAAGTAATTTAACCCCAATGAAACACTGAAATCAGAATAAAATTATGCATTTCAGTTTCTTTTTGAAGGAAATAAAAGCTCTGCTTTTTCAGGTTAATTTTTAAATAAAATATTTGAATGGCCATTGAGTTGGAAAATCACACTAAAAAATTAGTCAGGAGTTATTTCTGAGAACATATGTCAAGTTTGACAAAAAATAGATAAATAAAAGAAGTAAAATCATAGAATCATAGAATTATAGGGTATGCTAAGTTGGAAGGGACTCATCAGAATCATCAGGTCCAACTCCTGGCTCTACACAGGACCACTCCAAGAGTCACACCGTGTAAGCATTGTCCAAACTCTGTCAGGCTTGGTGCTGTGACCACTTCCTTGGGGAGCTCGTTCCAATGCTTAATCACCCTCTGGGTGAACAACTTTTAATATCCAACCTAAACCTCCCCTGACACAGCTTCCTGCAGTTTCCTCATGTCCAGTCACTGAGCAATCAAGTGTCTGCCCTTCCACTTCCCCTTATGAGGATGTTGAAAATGGCAATGAGGTCTCCTCTCAGTCCATTATAGGAAAAGGCATTGAACACTGTTATCCAAGATTCCCTCCTTTATTAATTCTTGATTCTATAAGATGGACAAAGTATTTCATTATAATTTTTTATAGGTGTTCCCTATTTTTCTTGTGAGGTGACCATTTTTTTCTTGAATTTATGTCCCTTACAGCAGTCCTTAATTATATGGTGAAAGGGAACGTTAATGCTAATATTACATAAATCTAAGAAGCTTTATTTTTTATGAATTTTTTCTCCATAGTACAATTCAATTTCAGATATATTATCAAAATTAAAAACTACATTTAAACTTTGCATCTGAAATTACGTTTGTAATTGTAACTCAGAGATTTTACAGCTTAGCCCTGAGCTGTCCCAGACCTTGCAACTCAGATAAGACTGTGATATGCAAAGGAAACATCCTGAGTACCTAAATCAGCTGCTTGTACAGAGCATCTCCTTGCCATAGATGAACTGAGGGAAATGGACATTTCTGAGAGGGACCTGACCCATTTGAGGAGGTTCATTTATCTTTTCATTTATAACAAAAAAAAAGCCTAGAAAACTAATTTTAAATTGTTGCTGAAGTTTATAGGCTTAAATTCTGCATGGCAGCAGTTAGTTAATGAGAATTGCAGACTTGCAATTTCAAAGTCCTTAGTGAAGATGAGGATGGAGAAGTCAGAGATTTTCAGTGGCTTTTATCAAAACACTGAAATCTTTTATGTCAGCTTGTGACTGAGTCCCTACATTAGAAAAGTCAGGTTCTCTGTTTTGAACATTCTGACCTAATTTATTTTCTTAAAGGATAAATTGGAACAGAGAACTGGTGGCAAATTCTGACATATAAATATGATTTCTTTTAAGAAATACGTAATGATAAAGCTTAAAAAAATAGACATTTTTACATTTGGTAATATATCTGTTCTGAAATGCCTGACTACTTACTAGGATTTGAGCAACCAAAATTATTTTAACCTGATTTTGCCATTTTATCTTTCTTCTTAATTTTTAGTGAAAGATAATAATTAGGGAAAGGCTAAGACTTGACAAAATGCTGCACAGGAATTTTGTGTCCTGAGAAGGATAATAATGTATATTTGTAACTTCAGAAGTCTTTTAAGAGACAGTCTGAAATTCCATCTTCAAATACTTATTTTGTTAATCTCCTAGAGTTCTTAGAGTTTGTTATGGCTAGTTCTCTTGCTATGAGACACTGGAGTATTAATGGCTAATGACTCAAAACAATCAGCCATTTGCAGAAGTAGTAAGAAGCAGATCCTGCGAGGAGGGATAATGCTTGTTATCACGCCAAAGTCCTTCCTTACACAAAGGGCTCAGGTGTGAAAACTCGCCTTGGAGGAGGTATTGGCATGTTCACACGTTCACACACAGGCCTGAAAATATTCATCCCTTCCCATGGGACATAACCTGCTCAATTGCTCTGAAACGTGAGGCAACTGTTGTGTCTTAGAAGGGGCAATAGACAGTGCAGAACTCCCCATTCCCAGAGAGGGAACCTGAGAGTTCCCACCTAGGCTGAGCATGTATTAACCCACTGAACTTAGTATTTATTTGGCTACCACCATTCCTAATGGATCAAGACTGCGGCAAGCACTTCGACAGACAGACATCTAAATTGCAAGAATCAAGTCTTGTGAAAAACTACCACAAGTAAAAAGCTGTATTTTAATATTCTGAAATAGATAATACTATTTAAAGTAATTAATTAGTGTTTATGCAAATTGGATTATAAATCTTAGGGCAAGTGTACTGTCTCCTATCAAGAAAGTATGACCACAGATTCACGGAATCATGGAATCAAAGAATGGATAAAATTGGAAAGGACCATAGCGAGTTACTTGGTCCAATCTCTCTGCTTAAGCAAGGTCATACTTGAACACATTACACAGCTTTGCGTTCAGATGGTTCTTGGATATCTCCAAAGGGAGATTTCACAGCCTCTCTGGGCAACTGTTTCAGTGTGTGGTCCCCCGCACAGTAAAGGAGTTCTTCCTCATATTCAGGATCATCTTCAAGAAAAAATAGTTTCCTCTCTATTATGTATCCCTTAGATACTGCTCCCCAAGGTTCACAAGATTATCATATCATTTTGTCTAAAAAAAACATCGCTTATGGAGAAGCATATGATCTATCAGGGAATTTATGTGGCTGACAGCTTGCTAGCAACTTGGCATTAGTTGTAATGTACACAAGCATCTAAAACAGCAAAGCAAAGTCAGAATGTAGATTATGAGATCTTAACGTATAAGGAATAATAAGTAGCATTGTTACACAAGGAACCCCACTATTTCCAGTAGACAAAATAATTTGGAAGATTTTAATCAGGGTAAAGGTTTCTCAGTTTGACTCAAAGCTTGCAGAAAAATACAATGGGTGTAGATGTTTTGTTACATTTCTTTTTTGAGGAGGGGAAGGATAGAACAGTTACCAAACAAAATTAATGATTTTCCTAATGGCTGCTGTGAGCTTAGAGCTACAGCCACTTCCCACTTCAGCTTAGTTTTATTTGACGAGTTGAGGAAACCATTCTGAGCTTGACTCTAGAAAATTAGACAAGAAAATGAATGTGAGATGTCGTAGATCAGGAAACATTCAGAAACTGTGAGGATGGCAGACACACAGAAATAGGAGAAGCACCATTCCTAGTGAAAAAGGATAATTCATTTGGTTGGTATTTTTTTAATATGTTTGTAATAGTTTTTTCTGCAGATAACGCATTTCACTTCAGGTTTTTGATATATTTTACAAATGCTAATGAGTGGAGCTTCAGAGCTGCAGCCTCCTGATGTTAAGTGGATAATATTAGTCACATATCACTGAGGAGAAAACTTGTGCTAAGCCCTCGTAAAAGCAGTGAATTTTGCCCTGTGTGATTCTGGAAAGTCAATGTGTCTCCACACTAGCATGGGAATGCTCTGCTGAACAGATTAGTGATGGGTTGTGTATAAACTTGCTGTGATTGCTCCTCTGTGCACAAATGCACTGTACATGTAAATCAAGCCTGAGTGCTACTCAGCATGTATATTGTAAAGGATATTAAGAAACAAGGCACATACAAAAAAGATAGAAGGAAACAAACAATGCACAGGTAGCAGGATCTGTCTGAATAGAGATGATTACACACTAGAAAATTTTGGTTATATTTCAGCCAATCAGCCAGAATGCAAATGTGAGTAATTGTAGAAAAAATATATGTCACTAGGGGAGAATTACCTAAGAAGAGCTTGGTGCAGATCACAAATTAGTAGTCTGTCTTTTGCTCTCCTCCCAAGCCAATGAAACTGCTCACTGTCCTCTACATTCAGCCTTGAAGACAAAATTCATCTTTAAGGGAAATAGGAAGGCTAGAAGTAGCAACAATGATCCTTGTCATTTATCCTTTCCTTAAAATGGAATCCTCCTCACAGTTGTTCAGAAATCTCTCTCCTATTTGAGGCTCACTGCCTTGCTCTTAGGAGAGAAAAAAAAAGGAAAAACAAAAAAGTCTAACTCCTATTTAACCTTTTCTGAGGAAAAAAAAAAAACATGCTTCAGGAGATATTTTTCCTCTCTTCATTTCTTACTCAACCTATAAACAATATGCCATCACTGAAATGAATAAAAGGGTCATTTTATAAGTGATGTCTTGATAAAATGTGTTTTGCCACCTGTTTTATTAATAACATTTCCAGCTTGTCAACAATCTCTGGGACCTTTTCAGAAGTCTGGAATCATCACCCATTACTTAAAGCAAGAAAAAACTGAATTCCATTCTAAATTTTTTTCTCTTGAGCAAAAGTTTGATTTAATCTAAAAAATAGTAAAAAAATTGGAGAAAAAATTAGAAAATTTTTTTTGCAATTGCTGAGACTAAAATCTGGTTTGAGATACACCTGAAAGCATACACATTTATCTGCCTGGTCTGAGACCACTTATAAAGTGAACTGCACTGCCATATTTTCAAGGCTCAGTTTTAATACTTTTATGTGTTAGAGAGCTAAATGATATGGTAACAAGGTACAGAAAAGAGCTTTTCTTGAATAATTAGGTTTTAAATGGAATGAGGTAGATCTTTTCAAACTGTAATAAGGCTAAAGTAGTAGGAAGGCACTAGTATCTATAAGATGGGAAGGTATTCTTCACTAAGTAATTTTGACTGGAAGGAAAGGTAATCTGTAACTGATACTTGCAATGACATTTCTAGTTTATTGGAAGTTATTGTAAGATTAAGAAACATTGAGGAATGTGGCTGCACCTACTCTCAAGTATTCTGAAAGAGTCTCCAAGATTCTTGGCAAACAGAAAATAGATACTGCCTCCCATGAAAAGCCTCCAAACCTGGTGATACCCTTAAAACCACAGTTAGCAGATAAGGCACAAAGCTTAAGCCATCTTCTGGTTTACAGTTGACAGACAATTTTTAAATTTTATTCCATGATTGTTTCATACAAAATACATTCAAGTTCTCGCTTCACAGAAAGATCTCATAGACCATCCTGGATAGTGATAATAATTTAGAATTATTATCACTATCCATTATTAGTGTTATTAGTTATTAGAATTATTAGTGACAATAATTTAGAAAGTAATTGAATAACCACTTGAGTGTGCTAAAAGTCCCTCATCACAGATATTTGATAGACATGTTTCAAAAAAACAAATGTTGATAAAAATCAGATAAAGATTTCAGACTGGAAAATGAGCAAAAATCTCAACAAATCTATTGGGTTACACAGTTTGGGCCCTTCACTTTAGAAACTGTCTCACTTTCAGTGGCTGCAGTAAAAGATAACCTACAAAATTCACCTCATTTGGACCACTCTCTGCATAGTACCACCACTGCATTTTTTTAGCTGCTTTGAAAATCCTGGAGATCACAGGGTCAGGACAAGCAGGCTCCAGCACAGCATCTGTCTCTCCAGCACCCCCTCTTAAAAACAGGTTTTCTTCATCTTTTAGCTTGTGTATAAGAATATTTCTCTTAACTTTACAAAACACTTTGAAGTAAGAAATTCAACAAATTGAAAAAATATAAATCTGCAATAAGAAATGGTTATCAGTTAGCTACTGTTTTCATATTACTCACCACCACAACATCTAAAAGATTTGAGCTATCTCTATAGGCAATGAAACTAACTCCTATTGAGTATGACACATTCAATTTCTCACGTCTCTAGAGAGGCAAATTTCCATACGTGGACCTTTTTCCTGATTTCTGTAGTTATATGTGATGAAATTTGTTTTTAAATATGCACTCTGCAACTGACGAACTTCAATGGGTGTATTTTAGGGTCTAGTTCAGAAACTGGTGATGAATGTAATTTTTTGAGGGAGTTCATCTCAGAAAATATTTGTACTTAAATTTTATGTCTTTTTTCTGAGGCTCCCAAGCTACTTTGTAATGTTGAAAGATTCTTCATTATTATATATTGGACAGATAGGTAGATGTAAAAGCTATTTCATTCTTGGCCAGAGAAGATGGGATTCTCCTAGGAAAACATATTAACTGAATGTCAAAACTGGTCTTTGAAAACTAGACTGGTTGCACGGTACTCCAGCTGACTAATTATATTTCCTATTGAAGTCTTCTTATTTAGGTAGAAAGCTTCAAGGTCAGACAGTATGTACTGAAAATACACCAAAGGTCTATTTGGTTTATTGGTGTGTAGAGAAGGAAGGACTTTGTCTGAACTCTGTGTCCAGAGACAATTACATAAAAAGCATTGTTTCAACATGACAACTATAGAAATTTATTCCTTGCTGCTAGTACTTGTTGTTTGGTAATAACTAAGTGCATAGAATTTTCTCAGAGCTTTATACCTGTTTGATTTTTTACAATTATTATTTTAGGATTAAAAATGTTGCATTAGCAATATAAATTCACCACAAATTAAAGGCAGCAACAGCAGCCTGACAGTTCCCAAAAGCTGGGAGATTGTCATCTACAGATCACATATCTGCAGTGATATTGCAATGATCAGAGTTAGGGACTTGTTAAAATCTTTTATCAAAATGCAGAAGTGAATCTCAAATAACTGTTCATAAAACATGTGGATTGACAAAAGACCTTTAAAAACACAGTTAATTATAAAGAAAAGAGAGAAAGAAATATTGAGCTAGGCTAATTAAAATAACTTCTTTAAAACAATCAGGCTTAGAGCTCTACACACAGAATGGCTGTACATAAAGAAGGAAGAATTTATGACTTGAAAACCTTTACTCTGGAAAATATTTTATTTTTTTAGGAGGCATTTCTTCTTATCTCAGAAGATATTTATAGGTAGGAAAATTTTGCTGTTTCTTCTGACTTTTTGAGCAAAGAAGTAACATGTATTTTGGAGATGAATTTAAATATGGATATAAAAATAATGAAAATTATGACAGAATTCTGCATAATATTCTCATATCTGACTTTTGGAAAAAATGTAAAACAGGAGATACCAAGGGAAATAGCTGTCAGTAGCTCCTGAATTCTTCCTCTGAGACCACAGATGATTTCAATCTCTTCAGCTGTAAGCTTTTTACAGTACTGTCTTCATTAGAAGAAAATTCTGGACATTAATCAACTCTTTAACAAAAAAATTCATAATAAAAAGAGTGACCAGGAAACAAAACTTTACAAATTAAAATAGCCAATAGACAGACTTTTTAATTGTCAGACTGTTTACTGATTTGAACAAATGATTAATTGATAGACCATAGGGATCACTTGGTGTTCTGTCTTTTCATATTGAACTGAAAACACAATTTAGCAAAATGAAATTTTAGGATGTTAGGAATGTAAAATAAACATGAAAGTATTAAGAAGCTGATCAGATAAACTATTGCTCCTTTTGGTCAAACATCTGAAAGCAGAAAATAAAAACCACCTGTAAATTACATACCCTGGTATTTCTTTGATGTACTGTTGCCCAGACTGATCTCAATGACCCTTTGCAAGTCTGAAGAGTGTATAGGCAATGAGTAGGTTACTATGTGGGTTTATCCAGATTTAATACAACAGGATTTTATCCAAATTTCAAACTACTAGACACATTACAGTAGTACATATGACACCTTTCAATCTAAATTTTACTGTCAGAAAAGACTACAAAGCTCTTTGCATGAACTAAGGAAGATCTCCAGAGCTCAGATGAATTTTAGTTCTTCTCTGTCTTAATTTTCTATCATTAGCCTGGTGCCAAAGAAGAATGTCAAAGAGATACATCTTTTAATTATATAAACTAGTGAAATCACGAGGTTAGCATATATAAATACATATCTCAATGTGCAAACTGTTTACACATAAGCAAGATGCAAAAATTACTTACATGCCTTATAGGTGGGTACAAGAGAACTAGATTGGCCTCATCTGACTGACATATTTTAAGGCAGAAATCCAAAACACTGCTCTTCAGTGGCACTGGCTAGAAGACAAAAGATTGCATTGCACAGATGGGTAGAATATGAGCTCATGTGAAATGGGGGGAGAATAAAACCTCTCTCAATAATTTAGGATCATTTCAATCTACAGTTTCTTTTAATTTACTCCCTGAACAAAGCTGCTTGTCACTAACACGAATCTGAGCAGAGAAAGTTGAGACAGACTGAATGGGGACCTAACTCAGCACTTTGCTGTCAGTTGCAAAATTAACTTTAGTAGATCATCAGAAGCAGGAGTTACCTCTGGTTCACAGTGCAAGCTTCCATCCCTGAGCTAAAGCTCTAGCAGGCCCTTGAGGAATAAGTGACACCTTTACAGAGAGAGAGAGTGCTGAGTACAAACCTCTACAAACCTTTCCCTAACCCTCAGGACTCTGGCATTCCTCCCACTGTCACAGCTCATGCCAAGAATTTTTTTAGCTAGTAGTGGCCCTGGAAAGCACATATGCTGAGTGACTTGCAGTACCAGCTCCTAAACTAGTCTGTGCAGCTGTGTGTTTCTTGTTACCTTCACCTTTCTAGGAGAGTCACATTTGCTTGGAGAGTGATTCAAGAAGCTTCCAAAAACCTAGCTTTGAGATTCCCATTCAGAAAGTGCCTGTCACTCAATCCAGATGGCAGGAAAATCAAACAATAAAAAAACCTTAATTTGAAAAAATTAATGAATAAAACATGAAATATGGCCATGAAGATTTGAAACGCTTGTTGGAATTGTATATCAAAAATGAATAAAAAATATCTTATTGATACTGAGATTAAGCCTATTAGGTGTTTCTTTCCAGCATTCAGTAGACAGATTGAAGATGTTTATTAGCCTACATAGTAAGGGTCTTTGTGCTTTTTTTTTTTCACATTCCATATCTGCAACTGGATTTTGTAGAAGAAAATAAAAGAAGCATGCTGGATTTTATACTTCCACTACTATTTAAAGTCTGTTCAGGGGTTCACTACTGCTTAAGCTCTCTCTTCCTTTTTCCTGCCTTCCAGAACTGATTTATTCTTAAGGCGACAGATTCAATCTTCATCACCTGAACTTCATCCCTTTGCAGTGAAACTGCTAATGTTATTTAAACAGTTCAGTTGTTTCCCCTACTTGACTAAACTGTTAATAGCTTGTTAAATAACTGAGCTAAAGGCAAAAGGTACATTTCACAGTGAAGCTTTCCTAGAGACTTTCTGAGAGGGTATTGACTTTGCTTTAATTGTCCATGACAAACTTTTACGTTCCCAGCCAAGAAGTCAACTCTGTACAAGGGCACTGTAGGTTTGAACAAGAAGCAGTTTCTCATGGAAGTGCCAAACTCATTTGTAAAGAAATTGAAAGGACCAAAGTACTGAGGCCACCTGGGAAGAATGTGAATCAGTGTCTTGAACCTATGTGTGGAAGAGACTTCTTCAGTAGTGATGAGAGTAGTCAGGGAAGGTGTTGAGGCTTTCTGTTTGTGAGACAATAGCTAGAAAATGGACTTGTGAAAATTGACAAAATTAAAGAAGTGAGGTATCCTGAGACCTAAGGCTTGCCCAGATCCTTCTGTAGCGCCTTCCTACCCTTCAGCAGATTGACACTCCTGCCCAATTTGGTAGCATCTGCAAAATGAGGGTGCACTTGATTCCCTCATTCAGATTATTGGTAAAGATATTAAACAGAACTGGCCCAAATACTGAGCCCTTAAGATCCACTTGTGAACCATACCCCACTTGTGACTGGCCACCAGCTGGACGTGGCACCATTCACCACCTCTCTGGGCCAGGCCATCCAGCCCCGTGCTGTCTGGGCCTCATCCCCTCGCTGTCCTGCACCTGCTGCATGATGGTACTCAAAATTTTCTATTACAGGGCTTTCCCTGGAACCAAGGTCAGGCTGACAGGCCTGTATTTCCCCAGATCCTCCTTCCAGCCCTTCTTGTAGATTAGTGTCCTATTTCCAACCTCCAGTCAAGTGAGACCACGCCAGTGAGCTGTGCCTGTTGGTAAATGATATAGAGTGTCTTGGCAAGCTCTTCCCCAGCTCATTCAGTAGCCTTGGGTGGATCCCATCGGGCTCCACAGACTTTTCTCTGTGTGTGTGGTGTAGCAGGGTCACTGACCATTTCCCTTTGGATTATGGGAGATTTCATTCTGCTTCCCTTCCCTGTATACCATCTCAAGTTGCTAGGTACCTGGAGAACAAGGAATCTGATTATTAAAGACTGAAGCAAAGCAATCATTAAGTACTTTATTGTTTTCCTCATCCTTTGTTAGTATACTTCCCCCAACATTATATAAAGGATGGAGAGTCTCCTTAGCCCTCTTTTTGTTGCAAATAAAAGTATGTTTATAGAAGTATTTTTTATTGTCATTTTCAGCAGTAGACAGATTAATTTCCAGCTGGGCTTTCCTCTAATTATCTCCCTTCAAACCCTCACAATGTTTCCTGAGCCACCTGCCCCTTCTTTGAAAGGTAATATGTTTCCCTTTTTTGCCTGAGTTCAAGCCAAAGTTCTCTGTTCAGCCAGGCTGATCTTCTCTTCCAGCACATCTTTTGGCAATGGGGATGGCCTGCTCCTGAGCCTTTGGAATTTCCTTACTGAAGAAAGCCCAGCCTTCCTGCAATTCTTTTCCCTTGAGGACAGCCTCACAAGGGACTTTGTCACGAGTATACTTTCCTGACTACAGTACAACTGTCAAAGTGGCACACAGGCAGAACTCTTTCCTGCTGTGTGGTAGACTTCTCATACCTGAACTATGACACATCAAGGATTGTACACACTATCTTTACAAAAGGTTCATGCTGGCCAGACGCACACGCACTTTCAACAGCAGTTGAGAACAGACTTAATCCCCTGCTAGGTAGGCTTAAAATGGTGTGTATAAAGAAGGCTTATCGATTGGTCTGCACAGGGAGTTGTGAATTATTTATGTGGTTAAAACTGTGTATTTGCAAAAAGAATATAAATTGCCCAAAATGCTTAAAAACAAAACTCATTCATTTCATTCAGCTAGGCAGAATGACAATTAGGAAAGGAAAATGAAAATTTTGTCCAACACAGATAAGATGCAAAGCACATTAAAGAAAAAGAAGGAGCTGAGTCCTCCTCCAGAGCAGACATTGTTGATTTGTGGCAAGATTTGCCACAGAAGCAGCACCAATGCAAACTTTCCATGACACAGAATGTAAACCAGAGCTATGCCCAGTGCCTACAACGTGATAAAGACAAAGTCATTCTTCCCTCCTGCACAAGACACAGGACCATCTCTAGGACACCTTGCATCTACTTGTGTCATCTTCAGTATCTGGAAGCAAGTCCAGTCCTCTGTTGAAATGCACAAACTGAACAGTTAAAGTACTCAAGATGGTTTAGACATTAAACACTCACATTCTTTCTCTTTAAATCACCTCCAACAAGAATGTCATCTACTCACTGGAACAGTTGTAACTTTTCAGCTCCATTACACGCTTATTGTTTTGATGTCCCCTCCCATCAATCATGCCTTTGTACCTGACAGCTTTTCAGGACAAGCAGGATTACCTGTTTACACATCGTCATCTGGGTGCCCATTATCTGCTCAAATGAGCCTGTTTCCAGGGTTTAACACTATGCTCCTTCTACTGCCAACACCATTGGCATTACCTCTCTTCTCATTGAATGTGCCTCATCTGCTAACACCTCCCACTTCTACAACAGATATGGGACAAATCCACCACAAATTAGCTAGGGCCAGTTACTCAAAAATTATTACATGTAGTCACAGTTCCAGCACAGCACACTGGGGGATGTGTTTATATTCTCCACACATTTCCTAACTCAGGCTTAACACAGGGCATCTGATGCTTGCAGGAACAAAATGTTCATTTATACTAAGTGTTACAGTACACGTAGCTCTGTGCTCTCATTACTACTACTTTATTTTCTGGAAGCTTGCTAACCTAATTGTAATTTATAGACCAAATGTTTCAACTTAACAAAAATAACATTTCTTTGTTTTTCTCTGTTAAAATACAAAGTTAATTTAGACTTCTGAGTAATAGAATATCTCCAGTATCAGCATATTTCTAGTTAATTTACTTACACATAGTATGCTTTTTAGACTTAAATTTTCTCCCGTTTGCTTTTTCTAAAAGGTAAAAATCTCAGCATGATAACTGCATTGTGTTCATATTGCAACATCAAAACTAAATGCTTTCAGGCTAGACACTCAGAAATGACAAATGTAATTAAAGCTTTGCTTTAAAATACTTCTCAGAGCTTATTGAGAAGTACTTCCCCTGATGTCTCAGTGTTCCAACAGCTGTGCTTAGTGAAATCAGGTTTGTTTCCTCTTAACAAGTGCAAAAATAAAGATTTCCACTTTTGTGGGAGTTGTAACAACCTAGTAAATACAATACTGCTCACCAAACCAAACTATTTTCAGAGAATATGCCACCTAATAACTTAGTGTCACAAAAAAGACATTTGAGTTGCATTTACAATATTTCTCTTTCTGTGGTACATATCCATTCTTACTATAATTTTGAAGTTTTGCATGTTGTAATTTCATGTTGTGTACCTTTGATAAAGTAACTGATCTGGGGGAAAAAAAGATGTGCAATATGCTGAACATACCTAGGCTACAGCAAAATCCTTGATAAATGCTACATGAAAAATTCCAAATGAATATGAATGGATGGAATGAAAATAGACACAAAAATAAATAAAGAGGATTTTGCAACAAGAGTGTTTCAAAGCAAGAGTTACTGAACAAAAAATACCAGTGCAGAAATGATCTTTCCATTTAATGAGTATTTTTGTTAATGACCTTTGCCACCAAAAGTAGGACTATGCTAATGAATATTGTCACTGAAGAAAATTTTAGAGGCATTATCAATAGCAAAGATCAAGATAAACACAGAGGAAGTAATGGATGACTTTGAGAACTTGAGACTACAATTTGAATGACATTCTGGAATAGAAAAAGAAAGAAAAAGAAGGTACTAAGCCCAAGGACTCCCGCTATAAAATCAGTTTGAAATACAAAAGAAGGGCAAAATACAGGGAATACAGGAGAGTAGGAGAGCGGCTTTACCACAAATGAACATACAATAATCAGGTCAACAGATATTCCATTAATTTTGGGGCAAACTGAGTCCAGACTAACAACAACAGAAAAGAAACTCCAGCCTCCAGAAGAGAAGGATGTTTTGTAAAGGACAATTTTGTAATGTGCCATTTGGTTGAATATTTTAAAATTCTAGCTTTAAGAAGATTATGGAACAAACCTCCTAAGGATTAGGGGAAGGAATACAAGAAGTATCCAAAAGTGCCAGGGTAAATTTACATATGTGGTCACATTTTGTGTATCCCCGACATGGCGTAAAACTGCATCCAGTGACCACGGTCTCTGTGTCAGAAGCTGGTGGGATGAGGACAAAATCTCATCTGCTCTTTCTTGCAATATGTTCTTGCTCAGTCTTCTTCCTAAGAAACCATTAATCACTGAAAAATATCTCCACAGATACAGCTTGTGAAAACAATAATCAACTAAAAAATAAAATGAATAGACATATTTTTATCCTTGTGACTTTTAGTTTTAGGTCTCCAGAGCTAGGAAGACACGTTTTAAGTGTGGTAAGGGCAAACATTATTGAACCACCACAGTATTCAATTTTATTTTGATAAATAATTCAAATGTTCAACCCAGAGCAACTCCTACATATAAGCAGTCACAAAAAATGAGATTTTTCCATCACATAAAGGGGAGTTTGAATAGCTCTGCAGGCCATTTAAAGCCTTAATCCCGTGAACTAGAAGGCATTTATGTCTTTGTGATATAATGTCCTCAGGACTTCATTGACACTTACAATATGTAAATTTCTGTCAGGCAAACATAAGTTGCTTCATAAAGGGTAGTCCAACTTATAGTTATTAGTTTATTCTCAATGGACATGTAAGAATTCCTTTAAATAATTGTCACTGTAATTTGAAATCTCAGTATAAAATTATTCAAATAGAAAAAGGTATTGAGAGAAATTAGTTTCTCTTTTGAAATGAAAAACTGCAAATCAAACAGAAAGTATTTGGTCTGACTGCTGAAATCAAAATATGAAAGAAGAGCAGTGGATAGAGGAGATAAAGGAGAGGTTAACAACTCTTACATGTGATCTCTGGGTCCCCTTTGAAGGAGTAAAGTTCTGCAGAGTAATTTCCTCTCTAAAATCTGAGAGTAGTATGGAAGGGAAAAAAAAAACCAAACCTGACTTGAAAAAATTGGAATAAATGTCAAATCTCAACAGTTAAGGGCTCTGGAAGTATCATGGTCCTGTTATTCATTGGCAAGAAATAATCTAAGAATATTTTTTCCTGTCTCTTGAGCCTTGGAGACCTTTTTGTTTGATATGAACGCCTCCACATCCGACAAAGACCCTCTTTACAGAGTGGAATAAAGGATATTTTTTCATTCTACCCATTAGTCCTTAGAATGAAGCTGCCACAGACTTCCACTTCTGAAGGAATTTTATGCCTTCTTAGGACAAGAACAAGAACCACATTTAATTTATTTTCTTTGAAAGGCAATAGATGTTCAAGCAAAGGCATGACAAAGCCCTGAAAAATTAGGCAATGTAGGACTAATAGAGTCATCTAGAAATTGGAATCAGATCTCTTGTGAAGGTGTAGCAGTTCATATGACATCTGATCAAATCTGACATTGGGTTTCCAAATATCTTCCTAGTCTTAATTCCTCTGTCAAGACTGACACTTTATCTGAATTCACATATAGCTCATTGATTCACTGTTAATTTCCGTTGTTCCTTGGCTAATCCTAGAATTCCAATTTTGCAATTCCCTTGTGTCCTGCCCTTTTTCTGGTCATTGAATATTTTGCTCAGGAGCTCTCGGTCCTGAAAGTGAGTATGAATATATTCTGCATCAGAAAAGGAGAATGGCAGAAAGAGGGATTATGTTTGACCAACACGCCTATAAATCTTGTCAATTTTCTCCCTGTGGTGACAAACAACATCTCTGTATTCTTCCCATGCCAACTGACCTTGCTTCCACTGGACATACACTTCCCTTTTTTGTCTTATTTCCAAGAGAGATGCTACATGCATATGTATCTTCACATAATCATTGTTGTCATAATTTGGTTTTGTTGCCAGCTCTCCTGGAGATACAAAAGACACTTAGATACGGTGCTTAGGAGCATTCATTTGTGGTGGATGTGGCAGTGCTGGGTTAATGGACTACATGATCTTAAAGGACTTCTTCAAACTAAACAATTCTGTGATTCTACGATTCTAAGATAATAATTGCAGCTGTCAATCATAGATCTTGATAAAGTAGATAGAATAGATAGAATTTTTTATTCATGTTCATTAATGAGCAGTGGAATGCTTTTCATTTCATAATAACTGAAAAGAATAGGAAATCACCAGGCAAAACCAGTAGTTTTCATAAAAAATGCTAAGGGGGAGGTCTCTGGGTGTTTGACTTACTTTCAGGTGCAAGTCCCAGTGCAGACTTGCCTACTAATCAAGGTGCACATATACCCAGGTGAAGGTTTAAGCACAGGGGGAAAAGACTGTTTTTGTTTTAATGGCAAGGAAAAGGGAAGGAATTGAGGTCTACTCCATTCCACCAGGACATATCCAGAGTGAGATTCTGGTTCTTCACATCATATGTGAAATAATCCCCATTTTGAAATGGGAAATAAGGAAGATTCAGGCAGCTACAGGCCAGTCAGTCCTACCTCTGTGCACAGCAAGATCATGGAGTAGATCATCCTGAAAACTAAAGCACAGTGAAAATAAAGAAGTGGCTGGTGACAGCCAACATGGCTTCACTAAGAGCGAATCATGCCTGACAAATTTGGCAGCCTTCTTGTGGGGTTACAGAATTGGTGGGTAAAGAAAGAGCAACTGACATAGTTATTCAAGCTACCAATACCGTAGGTCATCACCCAATATAATGAAGGAATTATAATCTCTGCAGCAAGGAATGGGTAGTTGCTAAGAGGCTACAAGTGTGGCTGGCAGCAGCCATGGTGGTGTTTGAGATTCATAGAATGCCCATAGGAAGTAATATCAGTATTCTTGCACTGACAACGAAAACTGAAAGGTCTCTGAGGCAGAATTTACTGACAAAACAAGCTTGCAGGTTGTAGGAGGAAAAAAGTGCTTATTGAACAGACAGGTTAAAAAAAAAGAAATCTGAACCCTTTTCTCCAGTCCCTCCTTGCTCCACAGTAGTATTCAGAAAAAGAAAAAAGGATTTTGTATGCAAATAAACAGGATGACATTTTTAAAATACCTGACTAATAACAATAATTTTTTTCTCTTTCTGAACTGCCCAGAAAAGGCCCAGGTTTCTTGAGTCAGTGTGTTGTGGTTGGTGGTTGCGCTTTTCCCTGACCAGAATTACTTTTTACTGAGGTGGTGATGATTTCAGCAGACGTGCTGAGTGGGCTTTCCTTGTGGCCCATAAATTCTGCATTCTTTGTGTCCTTTATCAGTAATATATTCTTCTCCCCAACTCTGTAAGCACTTGGACAATATTGCCACCTTTATCTTATCCCAAGTTCCTGTCACAGTGGCTCAGAACAGTCCAAGTTCCAGGTATCCACAGAGGCATATTGGGTGGAGGGGATGGAGTGGCATCAGTGGTCACAGGTGCCCTCTGTCCCATAACTTGGGGTGATCTTTCTTTGACTGTGATATGTGTGTGAGCAGTTTCTCCCCTGCACAGTTTGCCAGTGGGAATTTTTGTCTGGATGCATTACCAGGATGTGCCAGCCAGACCTTGCCTGTGCCAGGCCTGGAGCTAGCACCATCCTGTCCCTCTGTTGTGTGCTNTGCCCAGAAAAGGCCCAGGTTTCTTGAGTCAGTGTGTTGTGGTTGGTGGTTGCGCTTTTCCCTGACCAGAATTACTTTTTACTGAGGTGGTGATGATTTCAGCAGACGTGCTGAGTGGGCTTTCCTTGTGGCCCATAAATTCTGCATTCTTTGTGTCCTTTATCAGTAATATATTCTTCTCCCCAACTTTGTAAGCACTTGGACAATATTGCCACCTTTATCTTATCCCAAGTTCCTGTCACAGTGGCTCAGAACAGTCCAAGTTCCAGGTATCCACAGAGGCATATTGGGTGGAGGGGATGGAGTGGCATCAGTGGTCACAGGTGCCCTCTGTCCCATAACTTGGGGTGATCTTTCTTTGACTGTGATATGTGTGTGAGCAGTTTCTCCCCTGCACAGTTTGCCAGTGGGAATTTTTGTCTGGATGCATTACCAGGATGTGCCAGCCAGACCTTGCCTGTGCCAGGCCTGGAGCTAGCACCATCCTGTCCCTCTGTTGTGTGCTAATCTCATGGCAAAGTCCTTCTGTGGCCTAAACAGCGTTTGAGACAGACAACTGTGCTCTCTAAGTCCTTACAACAGGCCAAAGGGTAAGTAATGCTCCAGACACTGGTCCTGGGTACTGAAATTTTCCATGAGTAAGGGCTGATTCAAGTTCAGTGTTTCTGCAGAAGGTTCCAGCCAGAAAAAATTCCATTGTTTCCAAGGGAAAAGATACTTCCTCTGACCAAGTTAAAAAAACAAAACCAGATTTTTCTCTGAGTAGCCTAGAATCTCTGTTTTGCTTTAAGGTCTGTTGTGAATTTTGATCAATGCTGTGCTTGTTGTACATCAGAATATGAGTCTTTGGCCTGACAAAATGGACTTGAGAAAAAGGAAGGGAAAAAAAGATATTCTATGTAAAATGAAACTGAGAGCCACTTGGTTAAGGGAAGCCCTGCATTTTCTGGGTTTCAAAATTGGTGATCAAGGTTCTGATTTGTAGAGATACTAATCCTTCAGAGCTGGATTGAAAGATGTTGGGAGCTGGTTTTGACTACAGTGGATACTATGTAGAGCTAAGTACTCTATTATGGAGAAAAACAAAATAGGAAAAGATCTCAGAGCCTCTAATCATTAAATATAAATAAGTGAAAACTTGGTGCTTGCTTGTTTTATGCGGCAGATAACAGTCAACTGTTCAACTGTGACACTGGGAAATAATTTACCTCCATGAAGGTACTATGGGAAAAAATTAATTCACATTTTGAAGTCCATGGGTACCATTGCAATGAGTGCAGTAGCCAAAATGATGAAAGAATTAATATTCACATATTCACAGATGGTTTTGACTGAAGTAGGAGTCCTGTGGGTGAGGGTGAAAGTTCATGTATATAAATATGTGCAATCTTAATTCTATCATTTTCTAGCTTTTATGTTCTAGGCTTCATGGTCTTGAAAATATGCTCTTCTGTTCTTGGATTTTTTAATGCAATAAATAGAGAAAGAGGCAGAAGTTAAAATGTACATTGTTTAACTAAAAGCAGTCTCTGTGTTCCCTCCCCTGTGTCTCTGGAGGGATGTCCCTAATACTTATGTAAAGCTAATAAAAGAATAGAAAACTCGGATCCTTTATTATTCACTGCAGAAAACACAATTACGTATCTATACACATGTAAGCACAAAATATAAATTATTTACCTGATGGACCACAGTGGCTTCTGAAGAAAAATGTTATCTGTCTAACTAATACACTTTGAACACATACATGGGGAAAAAAAATAAAAAATCATACAGAATCTTTATCCAAGGCTTGCAAATTAATTGACTAACACTTCAGAAAAAACATACAGAAACATTTGATTTTTCTTAAATAAAGTCAAAATAATTAGGTTTCCTTAGATATAGTGCAACATTCCAGATACTCATTGACAATGAGGCTTTAAATTTGCTTGAAATCTTTCCAGGTTATTTTTCCCCCACTAATGACTTCAGCACAAATATTTATATTCTTAAAGGGGGCTTTTTAACTTCCCTGATGCACAGTAATAACAACTTCCACCAGTTCAAATACTGTCCTAGGAAGAAAATGTGTGATTAAATCTAGCAAAGATTTAAAACTAATTCAGGTGTAAACTGCTTAGTGTACCTGTGCAGGTTTTGTAAGATGAAGAAAATTCTTCTCCAAGAGGATTGCCAAGCATTGGAATAGTTTGATCAGGGAAGTGGTTGAGTCAACATCCTTGGAGGTAGTTTTAATACATGTAGATGGTGCACTTGAGAACATAGTTTAGTGGTGAACTTGGCAATGCTGGGTTAATGGTTGGACTTCATTATCTTTTCCAACTTTAATGATTCTATGACTCTAAGACATTAAACAGACCTTAGCTTCAGTGTATAGTATTTATGTAGCTGGATAAAAATGAAAAAATCAGTTTATTAATTAATTTAGGGTTATTGGTAGTACACAGTAGTCTTTGAAAACATAGACTATTAAAGCACTACTTGTTAATTCAATAATCATGTAATTCTTTAAAAGAACCTTCCCAAACCTGAAGAGAAACTATCTTTGCGTAAGCATTTTTAATGGTGCAAACAATAAAGCAACAAAATAAGAAAGTATAGTAGATTAGGGACTGCCAGGAAAAGTTCCAGAGTCTGGTTTTCTTTTGTCCGTAGTGTTTTTACAATATTACTCCTTGAAACTTACCTCAAGTCTGAGATTAATTTTTCAAATAAATCAAATTAATTCCCAAGGAAGTAAAGAAGTAAATAAAGGTAACAGGGGCAATTATAACTTAGGAAAAACAGAAAAACATCACATTAAAAAAGTCATATATAATGCCAGGGCTCAGTGGCTGAAGAATTTTATTTCTTTCAATAACTCTCATATTTGTAATAAATCCTATAAAATACTGTTGTGGACACCAAGAACAGAGCTGCAAAACTTCAAGGAACTGATCATAAGAATGGCTGAATTGGAGTAGATAGGAAAGTTACAATAGAAAATTGTAGAAAATTATAGAATAGAAATAGGTAGAAAATACAATATGTATATTAGAAAAACTAGTTCCTATCATTAAATGAAGCCAGGATCAACCTTTTGATAAAATCTTCTTAAATTACAGCAGACAAAAATGGCCAGATTCAGAGGGAATGTTCAGTAAGATTTGAGAATTTGAGTACTCCCCAGATAGTCTCTCTGAGATTTTTTGTCTCTCCGAGATCCAAGGTCATAATCCGCTTCTGGAAAATCATGTTTTAATCACATTATATATAAAAAAAAAAATACCCAAAAAACCCCAAAACAAAACAAAAAACCCACAAAAAAAAAAAGTCTGCAAGGGAAGAAAATCCTAAAAATGGTACCTCCACTAAAATGGAATTTCATCTAAATAAAAGATAAAGAATACATGACCAATGAAACACCTTGATGTTGTTACCTGATGAGGAATGCTCCCTACTGGTACTGCTTCATTCCCTCAGCTGCTACTTGTCTGTTGACTTACCACAGGCAAATCACTTCAATCCTCGCCACTTCAGCTTCCCCATCAGTAAATCAGGACTGGCACTTAATCTATTTTGTAAAGTGCTCTACCTTCTAGTGGCAGAATTCTCAGCTGGTAGCTCCGCGTTATGATAAATATGAGATTTTTGGCATGCAAAAATGATTATGCTTTTAATAGAATTACAAACTATAATTAACCCTCAAGCTTGGTACTATGTGATAAAAGTAATCAAAATGTGTGACAAATTACCTGGTTTATTGTGTCTTATACCAAATTATGTATTTCTGAACTATGCTACAAAGCTCAAGGATAGTTTTCCTACCATTGAAAAGATAAACCTCTAGTGATGATTTTGTTTTGTTTTGATCCAAGGCAAGAAAATGTATTCTACTGGGAAAATCCATGAGGATGCCTTGAACAGGTTATGTAGCACTGTGACACACTTTGAACTGTGAGCAATGATAAATTATAAATTGTTAAATGCTGTTTAAGAGTACACAAAAGTAACAAAAATGTCAACAATCAAATATGCTTTGGTGGCAGCGAAGTGCAAATGGGCAAATATTAATAATTTCTTTGGTGATCATTTTGTTATGCAATCCCATGGTTTGAGTCATATAAGTTCTTTACAAAACCTTGGTTATGAAAAGTTAAAATTAAGAAAAATAATCTCAGGACAGTCACTAATTTATCACTGCTCTACTGAAGTGTTTATCATCAAGGAAAGATGGAAAGCAAGACATGCATGACAAATACTGGTTATACTACTTACAAAGTCTTATCCATTTTGTTCTAGACACAGTCCCTTAAAAGGGAACAGAAGTTTAGCCTCTGGACAAAGTAGCAAATTAAGTACACAATCTATATGACTTGCACATGAGATTCATTCCCACTCTATCAGGAGGTTCTTAAATCTATGGGAGAAAAGAATCCATTGACGGGCACTGAATACCAGGACTCACCCTCACTCAGGAAGTCCCTGTGAGTTTCTGAAGGCTAGAGGGTTCTTCTGGTGAAATCTCATTATGTTGTTTGTAAGCTCTTCTTTATGTATCAGCTTTTGATGTCTACACACAATTTTGACCACATCCATGCCATCAAAACAAATAGTTCTCATATCTGAGTAGTAGATGGCTAGACAGCTGCCTGCTTGCTTCAGAGAATGAACACAAGTAGCCTTAAAACATGGAGTACATTCAGAATAGAGAAATGAAGAACCTGCATCAGACAACACATCAGAGAACAATAGATCTGTTGAGGCTCATGGAGATTATATAGATATTGAAGTCAAGCCCACTGATCACAGCTTACCCGCCAGTCCTCTCCAAATGTAGAAGGCAATATGTTTGTTCAGGCAAAATTTAACCATTGTAAATCCATACTGATTTCTTCTGGTCATCTTCTACTCCTTCATATGAGGATTGCCACCATAACCTTCCAAGTACCTGAGATAAGGCTGACCAGCCTGCAGTTCCCTATGGTCTTCTATGCTGGGCATGTTGCTTGCCTTTTCTTGTCATCAGGAATCTATCTCAACCGTCATGATATCTGAAAGATCAAAAAAAAAGCAGTCATGAAATGACGATGATAAAACACTGTAACAAGTTGCCCAGAAAGCAATATTTCATTGTTGGATTCTGTCTCTCCCCAGAAACCCTCATGTTTTTTGAGACAATTCCAGTCAAGATGCCAAACAGACCCTCTTTGCAACACCAGCCATGAAGGGCAAAGCTAACCTATTCCTAAGCTTCTATGCCTACACCCCAAAATCCTCTAGTCATTCTTGAACTTGCCAGGGTCTCTATGGTACTACCATGGTGTTGATAGGGAAAATGAGGAAAAAGCAGAAGTCTGGGTGCCAGACTTGATGCTGTGTCAGGTGTGCTTTTCATCCAATCAAGTGTAATGAGTGTTTTGTTCTTGCCCTACGTCACTGAAGAGATGTTTGTATGGATTTCCACAAGCAGATGTTGCAATGCCAGCTCCAGCCAGCAGTTGTGGAGCCACACTGCCAGGTGTTGGGAACAAGATACCAAGCTTCATGGAGAGAGTGGTGATGTGTGAGCTTTAAGAAAAGGCAAGATGGCTTCATAACTTCATTGGATAGAGCACACAGCTCTAGTCTGGGCCCATGATGGAAAAATAATGGCTGATTGTACTTCCGGACAAGGGCATCCTTAACTTTATATTAATGCTCCATCCACACTTTCAAATGCATTATATTTTTCATCATTCAGACAAGTATGCACTATAAGACAGCAGACTACCTTATGTCTGTCCTTACAGAAAGATTAGTATGTTTCCCTACTCCTGCTGTGCCAAAAAATATGTTTCATCAGTTGTCTTGTCCCCTCACTAATTCCATAGGTAATTTCATGTGATGTTCATTGGTGAATAATTTTCTTTAATGTAAAAGGGATTATATTCATTTTGCACTGATTGAATCAAATAAACAATTTTCCAGGAATTAAATGAATTTTATAAAAATAGCTGCCAGCCATCTGCCTTGATCTAGTATTTAAGGATAATCCTTTAACTTGGGTCCAGTCTAATGGCCACTTTCATCATTCAACTAGATTTAAATTGACATTCCTGTTTTTTCCTGAATTTTCTCTTAAAAATATCCTTTATCTTCAGTAAACACGGAATAGAATCATAGCTAACCTTTGCTTGCAGCACTGTAACTTACTTTATTTATTTTTTTATCTGAATTACACTAATGCTCAGCAATAGCTAAGCAAATCCTGATTTCTCAGTTAATGTGTTTTACTTTAAAATGGGAATTATTAATCATTTAGTGTTCAATCCCACAAGGCTGAGGATGAACATCTGCTGATAACCATCGCTGAGCTACTCAGCTGCTGATGATTGTGTTGCTATCACACTCAGAGCCTGATAAACTGCAGCAGATTATTTAGATCCTAAAGTCTTTGCAGTGAGGATTATGTCTGCTTTCTCCCATGCCACATCTATTACAGCAGAGAGCTGACTGCCAGCATTTAGCAAATGCTGAGAAATTAGCCACTACAGGGCTTTGCAGCAACTGGCTATAAGTGATGCTGATCCATAAAGATCATCGCCATATGGCCACAGGAGAATAACTGGTGATACCTGTTCCCTCGGAAGCGTGCAGTGCAAAGTGTCCCTTCAGGTACCTCCAGTAACTCCCCCATAAACCATTTAGATGTTTTTCTCCTTCTCACAAAATTACCATTACCTCCCAACACTTACTGTCAAAGGGAAAAGAACAAAAACAGACAAGCAGACCCCAAACCCAGCAACCAAACCAAGCTCCGCTTCCTGCCATGGGCAAGCTTAACCTTTTCAGGCGCTGTAAAATAATATCAAAATTGTGTAAATTTCCTTTTCCTCCTTCCCATGACCTGTTTCCGCCTCGCTTCACCTCAACCCCAAATCTCACTGCTCATCTCATCCATGACACATCTGCCTGGAAACCTGGGATGTGAGATTTGGCCTGCCTGTACAAATGCAGCAGCACAAGCTGGGAGCTCCCAAGATTATATGCAGCAGCTTATAGTCCCACTGTCCTGATCCCAAAGGTTATCTTGAGGGAAGCAGCTCTGTGCCAATATGGCCATGAAGCAAAGGCAGATTGAGTCTGCTTGTTCCCATCTGTGCACATATGTCCTGAGAGAGCCCTTGCCTGCATCAGGCTCTCTTCTGGGAAAAACACTAACAAGGCTGTGCAAGATCCCAGATTTTTATTCATGGAAAGGCTTGTGACAGTGAAAGCTGTATCCATTCATGGTCTTAATGAAACAAAGGTAATTTGGCATTTCCCAGAAAAAGGAAAAAAAGTACTTACAAGAAGCTGATTAATCAGCTGATTAGTCAGAAGCCTGCACTCTGAGAAACTTGATTTGTTTTATTTCCATGTTTAAAGCATAAAATNGCATTTTCTGGGTTTTAGCTCAGAATTTCAGCTGGATGGACCAGTTCCTGGAAAAATAGTTGGGTTTTATCAAAAGGCAATTTTCTGGTGAAAAAAATATTCTGTTGGAAATCCTGAAGCAATTGTACTGAAATCCTTAAAATGGCTGCCCCTCTTCATCAGCTGCATTACCCAGACCACGCTGGACATACTGAATTTGGTCTCTGTTAGTGTAAATTGATTCAGTTCTACTGGCCTCTGATGTGTTTCTGATGCTTTCTATACAACCTGCTTCTGAGTTCACATACTGAATTTCATCCTGTGATTAACAGAGCTGTGCTACCACAGGGAATAAAAGTTCATCCTCAATATTTACTACAGGCAATGAAAAGAAAAACACATTTCCATTAGACAATTTTGGCTGGGCTTAATCACCCTGTAAAGGAGCTAGTACCCTCCTTTGAACGTAGGCAGAAGATAGGGTGACAAGGGACAAACTGAAGCTGCTCACAGTGCTCTTTGTATGTGAGGCAGAAACATCTCCACGCCAGCCTCTGGAGACCTTTGTTTTTCCAGCCTTTGCGGCATTAAGTATGACAGTGACAAGAAAGAAGATGAAGAAAAATTATGAGGCTGAGTAATCCTTCCCTAGGACAGAGCTATCTCTTATGAACAGGTGCAGTTTTAACAAGAGGATGGGGAATAGAGCTCTATTAGGCACAGTTATTGTGGCATTTGTGCTGTAAGTTATTACGTTACGAAGCCACGGCTGTGCAAGTCCCGTTTCACCCACGGTGTGGATTTCACTGCATTTGACTCTTTTTATTAGGCAAATTCCATGGTTTTAAAACTTATTTATTAATAGTCCAAAGTATGAGAGAGGTGCATGCATATACAAATGGAAAGATAAGGGATCTTCCCCATAGAGGTTTTTAGGCCTGTTCTGAACAGACACAGTTCAATTTATCCTGGATCCAAAGTCTATTTCAAAGCATCCCATCAATTTAAATCCCCTAGGTGTGGAATTAATAAGGATTAGATAAATTTAATAAACTATATAATCTTCAGAAAGTGATAACATTGTTTAGCTTTCCATCGCTTTATAGTAATAATCTCTTTATCCATACTAATAGAAAATGCCAAAGTTTCTATTACCACATATCTCAGTCTGAAGCTGTTACAAAGGCAGAAAGTCTCCTGAAAAGGATGTCAGAGAAAGGACTTTGTTCACCAGTGGCTTATGATTCACTGTAAGCTAAATCTACACCATTTATATAGCAACATTTTTTTAAACAGCGTTTGAATTTTCATAGACTTGCACTAACTTTCTGTAGGGGGAGAAAGGGAAAATTCACTTACAGAATATCCAAAGACAATGACATAGGAACCTCAAGGATTAAGAACCTTCAAAGATTTCAAAAGATATCATATCTTTATTAGTTTTCATTTCATCCCTGGAGTAGAATTTGAAAGCTTTTCAAAACAGTAAAGTCCTAAATTAATTTCCTTTAATCAACAGAAAAAAAAAACTTAACATGTTCATAAAGAACACAACTAAAGATCTCATCTAAAGACAGTTTCAAGAACTGTAACAAAAAGTGAATTCTGTTGAAGTCTGAAGAAACCTAGCTACTGATAGTAAAATACATGTGGGTTTCTTTGGTTTTTTTTCTGGAACACTGCTTAATTAGCCAAGATAAACAAAAACACCTATGTGTACATAAACTTTTACTTAATTGTTATTAATACATTGAACATTCACCAAAAAGATTCTTCTGGTTATGAAGTTTCCTATTTTTCTTCTATTTCATCATTATCTCAAATCTCCCATCAAGTAGTTAATTAATGTGAAAAGAGAGATGATAATTAAGATGATCATCTAGAGGTCAAGCAACTCAATGAGATATATTAAAGGCTAAGAGCAGAGTTCTAATCAAAGGAGTGTAATTTCAAATCAAACATTTGGAAGATAATTTTCTTGACATGAATTTGCAAACATTTAGGTAAGTATGTGAATAAACTTTACACTTGCAAATAACCTTGCTGAGGGCAACAAAACTACTCAGAGGTGAAAAGATACAGTCATAAGTGTAGGGAGGGTGCAGGGGTTGAGCAGCAGAGATTTAAAGTACAAGGGAGTTCCCTAAGATCTGCCAAAGTCATTGAAGAACAGAGAAACAGAAGTACATATTTGAGTCTAAAGAGGTGCTTTATACACACTTGTGTATAATCCTTGGTGCCAGCTATTCAGAAGCTGTCTCTAGAAGATTTCTCATTAGTCTTCTTTTTACACAGAAAGCAAAACCTTTTGCAGGGTGAAACCTGTCATTTGCTTCTTCCTCTTCTGTATGCAATCTACACATTTTGAAATAATAGCAAACTTTTTCCTCTGTTGCTTTAAGGACCACCAGTGAAAGCCAAAGCAGGTGTTCAAAAACTGAAGGTATTTCGAGGGCAGGGGCACACAGACATCAGTTTGCAGCTTTATTTTTCAATGCTTCTTAAACCAAACTTGTGTAACAGTGTGACCAACAGGGATTCTGCAATCAGATGAAAGTTCCCTTGCTCTCACAGGTGGAAGCTGTCGCTCTTCCTTTCTAAGCTGCACTACCACTGTGCTGCAACCAGGAAGAGAAACCTAATTTAGATAGTAAGGCGAAGAAAAATGTTAAAGAAGAAAAAAGATTCCATATCATACTTGCTTCTTTATTGACTGTGGCACTTATTAATATCTGTTTGACTTAGAAAAATACACAGAATTCTCTATTTTTCTCCATTTTCTGTTTTGCTCTATTATTCACTGCAGCTCATATTATTCACACAGCTCATATTCATGTGTTCTTTCCTGATTTGCACATCTATGGTTGAAAGCACCACCTTCTGGCCAGCGCACACTAAATTTGGGCAGCAAGCAGATTAAGTTTTTATAGCTATCAAATGAAAATCTTCATGCAATTTGACCTAATGTATACTACAGAAAATTATACATTTCTGTCAATGCATACTCAGTGCATACATATCTATATCACTCTTATAGAGATTAGTATGAAATAGATTAGTTTAAAAAGATAAAGGTATGGTTTTTTCTTATGTCACTATACTAGTAAAATTTATTCTTTAAAGACATAACAAATCCAGAGTGAAATACCTTGAAAAATATTAATCTTTCCACTTTCCTGATAGATATTGGGCAAAAATGATCTTTCCCACAATGAAGGAATGTGTTTGGTTATCTTTATGTAGATATAATTGAAATTATTATTTTCATGTCTAGAGCATACATATGTGAGTGGAGTTGGTAACAGATGTTCTGTTTGCAGTGGCTGCATTTACAGTAGCTGTATATCCTGCTGTATTTTCTACAGCTCTCTTAGAATTTGAAAAAAAGAGATGAACAATTTAAGACCTGTCACGGTATTATAAAAGACAAAATAAGGAGTTATTTAGCAGAAACACATGGTGGAGGTTAAGGAAATCATTCTACACTGCTCTGTGACTCATTCAGTTTCTTCCAATTTTTCTCCCTTTATTGTGTTTTTTGTGTTTGATCTCTCTATGGACCCAATCAAACCCTCTCACTTACATTTCTACTATAAGAAGATGGATCATGCCTCTTCATTCATTTCCTAGGGAAAAACAAGGCAAACCAAGCAATTTTTACCTTAGATTTAACAAATTTAGCTTTTCAATTTCTTATTTATGGAGCTATTAGGAACACACTTTTTTAATTCATTAGCTGGAGAAAGCTGATTATCTATTCAGTCAAAGCACACTATCCTTATTTACCTGATTTGTCTCACAAAAGTTGGTAATATGTACACAGACATCCTATTTTTCCAAGATGTTTTGTAAACATTCTATAAGGAAGAGTATTCCTGACTCAACAAGCATGAACTCTTACAGCCTCTATGTCAGACACTTGGATCAATACTCTGGGCACTGGACTCCACAGCAAAAACTCTAAGTGCCTTTAATTGGGTCAGACTTCTATCTTCATGTTTCAAAACGCAGAAGCTGACATTGCAGGCAGAATTAAAACAGAAACTAGATTTTTTTTTTTCTTTTTGTAAGCTGTAAGCATTTGGGGAGTTCTGTGCAGCATTTCCCACTTTATGTTCCATCTTGCTCCTTTTCTAAAGGCAAGCATAGAAAAATAAAAATCAAACCAGCAACAGGAGAGCATTAACAAGGAAATAAACAGGAGGTACATCCTGACCAATAATTCTTTGTAACCACCTCTGTTAAATCAAGCTAGGAGTTCCAGGGAGTTGTATAGTTATACTTCCTTGCCACTAAGCACCTTGAGGCTTGTTAATATTTTTTTGTTTGCAGCCCTGCTGCCCATTTTATGTCCACCTGGTGATATTTAAAGTAACATTACATTATTTTCACAACAGACAGAGACCAACAAATGATAATTACATATTATCTGACAGACCTAAGGGGCAATCCAAGTAAGTATCTTAAATCCTGGAGGGTGAGGGCCATTCTGCTTAATTAAAGAGGCCCAAAAGAGGGCTGGTACAGTGAGGCAGACCTGAATCAGGATGAATCTGAATGAAATAGACGTGCTCCATGCTCACCCTTGGACCTGTCTCATTTGTCTCAGGTGAGGAAGGTGAGGGGTCCAGGCTGATGGTACAAGCTCTGAGTTGCCCAGGTACAGCTCACCATCACATCTGGGTTACAATCCCAGACCTATTCCCATTCAAGGATATAGCTCAGACACAAATCTTTCAAATTCACTCCTCCAACCTCAACAATGTACTGTCAAGTGTATACATTGGATGGCCCATAATTTCTTCCACTTTCCCCACAATTTAATATCCCCTTTGCTTTCTGAAGTACTGCAGGTCTCCCTATAATGATAATGTTCAAGTATTGAAAATGCTAAACAAGAGCAATTCAGTCACTGATGTCTATCCCAGTGATTTCTTATGATCAGTACAAAGTGCTCATCTCCCAGAAACACCAAGCTTTCCTATAAAAGGGAAATATGCTATAGAAGTGGACCCTAGAGAATTATTGTGCAATGTCTTCACTGAAGTGGTGATTAATTCACAGTAATTTACCTTGAGTTGTTTGAGTATATCTTCCACAGTGATGTGATAAAAGCTTGATTTTATGTTGTTTGTTGGCTGGCTTTGTTTCACTTGGGGCCTGGTTTTGGTTTATGTTATATTTTTATGTCCTTTTGTTTCTAGGACAAAGATATATGCATCTGTGGATGAGATGTTTGACTATGGGCTTTATCC
This sequence comes from Leptocoma aspasia, assembly GCA_013399835.1. Lineage (NCBI taxonomy): Eukaryota > Metazoa > Chordata > Aves > Passeriformes > Nectariniidae > Leptocoma > Leptocoma aspasia. The sequence goes on from VXAX01003958.1 coordinate 407,455, forward strand.
TTCCACAGATTAATGAAAGATTCATTCCTGGCAAAACACTACCAAATTCTGTGCCTGTTTCTGTTCCTTTACAGGCACCAGAAAAACTCACTTTCGTTTCCTCCAGCAAAGCAATTTGTATAAGTCAAATGATTTCTAATTTTCACAAGAGGAATTTATAAAACCCAGCACAGCTCAGTTTTTGCTACAGCTGCCTCCTCCTTAGTTATTTATATGGCAATACAGTACAGCAAAGCAGGAATTGGAAAGCTGTGCTGACAGAAAATGAAGATAGCATAAACAATACAGATTACAGCAGTAAAAGCAAAGCTGGATATAAACCACTACAAGTGGAATTGAGAATGGCGAAAACTGTATGAAATATCAGATTGTTGAGAGCGAGTTAAGCAGCACAGTTGGAGCTGGGAAGTGAAGTACTAACGTGATCTAGAGTCTGTTGCCTTCTGCTTTCTGTTACCTCCCTTTTATGTTTAGGTTATGGTTTCTCTGGGATCAGAAGAGCATTTAGTTACTCATTTAAGCTGCATTTAACCCACCAAGGCCCTGACTTTGTAAGAGTATTCTAAGTACTGCAGCAACAAAATAAACAACTAACTAAAAAAACAAACAAACAAAAATAAAATCATAAAAAAACCTGTAATTTCACACACATGTTCACTGTTCTTCCCCAGAGAATGAGAGATCATGACATTCAATATTTTGAGTGACACACATTACTGGAAATCCCTTACACATTGTAGGAAACACCAAAGGAAAAGCACAGCACTTTTTTTCTTTTTTTCTCTGCCTTTTTAAAGAGTATATTCAAGAGTTTTAGGTTGGTTTTTTGTTTTTTTTTTTGTTTAAAACTAAATAAGTTTTAGCCATTTGAGGTATAAGATATATTAGTCCTATAGGCAATAGACAAATTTTCCCAAAAATGGATATTTTGGTTGTCCTGTAATGCACTTGAGTAACCTCACCAGCAGATGTGCTGAGAAACTGCCCAGTGTGAAAGGAAAATCCTTTCTGCACCCTGATGTACCACTTTAGAACTACTGCAGTTGGAGACCCAGCTCCTTGGTGAAACTCTTGACCAAGGAGCATGTGGAAACATCCCTGCAACAGCAAACAGAGATGGACATTTAATTGCTCCATGTTTTTAAAGACATTCACACACCTTTCCAGCCCAGAAGATACTCTTCAAACTGAGGTGCCATTAAGAGAAGTCACCTTGAAAAACTCTGTAAATTAATAGTTGAAAGAACCCAAGGCTATTTTTACCTTGCTAGGGAAATGAGTTTCAGATAGACACTAAAAGCAAAGTCAGACCACAGACGTTTACCTGTCACATCCTCATTTCTAGACAGTTTAAATAAGCATCTTAGTGCTTGCTCAGTCTGACAGTTCTTCATGTGTTAGAGGTCAGGACACAAAGAGAGGTGCCCAGCACCTTTTGCAGTCACCAACTTTTAGTAAAAGCAACAAGGACAAAAATGCTTGGAGCTCAATGTTGTTTTGTCATTTTTGATCATACCTAACTGAAATAAATTCTTGCTTTATTCTTCCTTCTTCTTACCTGATATCAATTGATGCCAACCCTTTCACATCAGTGTAGCTACTTACAGGATTCCTATTTAAAGAAATATCAGAGGATGAGACCCTAATTCTTGTGATCATAGCTAATAGGCTTAATTAACTGGTCATGCTCTCCAGATTACTTTACATTAATAAGCACAATGGATTCTGTTCGCTTTCTGAGCAAACACACTTTAGCCTAAAGAAAAAGAGGAGAAGTCAGAATCCCAGCTGTCATAAATGCCAGTCTTTTAGAAAAAAACACACCATTATCAGGGACTGCTGTTTTACAACAACTACTTAGCACAACTGTCCTAGCAAATAAGGCCACTGCAAACTGAATAAAATAATATTGTTTGTCATCAACATGCTTATTACTGATATGTTAAATAATCAGAACAATTATTTAGATGTAATCTCTCTCTGGTTTGGGACCAAATCTCTGTCAGAAGAGGAAACACTTTTTTTTTTTTCTGATTTAACTCTCCAGCCAATAATTTTCCAAGCATTATAAATGCCTTTGTCAGGGGACTAGTAATGTCAGTTCATATTTGTGTCACAAAACTTTACAGAAATGGCTGCTTAAACAAACAGGTGTTGAGGGAGAACAGAGAGGGAGAGTTCAGAGAAGAAAAGGAAAAAAAAAAAGATAAAGAAAAAAAACAGATGGTGACCAAGAGAAATGGGGGAAAGTTTTGTGTATATACGAGTCATGAATTAAAATACGACAAACCAAAGTTCAAAGAAACAAACAAGCAAGCAACAAGCAAGCAAAGCCCTTCACACAAAATACTCTTTTTACTCAGGACCACAAATCATAAAGCTTTAGCATCCAGCATTGCAGCAACCATCCTTCCTCACCAGTTATTTGCTCCCACTTTAAGCTAATCAGCCATCAGGCAACCAGAGCTTTGTTATGTAAAAGTCAAGGCATATAAAACAAGAGCAGCTTATATGCTGACCCTCCCTCAGCACAAGTGACAAAGAAATGAAGGAAATGATAGCTTGTACCTACTTTTTTCATTTATGTTACTCAGCCTAGCTTTGGCTTCTTATTACATGTAATTAAATTTGGCTCTGCTGAGCGTATAGAAAGACAGAGGAGAGGCTGTGCCTGCAGCACTCAGGCAACAGCTACCTGCACTGCAGGAACAGAGGAGCTTACATCAGCTCATTCCTTCATAGAATCATGGAATAGCTGGGATTGGAGGGATCTTCCAAGGGCGCCTAGTTCCAACACCCCTGCTGTGGTCAAAGACACCTTCCACTAGACTTGGTGGCTCAAAGCCCCACTCAGCCTGGCCTTCTCATCCACAACTTCTCTAGAAAATCTGCTCCTGTGTCTCACTACCCTTGTTGTCAGTCCTTATGATACATCCCTATCTATCTAAAAGTATTTGTCAAACCAACCTATATCGCTTCCATTTAGTGGCAGGATGCTGTGGGGGACCACACCAAGTGCCTTAGAGAAGTCTATCTAGATGGGGTCCATAGGTGTCTCTTTACTCACTGGTGCAGTTGTTCTGTCATAGCTCACTAGGTCAGGCAGGTGAAGCCACAATGGATGTCTCTAACTACCTCCCTGCCTCACATACACTCCAACAAACCTTCCAGGAGGATCTGTTCCGTGATCTTACTGGGAAGAGCAGTAAAACTGACTGCTACTTCCCAGTCAGTACCAAAAGGGTGCACCTTTTGGACACTTTTTACTGAAGAGAAAGATGACAAAGTGCTGAGGGGTCTGTTGCAGAGGGCACAAGCCCTACACAAAGGTGTCTCCATAGAGCAAGGCAAGTGTAGGGCTCCTTCTGTTTCTAACAGCAGCAGGCTACACCTTACCTTAACAAAACAGACTTCATGACTTGTCAGACCTTGTCTTGGTCTGCCTCAAGCTTTGTATGAGCTTTTTTAAACCGTAATGGCAATTGTCAAATGTTCAGGTGATGACTACCTTTATTTTACTTTTACTTTTTTATGTGCAAGATTGTGCACTGTGATACTTTTATGCATTTTAAACTGACAGATAACAGTAACAAGCAATGACTATGCTAAAAGGCTTACCCATGGCTCTAGGACAAAACACAGCCCATAAAGAGGAAAAGAATGAGATGGGCTTGAAAGTACTGGTGTGGGGTGACACCAAGGATATGAATAGTACACTCTAGAATGCGGGCAGAAACAGGGGTAGCAAAAAGAACAAAGAACCCCTCTTTGGTGTGTGAAACACATGCACAATGTACAGCAAATACACATGCAATGTGGGCTTGCAGACAACTGAAGAAAGAGCAAGGTCTATTATATTACTAAACACACAAATGAGCCCAAGAAGATCTTAAAGAGGGGAGGAAGAAACAGTCACTAACAGATTTGAGCTCTTCTCCATGAAGGATTCATGATGATGAATGCCCATACCCTTCACCTCTGACTGAAGGTCCCAGAGATGCAGTGGAGGAGGTGGGGACAACTTCATATAATGGGGTAAATATCAGAGAGTTTGTGTGCAGATCAGTTTAGCTGCATATAATTTGCATTATAAATGTTTATATCAATGTTACTGTAATAATAATTCTCTGATTATACTCTTAAGACTTTAATTAAACTAATAATAAACTCTTGACTATGCATACAAAGCATATTATTTCTGTCTACAACAAGGTTTTGAATGTAATAAATGGGTGGGAGTTTAAGCAACCTGTTCTGTAACTTGATTGCAACAAATTAGTAACAAAAGGAGGGGGTAAAAAGTGATCTCTCAGCATGTATCTTTTCCGATATTATCACCTCCTGCAAACTAACCATCATAGAAATCTGGGGGAAGAAAGGAGAACATCCCACATGCCACCTGTTCGGAGGCAGCAAGCAGTCCATCCACAGGTTTTTATGCCATAGTACCAATCTCTCCTCCTTGTAGGCCATAAAGAGATTGGTCATCCCAATTTTCCTTTTGAATGTCCTCAGAACAGAGGACTGCTTCTCTGTTGGTTACATTATTTTGTTTTATTGATATTAATTTAGTCACTTAAAATATCTTTTCTCATCTGACAAAATGGGAGAGAATTATTTGCAATATAGAACAGCAAAATATGTGCAACTCAGAAGAAACAATATATTCAGCTCAAGATTGTGCTTGAACATGGACTTGGCTTGTGAAGTAAACAAAAATCAGTAAACAAGTGAAACAAAATCTTCTCAAATCTCCCCAGACTGCTCCTATGTGGCTGAGCCTGCACACAGAATCTCTTCTCAGTTGTGCCCTCAATAATTTGCACTTCTTATTCCAAGATGCAGAGCATAACAGGATCATGTTTTCCTTGTTTTCACATGCACCTGTAAATTTACTAGATTCAGGGAAGTTTTAACATGTGTGCAGTGTAATATCATTAGGGATATGGCTTTTAATGAGAAGAATATATTTCTCTATCAATGCTTGGTAAAAAAAGTATTTCACATATGTATTCAAATCACTAAATAATGAAAAGCATGATTGTTTCCTCATTCAGGGCTTTACACTGAGTAGCTGATTAATCTTTCAAGTTGCTGAATATCTTTCACTCTGAATGACATCATTGTAAATCTGATCAGTAAAATTCCAATAATACGTAGACAAATAAGAACAAATTATTTCAAGTGTGTTGAAATCTTCATCTACTGCTTTGGCAACATATACAGTAGTAAATAAATAAATCCAGATTCTGGTGTTAATAGATAAAAATATCTATACTGGCACACTAGCCACAAATGAAAAGCAGCAGCCAGTCTTTTATGAAGAAAGCATGATTATTTTGTCAAATCAAGCAAGATCTCATTAATAAAATAAGGATTGTGCTCAAAAAGACTCTTCATCATTAAACTGTAAGCAGATGAGAGATATTACATTGAGTAAAGCACTGATAAAAATAACTTTAGAGGATGAGTCTTTGCTGCCAGTCAAATCCTGCATCAATTATACATTACATGTGAAAGACCTTGCTGGCTGCAACCTCCTCCTGCATTAGCCAAATAGTACAACCAGGCAAGGGGAGAATCCTTTCATTAGAGAACAATCTGGATCACACTAAGACTTTTATTATCTCAGAGTGAAGGTTGTGCCTGGGTACTGCTAAGATAAAAGGGATACAAAAACAGGTCAACCCCATTGTATGGAATTGCTTTATGCAATCTGATGAAGTCTGTCTTATGTATCAATATGTTCTAATTCTCTTTTAGGCAAGATGCTGCAGCACAGCTGTGCCTCCATAGACACAGCATAATACAAGTAACAAAAAAAAATCCCAGCCACTTTCTGAAAAACACAGTACCACGTCAGGGAGAAGGTGGGACAGCACAGGCAAAACCCCATCAATTTGTGCTTTTTTTCTTTATAAAAAATAATCTAGTTCATTTTATTTTTTATTATTTTCTTCCTATAATCAAAATAAAAATAGGAATTTATTTCCTTTTTACCCAAAGAAAATCCAGAGTCACTACAAGAATATGAATGGAATTTATCCAAACTTGTGCAGCAAACAATGTAATTGTAATCTGGGTTTTCAAGTGTCACTATATGGTAAAAATAAATCACAATCTGCCTGGAAGAAAATATAGAAAAAATTCAGAGCGTTAAACAGATAAATTTCATCCAACATCTCTGTTGGGAATGAAATATTTTGCTAGCAGAAAGACAAAGAAAGGAATTATACTCATAACACATCAATTAATCTATCAATCAATCTATTTTATGGACAGATCTGTTTTACTACTCAGTCAGACTCTTTTATTATCTGCCTTCATCAGAAATACCCGTTCATTTTTGCATTCTCACTACACTGTTTCTACTTGTATTTAAAAAAGACCACGCCAGCTTGGGTCACTTCTAATAAATTAATTGAAGCAGAGGACTGAACTGCATTTTCCCACATTGTAACAGGATGTCACATCTGGAGGACCACGGAATCAGTAACTTGTCATCTTTCCCCCTGGGTCAAGATATATGCCAATTCTTTTACAAAGCAGTATAGCTCCCAGATAGATCCACAGGCTTTTCACTCAGAATATGGCTGTCAAACCCATGGCCTGAATTTGAACTCAAGGGAATACAGTCAAAGCCACCCTCTACCTGAAACAACTTGTAGGGTTTGGATAAGGCTGAGTTCAAGAAGCTCAATTTGAATTCTGTCACAGGGTGTGTGTGTATGTGGTATGCATGGGCTTGTCCATGTGCACCTGTTCTGTGAATTCCTGATATAACGAATGAAGCCCCAGACCACAGTTTGGTTGCTTGCACTCAGCAGTCTAATTTTACTTCAGAGACATGAAGACATCCCACCTGGCCTCCAGACACAAACAGAGACTTTGGGGCCTTCCGTGGGTCCCGCTTCATGTGCCAAAGCAGAGGAGCACCATTCATACAGAACCCTTCCTATGCTAAGGCTTCCTTACCTGTGTCAGCTCAGCATCTGATCCAAATGCTGCCATATATTCTTATTAACACCTCAAGGGATGGATACAAACCCTTCTTCTCTAAGACTAAAACATCTGGGATAAACTGGGACTCTTTTGTTGACACCCAGTTGATGTCCTGAAATCAGTTTCATGACACAAATAGTAAACTACTGTCCCTTAAAAGTAGGGGAACAGAACTGTAGCCTTTGAGATCTTGAGGAATGTAATAATAGTGTTGCTGAATAATAAACAATGCCTGCAGGGAAAAAAAACTGAGTTAAAAAAAACACCTCCTTTTTTATTTTTTTCAGCAAAGAATTAAAATCAAGACATTGCATGTCTGTAATAAGACCCAGAAACTCCTTCCATTAAGATTGCAGACTTCTCAAATGATCCTTGGTCTGCTAATTATTTAAATGTACATGAAAACAAGGATTGCAATCCTAAATTGATATTGCAATGAAGTGTTTGTATGGGACCCTTACAATAAGCATGGTAATAAAATCAGTAAACATCAGCTGCTAAGGGGTTTAATTTGCAATTCTGTGATCTGCTTAAGGTGGAAGAAAAGAAAATATCAGTAGACAGAACAGGACACTTGACAATCACAATGTTCTGTCCTTGGCTTTTATTTTATTTAATTTTACATTGGTTTTATGGCACATCTGCTACCTACTAAACTTCAGCTCTTTATTTAAAAACTTCACCCTTTTCTTTCACTTTATTCATATGAAAGGAACTAAGTGTTGTATGTGTTATTTGGTCAGGGAAATGGGTGAATTCAGAGACTTTTGGAGTTCTTGATCTACCTCTGTCAATGTTAGCTCTTAAAAGAGTTTAAAATTCAATCTCTGTTGAATTCAGCTTATGGAACAAAATTATTTTGACTAGAAAGCCATCGTGCCACAGAATAATTAGAGGATTCGCTGAGTCTCATTATGTGCAGTGCGTGTTACACTGGTCACACAAGTTTACATCAATCATAAAGCATTGTAAAGCTCAGGGAAACCCAGGGGTGTGCTTACAGCATCTTCTTATAAACATGACAGGACACATCTACAGGCCAGTCTGTCACTGATTATACCAATTAATTTTTCACAGTTTTACCAACCAGTCTTGATTCTAAATATCTCTGCAAAGAAGGAAGAAAATATTTATCTTAAATATTTCTCGAGTGTTCAGTGCTAGAAAAAGGCATGAAATCATCAGATCACAGCATTTAATTTCCATCTGATACTACTCTGACACCATCCTATTAGTTAGTTGGTATCTTCATGGAAGCGGAAGGAATAATCTTCTGAAGGACGACAGAAGAATGTTAATGTGGTTATACCTTATTTGAAAGGTCTGCTCAATTCTGAGTTACAATGCCATTAATTGTTAGACCTTCATTCTTTCAACAGCTAAAGCCAACGTCTTCTAAAGAATTTTGTATCACTCCCTGAGTCCAGGGAGTCCAGTGCTTTGGTTATCTGCCAGCACAATGTGATGCAGTTTGTACTCCCTAGATTTCCTTGTGTGAAACCGTACCAAACTAGTTTTTCATGTAGTTGTTGGAGTGTCTAAGTTCACTTCCTTCCTGCCTTTCCTCTTAATCACAATCAGGAAAAGAAGGTGAGAAAACACAGGTTATACAACTGATGTCGGGTATAGGAGCAATCATACAAAGAAGAGAACTTAAGGTTGTTTGTTTTTTTTTTTAAATGCCATGCTCTTTCCTCAATATTCAGATGGATATGGTGCTTCTTTGCTTTCAGAAGAGTATCTGTTCTGCTGCTTCTCACCTTATTCCTCTTTGCAAGAGAGGAATTTGTACTCCTCTCAGTCTTAGCTGCATCTTCCTAGCAAGATCTATACCTGTAATGGCTTTCTTTGTATTTTCTTTGACTCTATCACTTTCAGACAGATAGCTACTTTTCTTTCTCAATAGAACAGAAAACCTCAGGCAGAATTTGATTCATCCAGTACAACCCCTAAAAATTATTAAGCTGACTTTCTTCTTGTTGTTCCTCTTCCTTACCATCACATTTTCTCTCTTGTTTCTTCATAAACTTATCTTTTGCTCTATTTCCTCTTTTATTTTCTGTCTTAAAACACTACTGCTGTCACTGTTTAAAAACCAATAGAATTGAAATAACCTCCTTTTTCCCTAAACTGTTTTTCTGTCCTTTTTATTTACCTCAATGGTGGAAGAGTGTAATGCAGACTAATAGTTAAGTATTATATATTGTTCATGCTGTTTACAACATAGACTAGATTTTGCCAAATTAGACAGGTTGTCTCTAAAATAGTTGAGCAATTTTGTAAAAATAAGGATCTTCCTAATTCAACCTCACTTACAGATGTTTCTCATTTTGAATGTGTCCAGAGACAAAATGTAGTATAAGAAATGCCCGTCATCATTAAATACTGTATTTTTTTAAGAACTCTTCCCAAGTCTGATTATTAAATTGAGGTAAAGATAATTTTGAAAGTATGGAGAAGAATGGCACCTGCTTTGTTTGCACAGAGCTTTCTGCTATACAGAATCAAAGAATCATTAAGGCTGGAAAAGACCTCTAAGATCACCACATTCAACCTTAAACCAAATGTGACCATGTCAACTAAACCAGACTGCAAAGTGCCACATCTATTCATTTTTGAACACTTCCAGGAATGGTGGCTCCACCATATCCCTGGTTCCAATGCTTAACTACTCTTTCAATTAAGATTTTTTTTTAATATCCAACCTGAACCTCTCTTTGTCAGTTTGAGGCCATTTTCCTTTTCCTATCATGCTGAGCTGTTTCTGCACAGAATAGAGGATGGAAATGAGAGCTCTAATCCTCATCTCTCACCTCTTATGCTTATTCCAGGTGGTGTAAGCCATAAGAAGGCAGATACAACACACTGTAACATATATGCAAACATATCAACAAAGTTAAAAAAGACAAACCAGAGCTATAGAACAGAAAATTAGGTACATAGTGTGTGCCAGAAAAGTTCTGCTAAGATCTGTGATCATTTAAATGGAAAGGCAAGGCAGAGTCCTTACCTTTCTCATCAAATTTCTATAATATGTATCTCTAAAACAGCTTGAAAAAATTAGGGGGTCTTCCAGTTCAGCTGAAGTCCTGCTGCCAGAAGTCAATGAAAACACGAGTGAAAGGGATGGAACAAAAGCAGAAACTCAGAAGCTCCTGGAGGGTTGTTCTAGCCTACATGGGGTTACTGAGGAAGCCCACCACTCAGGAACAAACCCAGTCAAGCTGGTGGATATGGAAGAAACAGACATTCATGAGCACCAGACGAGATTTAACAATCTCTTCTTTGTTGCTGTCTGTGTCCCAGTCCTTTGGAAACCTGTCTGTAGATAAGCTTTCCTAAAGGACACCTCAGAGAAAGAGTCTAAAAAGATTCCTCTGAATCATCATTGGGGAATTCCATTCTTTTTCCTTTGGATAAAGCTGAAACTTAGAGTTACTAGCTACCTTAGTTAGGTATCTGACTTTTGATACTGTTGCTATTCCTATTATTGTCTCTGCTCTCAATTTCTTGTCTGTGAAACAAGAATAGCCCCTCTACATGGAAGTCAAAGGAATGTTGCAGTGACAAATGTGTCCAAATGGTTGCAGGGTTATAGTTAGACAATGGAACAAGTATTATTATATTTGTAGATAAATTGCCCTGTAATGCTATTACTGTTCTCTCAGGTTTATTATTTTTTCTTCATAGATAATAACATGAGGTGGCCTCAGCATATATGAAGAAACATTTGTGCAAGTGCTTTACTATCAAATAACAAAAAAATATATTTTTTCTCTAAGAGTTTGCCACCTGTGACATGACAGTGAGAAATAAAACATGACAGTAGTAAGTTCCAGCTCAGAAAAACAAAGGGCAAAGCATTCTGCTGTCTTGGATTGTCTAATGGAACATCATCTATGATGTTGATGTGCTCCTGCCCCTCAACACACAATAAATAAAATGTGTCCCTCTATGTTACTTTCATATTTTAGTAACATGTTTTCTCATCCCTGTGAGGTGTAACACCTGATTTTATAAGGATTCTAAAGCACAATAAGCAGCCAAATGAGCTGCCTGGAGAAAAACATGCACAAAAAATGCAGCTCCTGGTAAAGCATGCCAAATAAGCTGTAATGGTAAATGGCAAATAATGCAGGGAAGGTTAGACGTAAAGAAAAATCTCACTCTCAGTGCTTCACAAAACTTTATTTTCCTTTTGGAGTCTTCAGAGTTACATTCAAGACCATGCAGAGTTCCACTGCAGATTTCTGACCTCTTCCAAGAGAATGATCCAAAACCTTAAGCAGTCCATGGAATATTCCCTACTGATTCGAAATCCTTTTGAATCAGATGCTTATGGATGGTTTCGTTTCACCTAACATTATCCATCAAAAACCTAGGTTTTTGACATGTCGTCTAAGATAGTCAGCACCATACTTTAGATTTTAAATTAAGAGAGAATAGCACCTTTGAAAGTAATGTAACTATCACAAATATGTAATTCTTTTGGACAGGGAAGGAGCCCTATATAAATTCCTCTATGAACTTTAAAGGGATCCTAGAAGGCCAGTTAAATAGAAATATAGAGAAAAAATGTCATCGTCCTTTGACATGAAAGACAGCATAAGATTACAACTCTGCAATGAAGATATACATTTTAAATTTAAACTTACCTTGAATGAACTACATTCAACTGCCTTCTTGAAAATCCTGCCCTATGGATCGAAAGCAGAAGCTGAGATGGCAAACTTGAAATCACAGCCAGAAAAAGATGGGTAGTGATATCAACATACAGCTTTAAGACTCTAGGATATATGCATGGTTTTGAAGGAAACCCATCACATGTTCAAACCTGCAAGAGTGTAATATCATCATTCACTACTGGCTGCATTAGTTGTCAGTGACTGGGTTATGTGGATTTGCACAGAGTTGTAAGTCAGCATTTTTGATCTTCACTAGAGCAAACTCTTGAAGTTTGAGAATCCAACCTTTGTCTGTTATTTTTATTTGTTGTTTACCAGTGCCTCATTTTGCTATGTGCTCAGTACAAGAGCATTTCTTGTCTCAGCTCCCATCTGACACTTTTTTTTAAAGATGATCATCACAGCACATGAAAAAAGCACATAAACAGGCCAGACTCCCAGGTAAAAGTTCAGGGCAGGAATTATCAGTCAAAAAGAGCTTGTAGTTTCCTTTAGCCCCTTGCTTCTACTCCTTAATAGAGGACAAAAAATTATATCCAAAATCTGTTTTATGGAGCTGAAGAACTACTCTAAGTTTTTGCATGAGATAGATTCACAGGGATTTTAGTGGCGCTGTGTGACAGGAGCCTGCAACCTGCTGATGACCAGAGCACGTGTGTGCTGCTGTGTGCCATCAGCAGCCTGGAGCGAGAGGAGTGCTTTCAGCATGCTGACCATGCACAGGAATCCAGGCATTGGATGAAACAGAAAGGACTTCCACAAATAAGGAACAATTTGTTCAAAGCAAGTCGAGTCTCTTTTATTTGTTTAAGCCATTTCGCAGACCTGTGCAAGTGAAGAACCAGAAAACTATTCAGGAAAAGGTGGCTGGGGCAGGTGGAAAAAAGATCCAAAATCCTCTCTTTCTCTGTCAGTGTTGTACAGCTCTCCACACAGATTATAAAACAATATTGCTGGCTGGGACAGACCTTTCCAATTTAGCCCACCTTTTGGAGTTCTTGAAAGCACTGATGTAACTTTTTGGCAAATTTGAAAACAAAAGTGGTGATATCTACAGTTCATTCTTGCAATATTTTGATTGTTTTGTGCAATTCAAAGCTTGTGAGAATAGATTATAAGCTTTTCTTAAGACCTGTGCAATCACCCAATACACCTTACCAGTCTGAGAGATAAATAAACAAGGATACCAATTCACTTCTGCACTTATATTTCATCAAATTGCTTAAAACTTTTCAAAAGAATGTAAAAGTAAATTTTCTGATCTGAGGGTCCCTCATACACACTCTGCCATCCTGTAAATAACTATCAGATGCAGAACAACAGGGAAATCACAGCTGCTGCAGATGGCACAAACACAGACCACAGCATAGCATCTGTGATGGTATCAGGCTCAGTCACAGGGATAAATCTGAATATTTTAATATTGCTCATGAAGTCACAATGCTTTGGTGCCTTCTTGAGAGCTAGCAAGTAAGTAAGATGGATGTACTGTAACAGAAGAGCCAGAAAACTCAGCAGTGTCAAGGTTTGCCCCATTCATTTGTAAAGTTATAGCTTTGGATAACATAGATTGTAGAAAGTGTAAATGGTCCACTATCAGAATTTACTGACCTGGAAGGGAAAGGGTGGGAAATAAACTCTACAATGGTAATAAAACTAGGCAGCCTTGTCTGCCAGTTGCCTGAAATATTTTACTGTGATTCAGCACATCCTCACTAAGCAATTTATTGTCCAGTGTTGTTTGATTAAAAGAATTGACAGCTAAAAGTTATATTCTTTGCAGTAAAGTCTATGAGTAGAGATGGCATTTCTGAAGCACCCTGTGGTGGGCAGGTTAAATCTGTCTGCTCACAGAGAGTGACAGAACAGGATGCAGAAAGGTAATTTTCTTTCCTTCATAGAAGTGAGGAAGCCTCCATGTTCCTTTGGGCATACAGAGCCAATGCAGAGGCCCTCTATGTTCAGAGGTAGCTTAGAAAAGTCATAGCTTTTTCCAGATATTAGTCCTGAAAATAGGTGTTACAGTCCTTGAACAAGTTATTAACCTTGGTATCACCCACAACAGACCACTTGCAAAACAGAAAAATACAATAAACCCTCTGAAAATGTCATCCAAAATATATTTTTAAAATATCATTAAAAAAGATCAAAGGCCTCAATAAATCCTGTATGTCAAGAATAACATGAGATGGTAAGGTAATTGCTTAGGCAGCCCTGGGTAATTGATCATACCTTTTGCATTAGAGGGAAGTTAAAAATGTAATCAATGGTGCTTGCCAATTTGCTTAAATCTGTCCATGGGTGTAATCTCCAACGAATGAACAAACATCTTGGGTTTTTTGTTATTCAGGTTGTTCACATCTCCCTCAAAATCCTCTGTCCACGATTAAATCCTATTTCCCCAAGAGCAGAGGAAAAGTTCCTAAACATGTTAATATTTTGTCTCTTAGGATCAGTGAAAAATCTAAAATTATAATCTTTGTTCCCAAATATTCCCAGTCTGTCTTTCTGACTATGGCACTTTCTGGCTATGGCATTTTCTGTCTGCACAGCCCTTCTTTTCCCTACTCACATTGTAACTTCTGAACTTACTGCCAAGTATTCTTGATACCAGGCCTTTCCCTTCATCAAAAATGATGGGAAGCTTGAGGACAAAGCAGGGTGAGAGGAATGCTCCTTTGACATGTGACGTTATTTCAGTAATGAAGTGCTAATAACCAGGCTGTGGAAGATGGACAACAGAATGTATTTTATCTGCTTCTATATACAACCCTCAAAAATATAAATATATCTAATTTCATCCAGGCTCTGATTTGCTCATTTTTCACAGATTTTTAAAACCAGATTTAAAAAATAAATAATAATTTCCCTTCCAGAAACAGTGCCTTTCACCTCCATGGAAAAGTGGAGGTGATGGAGTAAAAATATTTGACTTCTGGAAAAAAATATCCTCAAATTTCATAAATGTTTTTTTTAATCAGTTTTAGTAGCAATTGTTTATAGCACAGAATTTATATTCCCTGAACATCAACAGAATGAAATGGACATCAGAATTGCCTTTCCCTGGGTACAATACATGCAAAAAACTAAAATTCAATGTAGGCAAAAAAAAAAAAGATAGTTGTCCTCTTCCTTGTGCAGAAAGATGACCCAGAGAGGTCAAACAAAAGGTCTGAAAGAGATATGGGGCTCGAACTTTTTTTTTCTACAGGGAGTTTACTGCCTCAATAGCAAGACTACTTTGTTGAAAAAGACTAAAAAAAAAATCAATCCAATTTTAAATCAAACTTTTCTAACCCCAGCATTATGATATTTTAGTTTCATTCTCTGTGAGCACAATTTGTGTTCATTAAACTGAAGGGCAGACAGTTAAAAAGCTCTCCTAATTACCCACCTTTTCAAAAACATTTAAAAAATTTACTAATTCAATCTTTTTAAATAATGAAGAGACTTCTAATTATTTTTCAATTAAAATGTCACATTCTTCAGAATGTTTATGTCATTTGCATAAACCTCTCTTACTTCCCTTCAACTTAAACAAACTTTCTACATATTGCTATTCATGCTGTGCTATGAATTATTTCTATGACTACTCTTCTGGAGAGGGAAAATTTGCTATAATTGCCTTAAACATTTCTTTGCATGAGTAAGTACATCTTTGGTAGAGTAATGGAGTTTACAGGGCACAAAGTATGCAGTTAAAGTGGTGAAAACCAGTAAATTTAAGGCATTTGTTAACACCGATGAGATACCTTGCTATGTCTGAGGCTGAACAAGAAAGCTTTTAGTTTGGTGAACCATATTTAATTTTGAAATATGACAGCCCTTCAGCAGCTGACCATACAGTCCTGCCAAAGTCTTCTTTATGCTTCAGAGTAGCATAAAGATTTATCTCTGAAATGGGGTCATAGAAAAATTTATTTAACTTGCCAACAAGCTACCAAAAGGACCAAGTTCTCCATTTTAGAGAATACACAACATACAAACACATTCAGTGTTACCAGATACTTGTTCCTTAAATGTAATTTGTACATAGATAAACTTCATAAATTAGCACTACAACAAAGCAACAATGATGACACCTTCTCTAACAATGCCTAATGCAGAAACTGCTGAGGAGATAAACTGCATTACTGATATTTGACTCAGGTGTGCAGACAAGAGGTTTCTGCTGGGTATGGTTAAAGTAGCTAAAATGAACTTTTAATTCCATTTCAGAGCCCTTTCCATAGTCCTTTGGATTTCTTGCCACACCTAGTTTAAAAGCATACCATTAAAAACACAGGAGGAAAATTCATCTCTTCAGAATTGCTACACTGGAGCACCAAAATCCTTCATGTCCCTCCCCAGGACTACTGTCCCTGTTGATCAACTTTTATGTGGTGCATGCTCTGCCCATGATTAGACGGCTCTAGCAGCAAACCCAAAATGATGGGTTCATTAAACTCTGTCCTCACTTGTTTTATATAAGGATGATACCCCACTCATCCCTAGGGAATGGCATTACAGCTCTCCAGAGTCAAAAACCCCAGCTGCTACAATGAGAATGAAAGCTTTCCACCTGCTGAAAATTTCTGTTCATAAATTCAGGACAGCACTGTTGAAATCTCCTGACACATTCTTTCCAATCCACCAAAGGAATTCACTTTTGATATGTGTAAGGATGGAGAAGCACACCTTCATGTAGATCTTCAAGAGAGGAAGAGATGTGAATCTTAGGGAGCTGCTACACATTGTACCTAAAACCTAATTCCTTATACCCTTTCCTGTCACCTTTGATACATATTTTCACACAAGGAAATTAAGTGTAAAATGCTGTCATTTTTAGATAGCCTTTCTGACAACTGTTTTGCTCAGATGTAAGTTATAGCCTGCCTGCAATGCTAAAAAGCTAGAGATTAGGGCAGGGAGCAACCCTTCAGGGCTGCTTCTAGTTACCTAAACCAGTTAGCTTATTTTTTATTTTTTAAGGACTGAAAGAATCCTGAAAGGCAGAAAGGTGTCCCTTTTCTTTAAGAAAAATTATAGATGATTGTACAAAATAAATTAGTGAAGATGAGGGCAGGTTTGCTAGGGAATGATAGTAGTGAGTCTAGGATATTAAGTAAATCAGCCTTCATTTATACAACTCAGGCCCCATATGAAATATTAATCTTGCTCACAAATCCCATACTCTAACATTTCTTTAATTATTTGTTTATAAACCCTGAGCACTCTCTCCTACACTCCCCAGCAAAATCAGGAGCTCTTGAAATTAAACTCTGATTTTTCAAATTTTTTATGCCTCTTTTAATGATATAAACCAGGGAATGTGGTGATTATTACACAGTTTTATGTCACAATGCACTGAAAATTTCAACAGGATGAAAGTGAGAAAGAGTTAGGGGGAAAAAAAATCCCAGCTGAACAACAAAACACCAGCACTCCAGATGGCAAAGGTAAAACAGTAATTATAGAGAGGCTGATATCTAAAATTTGAAAGACTAAAGATTAAAAAAAAATTTTAAAATCAGTCTAGTAGACACATAAGGGTAGAGTATGATAACATGAAAGATAAACTGTAGTGCTTTTGTAAGTATAACAAATTCAAAGTGTTGATGGGAAAAACATGACTAGCAAATCAGAGGCTGCAAAAGAGACAAACTGTAAAAAGACCCAGAGAAAGGGAATCAGATGTGTGAAATGAGGTCACTAGACAAGTGAGAAAAGAGGTGAGATCTCGACTGCACTCTCTAAGCCCCTGGCTTGTTCGGGTGGGAGCGAGCTCCTACAGCCTTTGAGGGATGCTGGGAGGATGTGCCGGGCAGCACAGCAGAGCGGGGCTGGCAGGTGGGCAGGCTGCAGGCAGGGACTGTACACCCCACCAAGCTGGCAGCAGCAGGTTAAATGCTTTCTGCAGAGTGAGGAAAGAGGCCCCCACACAGCAGAGTGCTTAAGCTAACAGGTGGGGTGAGAAGATCTGACAGACGAAGCTTATTACAGTCTCCCAGCAGAGCATGAAGTGGTTAGATGCTCCTAATGACTGTATACAAGGTGACTGACTCACTCCTATCTGCTGAACAGCTTGAAAGGAGGATATTTTACCCTGAGGAAGACTGACCTGTCTTCTTCATACTGGTTTTTTTTTTTTCCTTTCAGCGTTTAATAATGAAAGCTTCCTGTCATGTAGCAGATTGGCTTCTGCCACAATGTCCCCATGGCGGTGAAGCCAACAGTGTCCAGCAAGCTCTAGATAATCTTTGCCCTGCAGGACCACAGAGAATGGCTCTGTGTAAAGCATTTGGAAGGGCATGAGCTGTCCAGGGGGAACCCGAGGGGTTATTACCAGTGCATTGATCTCTGGTGTAGCTGCTCAACTGCATCACTTTGAAGCTGCAGGACATTAAGTCTGTGCCATGATTTTTCTTCTTCTCAGTGTTATTCCTAATAGGACTGCTAGATAATATTTTCATATATTTTTGCTTGTCTTATCTGGTCTCTGAATACTGTTGAAACTGATAATGCATTTCAAACTCCTCTTGCAGAAAAATAGGTTAATGTTTAAGGAATAGATAAGCCACAGGGGTTAGGAATAGGGCTGTTTCAGAGAGAGAAAATGAAATTTTATACAGGTCACAGTGTGTGTAGAAGGGACACAGAAGTGTCTTCTCACTGTTGCAAATACAGTTTTGTGTGTTTACGACTGTATCTGCAATGGAGATAGCAGTACTGAGTAAAAGCAAATTTCAGCTTGGGCATTTGAGGAGATTTGGGACATGATGAGTACAGATTGTTGTCTGACATTCCTAATAACGATTCAAATTTGGCCATTCCCACAATGATTGTGCTGTGGTTTATTTTTCCCATATGTAAAATAGGCTACAGCCCAACTCATATGCCTACAGATATTTACTATAAACAAACAAGCTATTTCTATTCTCTATGGACAAGACATATTTATTATAATATACAGCGTAGCCCAGGGATAGATTCTCTGGCAGGCAGCTGGGAGAAGTACCTCTGTGCAGAACAAATACTCCTGACTGAGCACAGTACTGCCTCCTCATCCTTGTCACAGCTTTATCTGCCCTCATACAGCCAGTGGGCATTCATTAGAAACAGTTGCCTGTAGCAAACCTTAGATGAGGACTGTGAAGAGAAAAATTGAAGATTTGGGGGAAAAGCAAGGTAGTGAGAAGAGGTCCATGTATTTATGTTTTCCCACAGGGTCAAAGCATTTGAAACAGAGAGAAGGTGGGGATCCTGTGGAGGGCTGAGCTTCCCTTCCAAACAAGCACTGGAATTTCCAAGGGTGCCATGCCACAGGAAGGCCTCCTGCTGAGCTAAGCACAAACCCTGCAGCTCTCAGGAGTCAGCAGCTGTGGGGGACCAGGTTTTCCTAAAGGTGTTTTCTAAATTTCTACTGAAATATTCTAAATTTCTACTGAAATTTTCTAAATTTCTACTGTTTCTACTGAAGCTGAATGAATCACCTCAATGCAGCAGACTATGCTCAGACTTCTGAGCATTTTGTACAGCAGTGTAGAAAAGCAAACTGTCCATTTGGTGTATATATTAATAAGGATTTATCTCACCTGTCTCCTCATGGATCACCAGGTCCAGCCACAGCAAATGGAGAGAATGAACCAGTTCCCTCACCTGCTTCAAATATCTGGCTTTAAATAAGATGGCTTCTGTCCATGAAGTGCCTGTTTTCCTCCACTGACTAAAAAGGGATTGTAAACTATACACTCGGATGTGAATATCTACTCTGTAGATACCTAAAGTTGGCAGGATGAATCCTTTTCTATCTATCTCAACCAAACCACAATCTACATTTTATTAATGAAAATTGCCTTACCACTTCTACTTTAAACTTGTAACTCAGAAGGAGTTGTTGAAGATCAAACATTGGAGATCAACCAAGTGTCATTAATAAATGGAGCGTAGATGAAAACAGCAGAATAGATGTAAGCAAAGAATAAATGGTATGGATAGGAAGAAGGGTACAGTTTTGCAGGTAGCTATATTATGAGGGACCAAATGTGGAAGAAGCCTGTGCTGAAGAAGGTATCCTATGCTCCTGGACAGATTTATCAAAGGCAGAATGTCTCTCATAAATGTGACAGCAATGAAGTCAGAGATTTTTTCTGAAATTTTGCACTCGGGTTAGCTGCAAGAGGAAATTCAGTAACTCACAGGCCATCAAGCAAGGAAAATACTGAGCATATCCTTTGTCTAGTCTGAGTTTGTGGGTGAAGGGTCTGGTTATTTAAGAATCTGTTTTGGAAAGCCATTTTGCTCTACTTTTACTACCAGAACAATTTGAATATTTGCATTGTCTGGGAAAAGGTACATCTTTATTATGAAGAGTAATTAAGAAGTTGGAAGTTTAAGCCTAATTTGCAAAGTGTTCAAGCAGAAAGTATAAACATGTGACTGTCTCAAGGGTTTGTAAAATCACCCAAACACAAATTCTGTAACATCTTTTCAAAATGTTTCCTGTATATCTTACGAAAATTCATTATATGGCTTAGTAAATGAAAAGGTCAGGTTTTGCTGACCTTTCATTGACAGTTTTCTGTAATGTGAGCCTTTTTAATAAAGCACCCATTGAACATACCAAAGCTGCCATATCACTTCATTATTATTATATATTTTGTCAGCTTCATATTTGATACTTCATATCAAATATTGCTGGACACTGTGATGCAACATGATATCTGATTAGAGACTTTTATTTCTTGGCTGACGGTTTCACTAAAAATAGAAAAGAAGAAAAAACATTATATACCACCCTCATATCTTTTTCTTGCACATATTCCCACCCATTATCTGGAACAAAGCAAAAGAGTTTGTCGGACTTCAAAAGATGAACTAGTTACTTCAGTTTCAGACCTCATGTCAGACTGGTTCATGAAATATGTCTGGAATTCTTCACAAATAATAACCTGTAGGTCACTAACCATTGTAACTATTTCCTGGTCCGTTTCC
This sequence comes from Leptocoma aspasia, assembly GCA_013399835.1. Taxonomy (NCBI): domain Eukaryota; kingdom Metazoa; phylum Chordata; class Aves; order Passeriformes; family Nectariniidae; genus Leptocoma; species Leptocoma aspasia. Next base: position 428,115 of record VXAX01003958.1, read on the forward strand.
TTCCAATAATAAACATAGTGGCTCATAATTTGCTAGGCAAGGAAAATATCAAATATTATTTGATTCGTAAATCAAATCCTGCTCTTTATTTAAGGCAGTTGTAAGTACTCCAGTCTAGAATTCTGCATTTAGAAAATCCATCTCACAATTAAAATAACTGACAGGGATGGGTCACAATTCTCCTGGTTTTCAGGACATCCAACAGAGTAGGAAGAGCTCATCAATTTTTTGTACGTACTGGTAAGACGTTTGTTGACAGCATAGTGGCCTTTATCTATCAATACAGTCCCCCTGGCAATATATGTCAGTGCATCCTGAGACTTTATGGATTTATCCTTGCAAGGATTTTGACATGAATTACAACAGCTTTACCCTCAGTGTACAGACAGCAGACATGAGGTATTTGTCCAGGACTATAAAGAAATTGCATCTAGTTTTCTTGAAACCTATCCTAAAGTTTTAAACACAATGCACCATTATCTCTATCTTATGTCTTTGGGACATCATCTGAAGACATTCAGGATCCATAGAGGTAATTTTTCAGCTCCAAACTGAGCCTTTAGAACAGAAGAAAAGTAGTTTATGCCAGATGGGCTTTTTGGACTGTTGTAAAACACTGGGCCAGGGCATCTGATCACACAGAATAGGAAAAAAATATTTTCTGATGATATAGGATGTGTGGTGGGCTCCCAATTCTTTCTTCACTTCAATTTATTCTTCCTTCAGACTAGAAATCAAACTTTGGCAAACAGAAGTCCATGGCCAATGTAAGTAACATGCAAATGGCCCACCATTGCCTTATACCTGGCACAGCCATGAGAACCTTTCCCCAGTCTGTGAGAAATGAACACAGAGTACTCTTTATGCCCACAAATGCACATGCATGAAGCAAGAGCCATAAGCAGGCTGGTATGAACACACCCCCACATGTGTGCACACAAGCATGTGCTCCATGTCTGCCCAATTCCCACTTCCTAGAACATACTGGAAGGATCCTGTCACCTCTGTGCTCCATTCACCTGAGTGGTGAACAAATTAGATGGTAAAAGGGCAGAAGAACTATGCTGGAAAGAGAGAAAGACTGACTATACCTGCATTATGCTCAGTGGTAAAATTAAAGAATGAACAACTGAAGGAATTATAAAAAGTATGCAACAGTATGGGTTTTGACATGGGCTGTCCAAAATCCTAGAGTCTTGAATCCTGTGCATCTGCTTGGATCCTTGAGGCTATTTTTGCCATACCTTTCCTGTGACTTTGACCCACATGAAAAATCCCAAGTGAATTTATCCTACAGTGCAGATCAATTAGCAGCCTTCCACAACACTTTTTATTTCCTGGCAGCTGGACATAAGTGTGGCCTTTCCTCCAAGCCTTTGTCACCTTAAGTGCAAAATCATTTCCCACCAAGATAACATAGACACAAAGAATCAAAAGACCAGGAAAGCCTGATATATGTCTATAATCCACTTCTATCCTTTGGGAATAACTGGATTCTTCTTTTCTATGATTTTTAGCCTCTCCTTCAATTCTGTAAATCACAAACCTGGTGTATGACTTTCAGATATGCCTATCGTGCTTTGCTTCATATTCAGAACTGTACCAGGACTGATGTTTCACCGAGTTGGTTTCTAGACAGTACCTTGTTGCTGAAAAATATTTTTATATTTTTTAACAAGGTTTGAGGAAACATGTTTCTGGAGCAAGCACAGGTGTAGATCCCAGAAAACTTGCATTTTTTTTCCCCTAAAGCATCAGTTTTTCACAGCCTCCCATAATGAAACTATTTACGGCTAGATCCTGATCAAAGGTTATGCCTTTTTCAACATGACCTTTTAGATTGTGTCAGTTTGATCTTATTATACATTTTGTAAAATAAAAATGTTAAAAAACTTGTGCTGCTGTACTATGAGAAAAAGAAGTAAATCTATTAGATAGCATCACTAATTAACACATTTTGAGGATAAATATTTTGGCTAATTGGTAAATGTTTAACATTATTCAGTTAAAAAATAGCAATATATACAACTTGATCTCAAACAGTTATTTACCATTCTACAGGTAATTCCCCTCCCTTTAAAGGACTAAAATGCAAAGGATGTTGTGAGCACTGACCCACACCTGTGACTATAGAATGTGTATTAAGCAAAGTGACCAATGTCTATCCAATGCTTTCTTTCTCTTCTTCCCATGAGATGCAATATCAGAGTATAACACTGCTGGAAATAATCTGTGCTGAACATTGCACATTAAACAGTACACTGAATCAAGTATGGACAATTTCAAGTTAATTAAATATGCTTTGCACTTTAACCAGACAATGGAGATGTTTCTTTTAATCATGATTTTTTCATAGCCATCTGAGTTTATGTTGAGACCTGACTATAGCTGTGCTGTGAGAACGCTGTAAACCATCAAGAGATCCAAGACTCAGACAACATCAGAGTCAGTCCAGAGAGTGAAATGGCATACACTGAACTTACTTATTAGATTATATAGAGAAGTATATGTTAAGTTCTTTTAGCAGAGAAAGCATTAGAGGGAAGGAAGTGAGGCAATAAAATCCACTAAATTCAATGGACAGAAACAAGGAAGAACTTTCATATTACACTGAAGAAATCTCTGAAATTCTGCAGGAGAAAGACACTCTTAGAAGTTTGTAAGTAAAATCAAGGCAAGGGATATAATCCTGGGTGGCACTAATGAATTCCTAATAAAGCTTTTGTATGTATTCTCTAAACAACTACATTCTTTAAAATTAACTATGATCATCAGAAAAACACTTTCAAACCATGTATTGTAAATAAGCAAATATATTAAGTAAGTAATCTATAGTTTGATTAAATCCCTCTTTCCAGCTCTTCTCACAGAGGTCTCTAGGGTATCTTATGTGAATGTTAATAATTCCCAAAAGAAAAAAATGTATCCCTAACTTGTGAGAATAAATGAAAAAAGCCTCCATTTGATCTCTGTAGTATGCATCAATTAGAATTGCTGCTGACAGTTTTGTGCAGCTTCTCTCAAAAATTTTCTTCTTGTGACTTACAAAGTGACTAGAAATGTAATATCTCCATAAGAGTTAGAGGCCCTGCTGTGCAATATACCCAGTAAATCAGAAGATCCAGCTTTTTAAATAGTTTCCCTAGATCCAAGTAATTCCCTGTTAAGTGAAGATAGGACATCCAAAATGGATTTTAGGAGAAAATGGATGAACTGTAGTGGTTACATAACATCACTGAACATGAATATCACTGCAGAATTCAACAGCTTGGCACACATCTATATTAGGGTAGCTTTTTGCATATTATCTACTCAGTGATGCACTATTTTACAGTAAAATTCCCAACTGAATCATAAATGGTTCCAGTTACAGATTTACATTTTGGACTCTGACAGATTTTCTGTGACAGAGCTGCAAGCTGCAATTAGATAAGAAGCAAGTGGAATGGACTAACTTCCTTAACTGGCTGTTGGCAGTTATCTCAACTATAGGGAAACAATGAGTATATATCATGTGTAACCTATAAATATAATTTATGTTACCTTTTGTCAAGAAACACCAGAGTCATAACAGATGACCCAGAAGTATTTACTGGGGCCGATGTATCTCAGAACTTGTTTAATACTATTTAAAGGTTTTGAGCCATATAGAAGTTTGAAGAAGGGGTATCTCCCTTGATGTCCACGAAAATGCATCGTTTTGGTTCCCTTGGAGATGTGAGTCACTCCATACATTACTATTGAAAAATACAAACCACTTTTTCAGAAGATATGAATGTCTACCTATATCAGGAATCACATAAATGCATTAGAAGTGCAGCATTCCTCCCCTGACCCTTTCAAAGATAGCAGAGCTCTACGCATTTTCAGAAAGTGCACTCCCATTACAGAGAGTAAACTTGGAGCTATTCCACTGCTTCAATTTTATACCCATAAACCTCATAACAATATTTTGATCTTTTTTTCCAGGCATGAACTGGGTGTTGGAAGCAGTAAGTCGTGCTGGACAAGATAAATAAGTCAGCCTGTCAAAGAATACAATTAAAAAGAGGACATTTCAAGGATTAATTAGGGCTGGGTGATCAGAAAAATGTAATGTTTTGTGGAAAATAAATCCCTTACATTATTACTACCCCAATTGTGTGCAGTCAGAGCATGGACATATATTTCAGATTAATTCCTTTCTCAATTTAATAATTTTTCATCTAAAAGATACTAAATCAGATAAGGAGAAGCTTTGATAGAAGTTACTGGTAGGTAAATCTAATTGAACAGTAAGAAAAAGGCTATAATGGAACAAGTAATTTTCCTTTGTTACAAAGAAAAAAGAAATAGGATTGAATGTGTTCCCTTTTTTCAGTACAAAAAATAATCAGATCAACTGCAGTATTGAAAACAACCGTATTAGAACATATCTGATTTCTTTGGAGTAACAGATGCTTGGCTAATTCAAGATATCAACAAGGATGTGAAAACAGTGGGATATAAAGTCACCCCATGATGTGTCAAAGCTGAGGAAATTCTAAAAGATGCAATTCAGTGAGTCACCAGCTTAATTGTGTGAACTGCTGCTACTTTCAAACTTTGTGTTTAAAGCATTACTTTGTGTCCTACCCTACACCCACTGCAACAGAAGCAGTGACACTGTCACTCTTTGGTGTTCCTAGTGTCTTCATTACTGCAGTCTTTGAATGCCTAAAACTTCTAGAATTGTATCCAGAAAGAAAAAAAGGTACTTTTTTATTACTTACCTCATCCTACTTACCTTTCCTGACTCTTGTGGACCTGATGTGGAAAAGGATTCTTTTTCATATTTATTATTCTTGCAATCACTATGTACGGTGTGGTAGCTTTACCTTTTAAATAAAGAAACAGAAGCACAGAAAAGCAAAATGTCAGCTCGCAGATAAGATGTCAGGGATAAAGGAAAGATTTGTTATTCCTTTCCTGGTTTCTTCTTTAATTGGCTGAGTTATTTTGCTAATGACATGATAGCATTATAAAGGATAAATATTTGTTTATTATTATGAATAAAAAAATTCATTCGTAAAATGAGCAGTGGCAAGATGAGGAACCACAAATATGAGGGTAGGTAAAGCAATGTGAATTTTCTCTTAACCTTCTGCATTAGAAGCCTAAATGTCCCTATCTTAACAGATATTTCTGTTCAGCATGGCATGATAGATTACAGCATGTAGCACAAAACCATGCACACCCATTTTTCTAGTCCACTGCAGAGAAGATCTCTTTGAAACAGGGATTTGACATGTTCAAAACCACTTTTCAAGGACAGATTTGGAAGTAGGATACTGCAGGGCACATGTGGTGTACAAGATTTTGAGCATGTTTAGCCAGGATACAGGGGTAAAGGTCTGGGGAAACACCACGAAAGTCCAAGCAAGGCCACAGTGCCATGCAAGATCTGAAAATGTTTATAACTTCTGCATGATAATGCATGCAAAACTAAACTGGCCATTGCTTTTAAGAAAATCTACAAATATGAGGCTAACATGCATATTGCAGGCTGAGCACTGAGTTCCTCTTCCAATCTCTTTCTTCCAGCAGCTGCTCACTTTTATGCTCATTCTTGTATTCAGAAAACACTTCATTAAATGGATAATATGGACAAGGAAGCAACGAGATTTAGATATGCAGAGAGCAATCAAAGGTTTCACAACTATAGCCCATAGTATTGACTAGAATGTGATTATAGAAGAAACAGAAGAAAGTGGAAAAACATCACAGGCTGTTGGAATCCAGGGCACAGGGAGTGTTTCCCTGCTTGTATCAGGGAGCCCTGACCCCCAGTCAGACACTGTTTTTAACCTTTGTCCCAGGGAAAAAATTGCTAAGGCTTGGGATGAGTTGGAGAACACAGGTGTGAACTAGGTGTGTAGCAGTAGTAGTAGGAATCTATCACAGGGTGAAGGATTTAGGATTTCTAGGATTTTGGTGTGAGAGTGAATGGGAGACAAAATGGAGGATTTAGGGTGTGGTTTCCTTTCCTTCTTGTTCCTTCTTCTTCTTCATTTTCTGTAGTAGTGGTGGCACAAAGTCATTGGTTAGAGATGGTAGCAGCATGATTGTTACGTGTGTAGATTAGCAGAAGTCATTGGTAATAAAGTAAAAACAAGATACGTGTTAAACAGTAATTGGGTCAAATATCTTTAAAAGACCTTGGTTTTGGGTATCGAGGGTCCATTTTGCGCCTTGCTCCTGTGATGCTGAGTCTGGTGTGAACAGTATATCAACCTCAAGATAAGAAAAGAATAAACAATAACCTGAAGACCAAGAATCAGTGAGTCTCGCTCGTTTTTCATCCCTGGCAGAGAACTCACGGAGGGAATCTCCTTCAAGGGCCCTGGAGGTAGGTTCCCAGCAGGTTGTGGGGGAAACAACAGCCAAAAAAGCCTCGCAACAACAGGCTAGGTAACATCACGGTCCATCTCCTTTGAAGACTCATGGCAAAAAATTGACTAGAGCCTCCAGCAAGTTCCCTGCTAGGCATCACACCCAGCTCCTGTGGATGACTGCTTCCATTATAGGAGTAAAATTGCAGGGAAGAAATAGATCTTGTAAACCCCTGCTTCAACTAATCCTCTAGAGTGTCTCAGCCTCTGTCCCAAATACACTTTCAAATATGTGTTAAGAGTAGTAGCAGCTAAAAGAGGTTTTCTTTCATGTATCCAGGGAAATCAGAAAGAAAGAGAGCTTATGATGTTTCAGCAAAACAGACCAAAACACATAGCGGGTATAAAACATGTGAAAGGCATAAAAACAACAATCCTTCTCACAATCTAGATGAGACTGTCTGATGAATGGGCCAAGGATATACACAAGAATAATAAATATTTACCATCAAGGGGAAGAGGAAAAGACAAAGTTACTAGGTTTCTTCACATCTATTTCAAGTATGATTACACTTCACTCTTACATCATTTAAATATTTCTATTCAGTACCTTTGATGAGTGGCATGATCAAAGTCCATTAACTCCAGATTCTTGATCCTTACAAATTAATACTTCCTCCCTTGTCAATCATAGTACAAGCCTCATGGATGACAAGACTGACAACATGTATACATATATAAACATATATAGCATGTGATCTATAGCCTTATCATTCTCTGACATTCTGCACCTCCAAGTTCAAAACCTGGCCTACATCCCTCTTCCTCTAACTAATCTCTGATAAGAAAAATATCCTATTTCTATTTTCCCATTATTTCTTAATGCTGTTACGAACCTCTCAACCTTTACTTGATGAATATATCTGTCAAAAACTGGGCATAAACCCAGAAATTAGGTTTTCCTACATTTTTTATATTAGTGATATTGTGATCTCTTTTCAATTGTAGTTCACTGTTATTAAGGACATTACAAGCTGTGTAAACAAATCAGCATTTGAAGACATATTTTGAATAAGCAGAAATAAGTGATGTTTTATTTGCCACCTATCCAGTCTCATACTTTAGCTTATATGTACACCATAAGCAAATTGGATTACCCTTTCAGATGAGAAAAATCTAGCTTTGTATCTGATATAAAGGTGTGCCAGCACTATTTTGCGGAAAAGATACTGTTTTGTAAACAAATCAAAATTATAATAACATTAGTACTACCACATATTCCTTACAAATTCTGGAAGCAATACAAACATATGAAGCATAGCAGTAGGAGTTTTGGTTGAGACAGTTTTGGTTCAGAGAGGTGGTCTTTCCTTATACTTTTAAATAATAGAAGGAAAAGAGAGAAAAAGTTAAAGAATCAGAAAAAAATAAAGGCGAATTGGTCCATAGGACTCACTCAGAGCCATGAAATAAATGGAAACATGAGATCGAAATTATATAAATGGGATAAAAATAACAGACATACAGAGCAAGTTTAAAGGCCTATTTACTCCCATTCTGTGTCTTCAAGTGAAAACAGAACTAAAGACAAGGCTAAAGTGTACAAGAAACAAATTTTGTACTAACTTGTCCTGGCACACTTCCTAGTTAGCAAAAATCTGAAATTAATATCTTCAAACACTTGTAGATATATGCAAAGTGACATCCAGACATAGTAGATGCATCTCCCATTCATTTCTCTAGTTTGAAAAGCAGAAGATATGTACAGAAGATACGATGTGTTTCAGGAACAAAATGCATGTTTTAGGGCTTGAAAAGAAAGCTCCAAAACCTGAAATGAAATTTAAAAAATCAAGCCATTCAAGACCTAAGTAAAAAGAGGAAATAAATTATGAAATCAATACAAAAAATCACGAATTACGAATACCCTGTTATTACAAAACATGGCATGGAGATGTGGAGCAGAGCTCCATAGCTATTAAGTATTAGCATTAAAGTGCATATCACTTTTGATAAAACACTGCACAAAGTTGATGCCTTCTCTGTCAATAGATTTGAAATTATTCTCTATTCTGACAATACTGTAGAGCCATTTGGAGGTGATGAACAGAAAATCTGTGAGTTTTGCATGCTTTATCTGGTTAAATGTGAAGTCAGTTCCAAGCTGAAGTGGAGTTATGAACAAAAGAAATGCCTTGGATGTTGACTTAGGTTTGGTTTACAATGTTGATACTGTCAGGAGCCACTCTAGCAAATCTATGAGACTGCACATGTTCTGAAATCATAATCTGAGTGAATTGAACATTGATGGTTTAAGAAGGCCTTTTGGAAACATGAGGAGTTCCAACTGATATTACACATTCCCAATAAAAACACTCATCTATGTGTTTACAAGTGTTGGTGTGTCATATAGGTCCATTTCTAAAGTTGTGCACCTCATTTATCCTAAATATTTACTGTAAAGTAAATTCATAGCATTAAGTACATTCCGGAGGTACCTAAGTCTTTCTATTTATAATTTAGACAGATAAAAGTTTCATCTTAGAATAAACATGGAATTTTTATTTGGCTGAAGGTAGATGAGATAAATTCCCCCCTTGTAAATGGTATTATAAAAGGCAACAGTAATTCAACTTCACTCAAAGACATGAGGTTTAATTCAAGAACTATCTGGGAAAAAAACCCCAACATTATTATTTACTTAAATATATTTCACTGGGAAAAAAAAAAACTTCAGAAAAACGAATAATTCAGGCATATGTTTAGTATATCTATCACTTTTCTGTGAAGAAAGAAACAGCTTAATCTGAAAAAAGACAACATGTATCATGATAATTACAACAGATAGCTATTATAATATCACTGTGTGTTTGACAAAAACCCAGAAGCATTTTTAGGGGTATGGGATTATTTCACTCTTCATTATACTAGTTCTTCTGCTAAGTAATGGATATTCCCATGGCATAATCTGGTATACAGTACAGTGTTGGTGCAACTTTGCCCTGGCACTGCCTATCTGACCCATTTTCCTTCCTGTAGCAAAGGGCTCCATACAGACGCCCGAAGTCTAATGGATCTGTTTTGTTCCAGTACAATGGAAAAGGGAAAAGGGGAGCAACAGCAAACACAGGATATGGTGCAGAGATGAGTGTGACATCATTGTAATGCCAGTTCCCGAGTCACTTTGGTGGTGTGTCTCATCATTATACCATATTATATAAGGATTTATCAGGAGAAGTATGTAAAAGAAGATAGCAAATAGCAAAGACTTCAATCCTACTGACAAGAAAATACATCAAAGGAGTGGAGAAGATTATTTTCAGTAGAACAATGACCTCCATAATCCTGCAATTAGAAAAACATTAAGAATCTGACAACAAAGTTTGACCAATGAAACAGCATAAAATTTATGTAGAGTAGAAATTTATTTTTTTGAGTAGAAATTAATTTTGAATTTAGGTGAAGTGTGAATTACTTAGCTTGAAGCTCGCTTGTGCTGATGGAATATGCTTGTTTAGTCTGTTAATTTTGCTGTGCTCGAGACTGTCTGCTCTTGTAAAATCCTGCACTGCAAAACTGCCTCACATGAAGAAAGGAATGTGAACTCCAGGCAAAAAGAGAGATAAGAAGCGGCCCTCTTGAACCTTAAAGGGAAGATAGAACCAAAGCTGAGACTACAAGAGATGGTGGGTCAAGATGACCCAAAGCTCTCTGTACAAGAATTGATAAGGACTAATCAGAATGCAAAACTAGTAAAATGAATATGCATAAACCTATTGTGAAACCCTATGCATATGCACAAGTAAGAGGGGGTTAAATAAGACTCAGGACTTCTCAGGGGTGTGCATGTCTCTTGGGAATATACATGCACCAGGCGCTGGAATAAACATACCAACTTTACAACTTTCACAAGTTGTGGAGTTAGCTTTTTCCGCAAATCACCAGCATTAGATTTGATAGACTCAATCCATCACTCCAGGGCTGGTATGGCAGTTCATGGGTGCTGGAACAGCACCCCTTCAAAAGAGGGACATTCCACTGGCTAAGTGTTGAGATTCAAAGTCCACATAATCCAGGAGCCAGGAACCATTCTGTGACCATCTGCTCAGTCAAGGTCACTCACTGCCTCTGATCCTCAAGGCAGAAGGGTGGGCACTTCTCTTAGAGTGCAGCTTCAGCTGGGGTCTGCACAAACAGCAAGGGGAGGGGCTGGCAATAATGCAGAAGGGACAGTGATGCAGGAGACTGGAAACATGCCACAGCAAGGAACAGAAGAGGAAGAGATTTGCCCTGGTGCCAGCCGCAGCTTTGCAGAACCACACCAATGCTCTGCAGACTGAAAAGGAAAGACCCATCACATCAAAGGAGGTGCTGGAGCTGAGCGAGACAGCCCCATCAGCTCCGCATGTAACCACCAATATAACCAAGAAGAGGTGATGGGTGACAGTAGTGGGCAGCTCTCCTCTCAGGGGTGTGCAGGAACCCACTTTTTGACCTGAGATGGCCAGATGGACAATTGAACACACTCCAGTAGTTGTGATCGAGGGCTTGGTGTCCAAGTGGGAACCAGGGATGGGTAGAGTTCCTCAGGGATCAGTATGGGACTGGCACTGTTTAACATCTTTGTTGGTGACATGAACAGTGCAATTGAGTGCACGCTCACCAAGTTGCTGGTGACACCAAGCGGTGTGGTTTGATTGACACACTGGAGGGAAGGGATTTCATCCAGAGGGATCTTGACAGGATAGAGAGGTCAGTCTGTGTGAACTTCATGAGGTTCAACAAGGCCAAGTGCAAGGTCCTACACCTGGGTTGGGGTAATCCCAAACGTAAATAGAGAGAATGGGTAGAGAATGAATTGAGAGCAGACTTGAGGAGAAGGACTTAGGCGTGTTGGTTGACAAGAAGCTCAACATGACCCAGCAATGTACATTTGCAGCTCAGAAAGCCAGCTACTTCTAGGGCTGTATCAAAAGGACTGTGGCCAGTAAGTCAAAGGAGATTATTCTCCACCTCTGCTCTGCTCTCAGGAGACCCCACTTGGAGTGCTGTGTGCAGCTCTGGGGCCCACAGCTAAGGAATTACCTGGACCTGTTGAGCCCATCCAGAGGAGAACAACAAAAATGCTCAGAGAGCTGGAACACCTCTGCTATGATGACAGGCTGAGAGAGCTTGAGTTGTTCAGCCTGGAGAACAAAATGCTCCAGGGAGACCTTGCAGCACCTTCCAGTACTTGAAGAGGGGCTACAAGAAAGCTGGAGAGGGACTTCTGCCAAGATCCTGTAGTGATAGGACAAGGGTTAATGCATTTAAGCTGAAAAAGAGTAAATTTGCATTAGATATTAGGAAGAAATTCTTTACTGTGAGGGTGGCGAGACACTGGAACAGGTTGTCTAGAGGAGTTGTAGATATCCCATCCATGGATGTTTTCAAGGTCAAGTTGGATGGACCTTTAAGCAACTTGATCTACTAACTGGCATCCCTGCCCATGGCAGGGGCACTGGAAATAGGTGATCTTTAAGGTCTCTTCCAAAGCAAAGCAAATCACTCTTCTATGATTTTATGAGTCTATGTTATATAGAATATGATCAAGAGTTATAAACAGATTACATGACTAGAAGTAGAACTAGATGTTTGGAGGAAAATATTATTAAAAGGAAAAATATCCTGTTTGTGTTCAGGTCTAAGCACTTAGTAAAGCATTGTCTGGTCTGATTCAAAGCTTGGAGATCTCATTGGTGATGGATCCTAAGGATTAGAGAGGCTTTCTTAGCCTGAAACACTGCAGCAGAGTAACTAAGTAAATGTAATTTTGACCTAGTTATAAGAATGTGAACATCTAATGGAGAGTTACTCACAGTAGTTAAAGGTATGCTTTTACCCAGTGAGCTGAAACTAACCCTTTTGAGTCGATGCAAACATAGTTTTAAAGTGGTTTGATTGTCCAAGGATATGCACTGTGTAACCCAATTGCCTTAGTTACACTAGGGCAACTTGTATAATAAAGCCAGTGAGTGGATGTGCATCCAGAGAAACCTCGCTTTACCTTGGGGGTGGAAGCATCATCGTGTTTCAGTGAACAGCTACCCATCTGTAATTGTCAACTTTTAGAAAGAAGGATGAAAAAGAGATTAAGTTCCAGTGAGTCAGGGAATAACATGAGATTTATCTAATTAGCAGGAATCAAGAGCTTTTTGAAATGTGTTTTTCACGAAAGGAAACCTCCCTCCAGCTGTCTGTCTTCTCTAAAGCCTACAGCTGTTCTCTGCTTGATTTTACATTGCCCACAGGTATCCCCCACAATATAAGCCAGTCCATGGGTCTTCTAGGCCTGAGGCTGCCATAGGGGAACCTCTTTGTGCTTCTTCAGTCACTTGAAATTTTGCACAAACAAAAAAATTGTAATTTTTTTTAGGATACAAGGCCCTAAGTTAGACTGAAGCAGACTTGGAAGAATATATTGTTCATACTTGAATTCATTTTTATCTAGTTTAAACTTCATAACTAAGAGGTGTGTATTTTAACCAACAAAACTCATAAATTAGTGCACATTTAATCAGATTGGTTTGATTATCCAGCCTCAGCCTCGGCAGACAGCAGTGGTTTTCTGGAAACATTTAAGTTGTACTGCCTTGACACCTATGAACATGAGGACAAGGTTCAAGCCCATTCCAGATGCATTCTAAGGTATTCTTTCCTATTCTTTCCTACATATGCCAAAATCAATGCAAAGGGAGGAGGACACTTCTTCACTTTTACAAAACATTTGTTCTGTCAAGAACAGAAATGATGAAGTTCACAGTGGCACCAGAGCTGCATGGCAAGCCACAAACATGAAGAAGGGCAGTAGTATCAGCATTTTCCTTATCTCTCTCAGCCTCTAACCTATTACCTATAGATGGCTGTTTCATGGCTGACCAACCAATGCTGGTCAAAACATTTGTGGCAAAGCCCAAGACTCAGCTAAGAGGTATCACTGGTAGCACTGCCAGCGTTGCTGACAACCACTTCCATGCCTACAAAACATCTTCAGGTGTCCTCTCCAAACCAACACAGTGTCTCTGCCTCTTCAGGATGCCAGAGTATCGTCTAACCAAGGACAATTGTTCTCCCACTGCACCACTTTCTGCTGGAATATCAGAGGAGGCATCCATGACTGAGCCTCTTTTGTTCAGCAAGAGCTGAACTACTGAAACTATAATGAGATTGGGGGTGGGAGGGGGTGCTGAGGGGGGTGTTTCAAGGACGATGGCAATGGTCAACATCAAGTGGGAAGAAAAATGACTGTCATCAGCATGCAAAGCCTGCCAGTGATGTTTTCAAACCAAGGAAACATAATCAAGTTTTTAAGGCAGAGCCACAAAGCAAGCTCAGCACTTTTTGCCATTATTGGAGCTACTGATAACAATTACTCTTCTGGTGGCAGGGACAGGGACGGGGGTCTTCTCTCCCTCTTGATTTTGACCTTTGTAAATCTTTTGGCATTGATGCTGCAATTACTGCTTAAACCCATTACAGGCATGGAGATGGAGCTATCATCAATCATTGCTTTTTGAAGGCCCAGCATCCTGTTTGCTATACACTGCACGAGCACCAAACAAAAGGGTTGCCCAAAACAAATGCTCTTTTCTTGTTTAAAAATCAAGGGGGAATCAAATTCCTGGGAGTCAGGAAGATAGATGTTGAATCTAAAGGTACATAATTTCTGATTCTACAATGACCTTCCAACATCTGCTCTGTTGTCTGTTCACAGTTCATACCACTGCTGTAACTGCATGGGGTGAGTACAGGTTTTATTTTAACACTCGCTTAGTGGCAAGCAGTGGCTAATGAAGCAGAGAAGCAACAGTTTCCTCATACCTACTCCATGCAGTGAAAAAAGGCCAGAAACAATTTCATTTGTTTTAAGTACAGATCATGTCCTTTTATAAAAAATGTTCCTACTCTAGTATGACCTGTATCAAACTACTGCTGTACAGGGTACAAAGGTGCAAAACAGGTGCTGGAGCTCTTACATGAGCCACAGTTAAACCTATGAAAGCTGGGTGGGAGCAGCTGAACAAGATTCCTGAAAGTATAGGAAGGAAGGTGGGATGCCAGGAGAAGTCAGATGACTTTTCATCTGGTCATCAGGGCAATTTAGAGGTAGGACCTTGTTTATTATTATATATAGAAGGAAATGCCTTTTATCTAATTTTTAAAGTCTCTCTCTCTCTCTCTATATATATATATATGTACTAAAACCCAGCCAAACGTACACTTACAGACTTATACACACACATACAATGTTTATATATGTGTATTCCTGTAACTAAGTATCTTTAAAACCTATTATTTTGTCACCTTCAAATTTTTTTTCTTTGAGAGGTTCTGCCTAAATTTATAATATTGAGAGAAAAAGAAATTGTATAAATGTTCATAAAGGTGATCAGCTTCTTCTAGAAGGTACTTGTGATGGATATTGTTCCACAGAATGTTCCAGTCAATTATCATACAGAAATTTGGCACGCAAGTTCAGAAGGGATAAACATTACTGTTTCCAATGTCTTGGTTTCAAACTCTGTTATGGATTGAAATCCCTAAGCAAAAGGTTTTTTCTCCATGAAAGTGAAATAGCTGCAAAAAGAGACTTAGAAACACGTGAAAGATGATTTCCTACAAAAGAACATATGAAAACTCAATTTCCAGAAGAAAGGTGGTTTTAACTAATGATACCTGATAGATTTTCGGGTTTTTTACAGATCTGTGAAAGTTTGAGACATCTGTGGTCCTTAAAATCACAAGAACACAGAGAGGCAGAAACCCTAAGGTTCAGATTGTGTCCTGAAGTGGCTGGAAATGAGGGGATTCAGTAGCATCTGCATTAATAAACCCAAAACTGGCATTTAACTCCTGCAGCAGGGGCTAAGGCTGGCAGCGTGAGAAAGCTCACATGCAGACCTCTGCAGGAAGTCTCAGGCCCTGGAGTTTTAATCTTGCAGGGGGAACACAGATTTATAAAAGCTTTTTGGAGAGAGAAGAATGAGCCATTTATTAGGTGAATTTTTGGGAGGCATCCAGGAAGACTGAATAAATGTATGGCATGGTAAAAATAGCTTTTTCATGGGATACTTGAAGCCAGAGAGTCATGAGAGGTAATCTGTGACAGAAAACATAGCGACTGACTATCTGCTTATTAATAAGGAGATCTGGTGCTTTCTGACAGCAGTTTTGCAGACATTCAGCACTTCAAAGGACCTACCAAGTTAAAAATCTTCAGCCCCCGTACGTCTGCCAAACATGCACAGGATTCAGCTGTCACAGGGGGACGCAGGTGCCCAGAGCTGAACAAAGGGAAAGGCAATGAAAAGAATCCACAGCAAAACTGCAATCAGTGACCCATTTCATGCCTTCCATCAAAGACTCTGTCCAGAAGACTCTGCCACCAGGTCAGGCCCAAATTTCCAAACCTCAGAGGGTCAATGCCCAGCTGTTCTACATATAGCTTTGGTACTAAATGTCTGATACAAAAGCATTATGGAATGTTTCCATCTTGCTCTTTTGGCATTCACATTCTCCATTTTTCCTACACGAGATTGCTTCTGACACTCTCAGGGAAGTTAGTTTTCTCTTGACAGCTTAATAATTAAATAGGTACTGTAAACTTCTCAGCAGAAAGAAGCTGGCAAAATTGTCCAATTTGCTAAGAGAACTGCAGTTTCAATTTGCACTTTTTGTAACTACAGACCTGAACTGGATTCTAATACAAGAACCTATTAAAATATCCAAAGGCAAAAGAACTACTCTGGGAGGAGAGGTCTTCCAAACTACCTGTAGGCAGTGACAGCTCAATAATATTTGATTCATCCCCTAAAGCATATTTGTCAAGAAGAAATATCTCTGATGATATTTCCAAGAGAACTGGACATGAGCGATGACCTTAATAAATAAAGGCAGTCAGACCCACAGCAGGTGCAATGTATACATGGCAATGTATATATTATGGCTCTGTCTGTCTCTTTCTACCTCTTAAAAGAGAACAGAAGAAGAATGAGAAGAACCTTCTACTCAATGTGGTGGTGACTTTGAAACCTTTTTTGCTGATTCTGAATTTGCATCAGAAACACCAAAAAGTTTAAATTAAACCTTTTTTTTTTGCTGTTTCTCACTCATTTATATAAACCAGATACAGGCTATAGCAACTGAAGAAAGGTCTGCAAAAATTAGACCAATACATTAAAGGCAATCAGTCCTTTCTGAAAGCAATGGTGTAATATAACAGAAACATCTAATACTGTAAAAAAAACTTGGGGCTGTATTCCCTCCCTCCAGTCCTTGGAGTTAGAAACTGTTCCACTCTCAGCATAATGTAGAGCAGCCCCTGGCACTTTTAAAGTTCTCTGATATCCAGTAACAATCACAGCCACACCAGCAGGACCACTGACATTCTGCAATACTTTTGTCCATAGTGTGCTTCCAGCACATTTCCTCTGAGGCATCTAGGAGTCAGTCACTTTAGCTCCCGACTGACCTTAGACTTCACAGGAAAAGGGAAATCCTCAGTTCTCCATTTAAGGAATAGAAGAGTAAGAAGGGCAAGAGAAGATGTAGTTAAGGCACACCTTATATACGACCAGAACAAGAATAGAGGGAAATTACTTGGTGGTCTTAATATGCAGCCAAACATAATTTATCCCATCAAAAGAGGCAGTATAAATTCAAAGCCTTCATGCCTGAAAACTCAAGTTATCTAGATTCTCCAGAAAGCCATGAGATCATCTCCATTTCCTGCTTTTCAGACCAAGTACTTAATTTGTAAGCATTAAATTAGTTTGTCCAGAGTCTATCACTGGTAATCCTTCATCACATTTCATTTTCAGGATAGCAGTTTTTTTCTCTTTATTTTACACACTGAGTAAAATAAATTTTATTAATAATAATAAAAAACCAGAAACATTTCTTGCTTCTCTTAGTCAGAAGTATGTGGCCAGATCTATTCATTCTATAAATAAATCAGTTGTTTGTGGTGTATTGCCTTGGCTGAAGCATGGTCCAGATACAGCAAGCAACAAAACATTGTTTGCTGTCAAACCTCTTCATTGTTTTTTCCCTCAAACTTCCTTCATCTCCCAGTTGTCACTAATCACTTTTAAACACTCATGTGCACCATGATTATACTGTGGTTACAAAGGATGGCATTTTAAAACTTAAAAGTCGTTACTGGTGTCTTAGGAACCTTCTTGTCTCTCTCTCTTGTCAATAGCAAAGGACAAACAGGTTTAGAGGATGATGCTTCAACCCTTCTAAGAAGTGGACGAAATGCTGTAGCCTAGATATAAAACTATCCAGAAGACCCTGCACACAGAGAGATTATCAGTAATTTTGTATTACCATGGAAAGAATAAGAAGGACCTCAGCTCCTGTAAGTGTATGTTCTGGGTGTGGTTCTACTCAGCCATCGATTCATCTACAACCACAATGGTGGAGCACAGAGTTTATTAAATTCACAGAGGATGATGACTTTTGAGTGTCAGGGCATGAATAGTAGGTACCTTGAAGGCACCTTCATAATTTGAAAATATGAATTAGAAAAATCTGAAAAAAAAATCAACACGGCCAAACATAAAATATTACAGGTAGCTAGAAGTTATCAATTAGACATACGGAAAAGGATTGCAAGATGATAAAGAAGATACACTAGATGACACCTTGACATCTTTTCTTTTTCTCTATGCACTGTTGTCTGGAGGAGCTTATCTCTACTTAATGGCTAAAAACTAAAAACATCTATGTAAAGCGTTTAGTATCCTAATGTCTGCATTTTATGTACATAATATGAAGAGAAAGAGAGAAATAAGAAATAATTCACTGTGTATTCACTCTCTATCAATAAGCTCTTCTCATCACGTGACTGATCACTTACATTAAAAGCAGAAGATCCTCAGTTTAGTACACCAGACATTCAAGGGCATATAATTTCTTACCTTAATGCAGAGTATAGAACAGAAGATAGGACAAATATTTCAGTAGTGTCACTATTTTTTCTTGAGCTAAATTAATTTCAGAATCTGCACTTGAAACATAGGACTTATCTTGGTATCTTGATAGCTACAAAGTGCCCCAGACAAAGCACCACAAATACAGAAGATGTGGGATAATGGTTACAATCCATGCCCGGAAGAGGAAGGATCGCATTACACCTAGGAAAGAGAGTGTCTAAGTAAACCTGCAAGGGACTTGAGCTCTCCTGGGAATAAACAGTTCTGCACTGTCTGTGATAGTACTAAATTTGAATACAAAATTAAGGTGAAGGAACAAGGAAAAATAGTGCAATATTTACTGAAAATATTTCTTTGGTAAGTCATAACCACTACATAAAATCACAAGATGACTTGAAAAAAGTGATAGATTGTTCCTAAAGACAGATTTACAGAATGAAGAAAGAAAAAATAAAAACTGTATCATATGTTGTCTTCAGCCTTTCTCTCCACAGTGCTAAGCAGTATTTAGCTGTATATAGCCAGAGTTCTGTTTCCTGGATTTCACTCCTCCATGTGCCAAACAATCAGAGGGAACTTCGCCACACTGACTGAGTCCCTTCTGACAAACTCTCCTCTCAAGTTCATCTAAAAGTGAAGATATGGAAAAATGTCTTATTATGCAGCAGCATTCAGCTTTTTGTCCTAGGAGATTTTTCTCTAAATTACCAATCATTTTAGTGCCTGGAAATCACTAGTTTTTTCTTCTAACTGACTTGTTAGCACACACTTCCTGCTAAATCAGAATGATTTTAATGACAACTTAAATGCCAGGAACAGTCTGAGACGCTAAATTAAGTTCATGCTTGCATCCAAACGCAAGAAAAATTTTGTGATTTCAGATGAAACTCATGGGTTGTATGCATGTAAGTCCCTGGAAATATCATAGATTCCAGTTAATACCTACTGCCAAATTTTGCACTGATTTACACCATCTGCCACCATATTAGAGTCACTCACTAAAATCTGTGGAAGATTTGGTTCATTACACTGTTTCATTTATTTGGTATCATATACTGCAAAGTAACAGAAAAACTCCATGTTATAAAACCTCTAATCCATTCTCATAACAGCAAAGCTTAAACATTTTCTTTCATTTGTGCTGACAGAATTGTCATTATGCAGACAGTCATTTAGAATTACTTGTTTCATCCATTATCTTTTGAATTGACTGTTTCCATTTACACCTTAAACATTTAAGAACTTCTTAGTCGCTATTTTTTTCTAGTTTGAGTCACTATTGTCAGACACGTTGTGCTGTATAAAAGAGATGCTAGAGACTTTGTCCTCAGTTTTGATGTGAACACACTGTTGATTTTTCATTGCTGAAAAGCACTTTGAAACATCATGATGATTCATAGTAGCAGACATTTATTGCAAAAATTTTTGTCCTTTCGTGCCAACCAACTTGCAGTGATAATGGCAGATAGCAGGTGCTGCAGTTGTTGAGGTTGTTTTGAGATATGTGATTCAGTTTAACTGGGTACTTTATCCACTGGTATCCTACTCTTTCACTGCTCTGCTACTACCCCTCCAGCACCACCCCCCAAAACAATTTTGTCAACTGCAGAAATCAAACCATCTCAATTCTCACTAAGAAAGCAGGTCAAATAAGCACCAATCTCTTTTCCTCCTGCTGTCTTTCCAGAAGACTCTGAATATGTAGCACTTTCTGCTAATGCACTGAATTGTTACCTTCTGTGTAATTTCAATATTATGTTGTCAGTTCTAAATGTTAATGTTGATCCTAAGCCAAGACAAAGAGTTTCAGATTTTTAAAAGATTTTGTACTTTTCAGCGGCGGTGAACTTCATCTTCTCTCTTTTTTGTAGGTTCTGGTGGGCTCTTATATCACGCTGAGTAATATTTAGACCACCTACAAAGGTCTCTAAAATCAAGATTGTTAAGAGTAGTTCAGTCCTTTCTCTTTAGAATCAGCAGATTCTGTCTTCACACAGAAAAAAACCAGCCAAAGGTAGATTTCCTATCCAAACTTCCTATTAAAAGCTCCATTTGTTCTGTAGTTACATACTGAATACACAGTCAAGAAGTGTCAAAGTGCAGATTAACAGGAGGTGTTCTGGATCACATACAGCTCTCATACATTCAGTTTAGGAGACACCTAGTCCAAAGATAAATCTAGAGCTGATCAGAACATGGAAAATGGTGCAATTTGGTCCAATGGAGATGACAGAATCTATAACAACACATTACACCCTTGTATAGCAAACCATAGCAAAGGAGGCCCTCTTCTTCCCCATTTCTCACACATGCAGGATCCCAAGCTGAAGCTAGAGGAAGGCAACGCAATCATTTGAAGACATTGTTTAATCTCTATCATTGGAATTGTTTATGCACACACACAAAATATAAGCCAGAAGAGTCAGAGGTGACTGTTCCATATAAGAATGGTGATTTTAGGTAAGATGAAGAATGCTTAACAGCCATTTCACCTAGACAATTCTAAATATAGGATTTCACTGAACATGCCTAAAACCAATGGGGATTCAAAGAAGAAAGAAAAATAATTCTAAAATTATTCTAAATTTCTAAATTTCTAAAATTCTAAATTATTCTAAAATTCTAAAAAATTCTCCAAAAAAACCCATTTATTTCAGGTAAGTCCTCATAGGAATTAAAGACCTATGCTTCGAAGAAGATCCATCCCTTACAGAAAATGATTGAAGACTAAGGCTTGTGAACACCTGCCAAATTGAGGTACTTCCATTTTGGGATACCCATCTTGAGAAGCTAGTGCATCTGGTTATTTCAAAAACACAGCTAGGTTTACCAAAACGAATTATTTGGGTGACATAGCCATATCACCCTTCCTTTGGAAAGCACAGTTGTACTTTGAACACTAATACTTTTGGCTTTACATTTTAATTTGTGTTGACTATGAGTCAAGGCACAGTTAGGGCAAAGAAGGAAAAAATACAAATGAAACATTTACTGAACTATAAAGAAGATATAAAACTCCATTTCTGTCATGGGTCAGAACAGACTTCAGAAGGAAAACTGAAGGGTTTTACTTTCAACATCTTCACTCATTTTGAAAACAGTAATCATGAGAGAAGCCAACAAACACTGAGATGATAGAGGATGATCATTTTGGCTAGTCTTTGGAAATGTGAGATCAAAAATAATTCAAAGGTTTTATGGATGCTTATATTCTATAATGTCTTCCGACCCACTTAGTCCCATTAATATCCTTCTAGTCTCCAAGATTTCTGAAACTGTCAGCTATGAGCCAGTGTGCTGTAAAAGACCTTCATTTGTATCCTTGGCTTTGGCACTGTACCCCGTCTGCATCCCGTTCCTGTGATGAACACCTGCACTGACATTCCTTCTCAGCAAATAGATTTTGTTACAAATGATCCCATTATTGATTTTGTAGTAAGTCGAGTAAATCCTAAGGCTCAAATACGGTATGGAGGTTATGTTTCACAGCTCTCAGTACCTTATTGGCATTCAAGTTGTGCTAGCCCCCACTAAAATCATTCTGTTGTGGCATGAAGCACAAATACATTTTACTGTTACGCTTGCTGCAGTGCTGCCAATTATTTTAATGCTGCCATATGAGAAATAAATGAATGCTTAGATGTTTGTTTCAGCAGCTGATTTTTAAGCAAAATCATTCTTTGCAGAATGTGCTTTGATCACAACAAATTCTAGATCATGGAATCTAGCCAACATCTTGTGAGGCAAGCCTGCCTTTTACAGACAGACACAACATAGATGCCTCTTCTTACTATTTTTGAGTAAATGTGATATATTGTTGCCTTTAATACATTAAAATTAGCAAAGCCTGCAGCAGCAGATTGCAAAACAGACCTCATCACATTTTAACCACTACTGCCCTCGTTGTCAATAAAGACCATTAGAAATAGGAGCAGGGCTTTTTTTTAAATCATACGCTAAAAAAATTAAACATCCTTTGTGTGCCCCTCCCTGCTTCCACCAAATGATTTTTTTCTGGTCCCAAAGGGTGCTTGCATTTGAATGACAGATCCTCAGTCCATCACATGCCATTAATTCCTGTGTTCAATAGTAATGAGGTCTGTCACATTACAGTTTGCTGACAAAATGCTAAATGAGATTGACAGGAAATCTAAGGAAATTTGGAGGTCAAGAGGTTAGAAAACCTCCCCGTGCATCTATTGAAGCTCAGAGATCAATCTAACATTTTTTAAATCACCAAACAGAGTGAAATATATCTTAGCTTTCCTAAATATGTAGAAGGACACAGCTGCCAGACAGATAATCCAATGTGCTCTCTTCCCTGCCTGTGGTGAAGGTGTTAGAACTAGATGATCTTTAAGGTCTCTTTCAACCCAAACCACCCTGTGTTTCCATAATTTGAGAGCACCTATTCTTCCCATTCCTGTAAGGGAGCCTGGGACCCAGGAAATATGCTGAATCAACTTGCTGGGCCAGACATCCTCTGCTGATGTGTGCCACTAACCCAAGATCAGTGTCTGAGTGCTGGCCCTGCTAACTGCTCTCCATGCATCCTGTCACACAGAAAAGGATAATCATGGGGGAATTGACAGCAAATATGACATTAACCCTCAGCAGCTGAACTCTTGAATACCTACCCACAGTTCCTGATTGAACCTATATGGGATTTTAAGATTCCACGTACTTATGTGCAGATCACTCAAAACCAAGGAGATTTTTATGTAAAGGTGGTGGTTGGGAGGTAGGTAGGCAGCCAGAAGCAGAAGTAGCTTTGGAGCTTGAGCTGTTTTCTCAGCAAATTACCACTCACAGAGAAAAAGATAAAGGGGTGCAGACCTGTCTTTAATAGGTTTATCTCATGAACATTTTGTGAACATGCTCACTGATAATTTGTGCAGGTATATGATTAAAAAAGCAGAGACCAGGGACAGAATTCATTCTCTCTCTTTTAGATATCTGCATTGCCTGTATCCCAAATATTCATTCTGAAATCCCTGTATGACTAGCAGAAGAAAATAGACTTTCCTTGGGAGTACTTCACTTGACAATGACATGGGTATTCAGGGCTCAAAGCTTTCTAAGAAAATCCCTAGGCCACCGGCTTTTGATGACTGGCACAGGAACTACAGTGCATGAAAAAGTTGTTTGGTATCAGACACAAAAAAATCACACCCTGATTTTTGTCTATTTCCTAACAGGAGGAGGCACAATGGGTCGAAAGAAACCATCCCAAAGGTTTTCTTTACCCTATATATTTTAATTCCTTCCTAGGACAGTGTCAACCAGAGCTGCACTTGCTGACAGCTGTTGCCATTCATTCATGTTTGTTACACACATCTGCTGTCTTCTTTAAATGCTTTCTCTGTAATATGGATTTTTGTCCAGGATTTAGATTGCATTTCTGGGTAGCTGGGAAAAGGGAGCAGAAGATTGTTTATAGCCTGCAGAAATGGAGAGATATTCTGTGCAGAAGTGAAATGAAGAAGGTTCTTGGCACAAAATCAACCTGCCACAGTGCGCTGTTCTTGCCTGTCTGCCCCAGAGCCCGGCTGTCAGTGTGCACTGTGCAAGTGGATGTACTTCAAAGAGCTACTTCAGTTTACTCCTGCTGAGAATTTGCCTCCCAGGCTATAAAGTACTTACCAAGCACGTGATATATGTCTTTACCCACAGTTTGCTTATACATTATGTATCCTTTGTGATGTAGCATTGTTATTAAAAGGCACAATGAAAGTTTGAACAAGTAAACCCTACTATATATAATGATGTCCCACCAATATATTCATCAGCAATACTTTCTGCTATATAAATTGGAGATAGAGAAGCATTACATTATTTCTGATTTGAATACTGTGCTTTGCATCTGATAGAGAAGCATTACATTATTT
The DNA here is from genome assembly GCA_013399835.1 of Leptocoma aspasia. NCBI lineage: Eukaryota > Metazoa > Chordata > Aves > Passeriformes > Nectariniidae > Leptocoma > Leptocoma aspasia. Next base: position 452,331 of record VXAX01003958.1, read on the forward strand.
GTGATTTGAATACTGTGCTTTGCATCTGAATTTAAAAAAAAAAAAGGAATCAGTTAGAATTATGTAAATCCTATTCAAAGGAAAAGGAGTCTACTTGTTGATATTTGTTCTGGCAGAGTGCATGCTCCATGTTGACTTGTTTTTCCTGAATTACACAAGCTGGTGCTTATAAAACATATCAGAACCAAGGTGACACAGCACAACTCAATTTTACCATAGGACTGCAAAGTTAATCCTTTGTTGACCCAAAGGGCACATACAATTAGCTAGACAGCTTGAAATATTCCTATTCTCCCATGCTTATTTTTCCTTGAATAGATGATAGATAATTTTATGTAGAAATTAAAATGAAAAGACAAATGATAATTTTCAAAGGCACTCAGTCCACAGGTTACTAGCTTAAGGGCTCTCCAACACCCTTCCAATGAGCAGCCAAGATATGAACTATTTATTAAGGCAATGAAGTTTAGCTTTATGGTGACAGTAGGTGTGACCTCACAATGGACATTTACTGCTTAAAAACAGAGTTATTTTGACACATAGTTTAAAAATAAACTGTTAAAAAAATCAAAACAGACTGTTACATCTGTAACTTTAAAGGTATCTGATTACATGCAGTGCTAAGGGGAAATGCATCGCTATGCAGCTCAGAGAAGAGAGCTTGGTTCTTCTTAGAGCTCTCTAGGAGCTAAGTCTCTAAACTTCAGCTTCAACCCTGCACAAGTTCGGTGGCAATCACAGTTTAACGGTTTAATCCCCTCCCTTATGTCTTCCTGCCACAGGACACTCTCCTTTTGACTGTCCTGTAACAGCCTTTCATGGCATTGCATGGTCAAATTGTTACAGCTAAAAAAAAACAACGCCCTTGCTTACATAAACCAAAAAAGTTGGCTTCACCATCACTTGAGCAAGAAAGTTGTGCTGGTTTAGGCTGAATTTTCTTGACAGTGTTTTGGATTTGTCATGAACACAGGGTTGATATTACAGAGGTGGTTTTGTTATTATTGAGCAGGGCTTACACAGCCAAAGATGTTTCTGATTTCTATACTGCCATGCTACTGAGGAAGTTGGAAGTGCATAGGAGGTTGAGATGAGACACAGCCAGAACAGGTGACCCCAAGTGTCCAAAAGGCTATTCCAGACCATATGGCATTATGCTCATTATATGGAGCTGGTGGAAAGAAGGAGGAAGGGGAGTAAGTTTGAAGTGATGGTGTTTTTCTACCAAAGTAGCCACTATGTGTGATGGGGCCCTGCTGTCCTGGAGATGGCTGAACACCTCCTGCCCTTGGGAAGCACTGAATTAATTGCCTGTTTTGCTTTGCTTGTGTATGTGGCTTTTGCTTCCTCTTTTGAACTGTCTTTATGTCAACACGTGAGTTTTCTGGCATTTACTGTTCCAATTCTCTCTCCGATCTTGTTGGTGGGGGAGTGAGCAGCTGTGTGGGGCTTGGCTGGTGTTAAACCAGAACAACAGCACATCGTCATAACCTAAAGCTAATCATCCAGGGTCCCTATGGAGCTCTTTTAGATATGTGACCTGCACTCTGACTTGTCAAAATTGCCTACACAGGTGTTTTTGGAAGTGTATATACCTGACCCAAACTAGAAAAATTCAGTGTAGACATTCACATCTGAGCTCATTGGCCAAAGCTCTCTGTGTAGTCAGCAGAGAGACTGTTACATTCAAAATGAGATTCATATGACTTTTTATGGCTCCTTCAGGATTAGATGAATTGAACAGTAAAATGGACAATCTGTCTTCACTGCCTACAAAGAGAGCCTGGGGTAATTAGCTCAGATAGACTGGAGATACCTGCTTTTGCTCAGCTGAAAAGCACCACTTTTGCTCTCCATATTCACTGCTGCCTTTGATTCAGTTCACAGTCTGCTGACTGAATTCAGAAAGTCAGGTCACTAACTGTATACATTACAGATATGTTTTTACATAGCAAAAAAGAACAAAGTGTTTGTGTGCATGCTAGAGGAGAGGGAAGAGAGCAAGGTCTTGATGAGCACTGAAAATCATATGGCAGCAGCTGGGAATCAAAGCTAATGCTGAAGAAACCTGCAATGACCTGCAAACAAGATTTTTTCCAGACAGTCTGTGTCTAAGCTTGCCTATCCCAGCATGTTTACAGGGTATTTAGGCACAAGATAGGACTTTGTTATACCAACCCTACTTTATGAACATCCAAAAGGGCTATCAGATCTTAAATATAATAATAATATTGTGAATGATGAATGAAGTGCAGGCACAGCAGAGGCACGGGACCAGGGGTTACCATTCCACGTAAGCTTTTCTTAACCACTTCAGATACCCCAAATGCAATTTGTAGAGCTAGCCTGTCTCCACTAATGAGTGAGGTAGCACAGACTAACAGATTAGATTGGATGCTTAACTTTCAGGCAAGAAAGTGAGATTAAATGAAACCACCACAAAACTAATCTCACAATTAATTTGCCTCAAGTTATGAGAAAACCTGTTCAAGGAAGTTGCAAGATGGATTTTACCTTTATTATGATGCATCCAGATAATTAGGAATCAAATACTGTCATTTCTTAAACCATTATCTTCTTTTAAAAATGAAAAACTTTTGTGATGGAATTTACCTGATAAAAGATATACACCCACACACTCACACCAAATACAAAATCAAATTAATCAATTCATATATTTCTGCAAAACTAATAAAATCAGTCATACACACAACACTTTCTTTTTAGAAAAGCATGAATTAATTTCATTAGTGTTTCATTAATGACATAGAGGGAAATAAAAAACTTTCTTCATACCTTCTTTGTTCAATCAGTCACAAAAGGAACTAATAATTTTGTTGCTGTTTTTTTGGTGTAATCTCAGAGGTTTTTTTGACTGCAAAACAAAGAAAAATGACTAGGATATTCTCATTGTCAAAGAAAAGCAAAAAAATTCATTTTTTATAGAAAAAAGAATATGTTTCTTCCACACATTTCAAAACCCTGCCTCTTTTGTTCCTGATTGTTTCCACAAAAAAGGATTAGATAAGCTCCAACATACTTCAAGACTACTTCATAAAGCCATTTTAATTTAGCTCTGAGTTTGTCAGCATTTTGGGAGAGGATGCTCTTGCACTTTCTGAAAGACAAGTGAAAAGTAAACCTGCCCAACATTGCGCTTATTTACACTGTAGTTTCTCACAAAAATATTTATTTCTAATATCACCTATTACTAACTACATCACATTTTTAAGAAGAACGATATACTATTTTCAGATATTTCATAAATAAACCTGTGCACAGGTTTATTTATGAAATATCTGAAAATAGTATATAGTGCACATTGAAGGGAGACAATGTGGAATAGGACTTAATCCTTAAGTTAGTAAATACTGTACCTATGCACTCCATTCCAGCCAGGATCAAGCTCATAGGCAGCCTTTCATCCAGCCATTCCCCAAGACTGCTGAATAAGGAAGACATCTGAGTAAGACTCCTCATCTGTGTAAGACAGACTTACTTTTACCTCCTATTCTCAGTGGAAAGGTAAGCAAAATGAGATGATGTTGGAATTACATTCATATAACTGTTGAGATCTAAAACCAAGCACCTAGTCTAAATTAATCTTCTAGAGTCCCTGTATATTTCATGGTTTGAGGCTAAGCCAGGGCGTTCCAGGCCTGGGAAGAAAAGAGATCTAATCATGACTATATAAGTAAAACAGAGGGGAGTTTGACAGTGTTAAAAATTAGAAGATAAATGAGCGAAGCTGTAATCCATCAAATAACTCAAAAAGGTCTACAAATGGAATATTATCAGTTGTGCAACTCTTCAAAACCATTCAGAGCATATATATATAGCATGAACTAAATGCAGTAAGAACCGAATGATAATTGTGCAAAAGGAAAAATAAAACCATTAGCATATACACAAAAGGGGAGTTTTGGCTCAGATTCTTTGGACATGGGCTGGTATCTTCTGGTTGCTAGCTGGTGCCAACACTGCCATGTTATACTTGTGCCCTGAATGTTCTGTGTAAGAAACCTGTGCAAAAATCCAGCCTTTAATTCTGGTTGAATGACACATGGTGAGGCAAGCTCTGGAGCAGAAAATGTTGCTGCTGGGTAGTAAATTAATGGCCAGTCCTGGAACAAAATTAGGGAAATTTGTAGGGTGAAAGAAGAAAACTCTAAAAAGAAGACAAAGTTTATGAATTACAAGGTGGCTGAAGAGGGTGACATTGATTCCAAGAGGAAGCATGCTCATAAAAAGTCAGAGACATTATTAATTTTTACACAGCTGAAGTTCTGTAAGACAAATACCGCTTCAAATATGTCTCCCTGATAAGTTAATACAGGAGAATTTCCCTCTCTTTTCATAGAATAAAGAAGTACACGTTATGCTTTTGGGAAACAATGGGTACAGAAGCAGGCAATACTTTTACAGCCAGTGTTGTATATTGGTACAGTATTTATTGGTACAGTATTTGCTTCCAAAAGAAACCTGCTATCAGACAAAAATACAAAAAATAATCATTCTAAGGGCAACAGGATGCACCTTGTACCAAGTTTCAACTCAAAATTAGTATTTACAGCAACAGGTAGGAAACTGATACAAAACCAGCCTTTCCCATAGCAGTATGAATGGTGCTGCTTTAATTTTGTTTAGAATTTTGGCTGGAGGCAGTGGGAACACTGACTTTTTAATGAAAACTTAAAGTGGCCATAGCAGTGTGAAAATTCTAACATTGTTGTATTCCCGTATCACTTTTTAACAGCTTGAAGGGAGAAAAATTTTCATTTTAAATGATTCTTGGTTAATTTTCAAAGAAATTAGTAGAAGAAAACTTCTAGAAAGTAATAGAATAGCATTACTTGTGCATGTTACACAATATCAAGCCTAGAAAAGTTGCCATAAAGTACTTTTTCTTATGCCAGAATTATCCTGCTCATTTCAGAGCACTTCTCATGAGGCTCAGGAATTAAGAACTGCTTTCAGGGGGACCAATATCTTCAGGTGTCATCAGGTGGTGTATGTCCTTCAACTCTGCCTCCTGAGGATATGGAGCATATAAAAATTCCTAGAGGAAATATGCCATATGAATTAACTACCTGCTTTAAGCTGAAGCATGTATTCAGTCATTCTAATCAGCAAGGGACTGATCTCCAGAACTCCCCACAGTTAAATAAAAGAGAGCAAGAATTATTGAGCTGGTTGTAAATATTTTGGAATGTAAGGAAGATAAGGGAGAGAAATAACACTTTGTCTACCCTAAGAATCATGGTGAAGGAATTCCTAAACTTGAAGACTGTTGTGGTTGGTTGGGGCAGCTCAGCCCCGTGCAGCCACTCTCTCACTTCCCCCCAGTAGGATGGGGGAGAGAACCAGAAGAGTAAGAGGGAGAAAATTCGTGGGCTGTGATAAACACAGTTTGATTGGTAAAGAAAAGTCACTCACACAAGCAAAGCAAAATGAATACATTCACCCCTTCCCATGGGCAGGCCATTCCCATGACAGCAGGGCTCCATCACACCTCTGACATGGAAAGCCAAATGTCACAACAGTTGTGTCCCATTTCCTCCTTCCTCCAGGTTTGTATGCTGAGCAAAACACCATATTGCCTGACATATTCCTTTGGTTAGTTTCTTGTGGCCAGCTGTCCTAGCTGTGTCCCCTCCCCAGTACTGTTTTGGACACAAACCCAAAACACAGCCTCATGACAGCTACTATGAGGAAATTTAACTCTATACTAGCCAAGACCAGCACAGAGCCAATAAATCCTAGTAAATACTAGTAACAAGGACAGTAAAGCTACATGTCTAGGTCTCAATCCTTTCTCTGAGAGGGAATCAATTGACTGAACTGCAGGGGGACAAGAGGGTAGGAAATTAATTACCCACTTTTCTGTCGATACTTTTATATTTTTATATAAACAATCCAACATTCTCTGGGTCAGAACCTAAACCAAAGAATCTTGCTTCCAAAGTAATGTCCTGCCATAGTAATATTCCAAAGTACTATTCACTGCCATATTCCAGCTTTACAACTTGGCTGATGGTCCTGGTAGCCAGGATAGTTCTGAGGTACCATGATCGAAGACAGAAGATCTGGAGAAAGCAATATATTCTATAATGAGTGACATGGGCATCTCTTTGTGCCTGATTTTTAAGCTGTAGATCAAACCAGGAAAAGTCCATCTTCTACCTATGTTAAGATGATTTTACATTATTTTTAATTCAAACCTTCATGACCTTCTACTTGCTGTTGCATGGGACTATAGTAGTACAGTGAGACTTAATTTCCAAAAAATTTTTTTCAAGCTCATTCACGGGTTTTCCATAAACATATTTCCTCTACTTCCCATTTCTGCCTACAAAAAAAGACATTCAAATTTTTCATGTGTTCATGTTAATTTGCCAACCACAACATTTAATCTCTGCCTTAAAGTGGCTAAAGAAGTGTGCGTCTTCAGAGGTGTGTTGTTCTGTGTGGCACAGACCTGTTCTTTTAAAGATAAACGAGCCCTTCTTGAACACCATACCTCAGGCTCGCCACATTTTCGGAAAAGAATGAAAAAAAACATCACAGCTGTCCTTCCCCCACCTATTCCTTTCTTATTGTAGAGGTTTTTTATTCAATCATCTTCATGAAAGTGCCAAGCATTTCAGCAGTTCAGCCGCTCTTAAGACTTCCAAGGAGGATTGGAATGAGTCTCGTGGGGAAGGTTAGAAGCAGGCTAGAATACTGAATTTTGGCAGCCTCGTAAAGGAGAGGAAGAAATATGTACCTACTTGAAGGTAATTTGGAGTTAAGAATAATTTGGGACCTTTGTAAACAATAGCATCTTAAATTGGTTTCCACAAAGTTCTTTCATTTTTCTCTTAAAGCTTTTCAAGATCAAATCATTTCAGTACTGAATGCACTACAGTTTCCCTCCTTTACCCCTCCCCTGTGTCTCTTAGTGACTTTTGCTCATCAGAAATTATTTTTCTACTCTATCATATATTTCAAAACCCATTGGTTTTAGTCTTCATTAGCCTTCATCTTCTTTGCTTTTGCTTATTTTGTCTAGATATGAGCAAGAGATTCAAGGTATTATATGAAAAAGATGCCCTTTAGTACTAAATTGCTCACCTAAGTAGTTATTAAAAATAAAATTACACTTCTCACATATCATGCGTTTAATGAATCATTCTACAAATTACACTATTTCAATTTTCTGGATGTAAACCAGCTTTGAACAGTGCAGAAGCAAGAAGCAAACACCAAAACCACTGATTTGTCATAGTATTTTAAGACTGCTTTTACATCTCTGAAGCTTTTTTGAGTAGCATGCACCCACTATGATTTTTATGGAAGAGATAGCCAAAATAAATTTCTCTTTCTTTTATTCATATGCCAACTTCAACATTATCCCAATTATGATTAAGATAGTAATGAAAAACTGACCTGTCATCAGGGATTGCTAGCCAACCTCCAGTCATGAGAGAGGGAGAGAGAGAGAGATTATACTGTGACTGCCTTCTACAGATTATTAACTCTAGTTTCACACCCAATTGGCTCAATAGCTGGAAAACAAGCCAGTGTCTGTCAGCTTTTGAAAATCAAGATCTTGATTTGAATTATTTTCTCTTGAGTGGTAGTGTTCACAGACCTAAGCACCTACTGCAGGAAATCTGTATGCAGCCTTGGACTCGGGTCCTCGAAGACACAGTGGAAACTCAAGTCCACACAATTCAGCAGAATATAGGGCTCCAAATACATTCATGGATTTGTGGTTACCCACCTGAATAAAAACCTGATTCAGGGAGGCTGCTGAGATCCCTGCCACTGCTATGGGATCCTTTAAACTTTGATACCTGCTTTTACATGAACGAAATAACTAGGGCTGAGTGAAAAGTAAAATCTTGTGCAAAATAGATAAGGGAGAAGAACTGCCTCAGTCTTCAATAATAAGACCAGTTATCCTCAGGATAACTGGCCTCCTGACCTGGTAGACAGGGACAGGGAGCTGAATGTCCCTACAACCCAGGAGGAAGTAGTTAGTGACCTGCTGAGACACTTAAACACAAGTCTATGGGGCCAGAGGGGATTCACCCAAGGGTACTGAGGGAGCTGGTGGAAGAGCTCACTAAGCTGCTCTCCATCATTTACCATCATTCCTGGCTAACCAGGGAGGGCCCAGATGACTGGAGGTTGGCCCATGTGAAACCCATCCACAAAAAGGACTGGAAGAGGGATTGAGGGGACTACAGGTCTGTCAGCCTGATCTCAGTGCTCAGCAATGTTATGGAGCAGATAATCTTGAGTCCAACCACATGACATGTATAGGACAATCAAGGGATCCAACCCAGCCAGCACGGTTTTAGGAACAGCAGGTCTTGCCTAACCAACCTGATCTTTCTTGACCAGGTGACCCACTCGCTGGATGAGGGAAAGGCTTTGGAGGTAGTTTATCTGGACTTCAGCAAAGCCTTTGACACCGAATTTCACAGCATCCTCCTGGAAAAGCTGGCAGCCCATGGCTTTGACAGGTGTCCTCTTTGCTGGGTTAAGAAGAGGTTGGGCCCAGAGAGCCAGCCACTAATGGTGTACCCCAGGGTTCAGGGCTGAGCCTAGTCCTATTTAATATCTTTGTTGATGATCTGGATGAAGGGATTGAGTCCACCATTAGCAAATTCACAGATGCCACCAAGTTGGGTTGTAATGTTGATCTGGAGATCAGGAAGATCCTGCAGAGGGACCTGGACAAGCTGGATAAATGGGCTGAGGTCAGCTGTGTGAGCTTCAGCAAGACCAAGTGCCGGGTCCTGTGTTTTGGCCACAATAACCCCAGGTAGTTCTACAGGTTGGGGGAACAGTGGCTGGAAAGTGTCCCAGTGGAAAAGGACCTGGAGGTGCTGGTCAAGAGCCAGCTGAACATGATCCAGCAGTGTACCCACACAACCAAGAAGCCAACAGCATCCTGGCCTGTGTCAGCAATAGTGTGGCCAGCAGGATTAGGAAAGTGATTCTCCCTGCTACACTTGGCACTGGTGAAGCCACACCTTGAGTGCTGTGTCCAGTTCTGGGCATCCCAGCTCAGGAAGGATATTGAGGTGCCGGAGCATGTCCAGAGAACATGAAAGGCCTGGAGCACAAGTCCTGTGAGGAGCGGCTGAGGGAGCTGGGGGTGTTTAGCCTGGAGAAAAGGAGGCTCAGTGGGAACCCTCTTGCTCTCTACAACTGGCTGAAAGGAGATTGTAGCCAGGTGAGGGTCAGTCTCTTCTCCCAGGCAACTAAGAGGGCGTACTCTTAAGCTGTGCCAGGGGAAGTTCAGATTGGACATTAGGAATAATTTATTCACAGAATGGGGATTAGGTATTGGAATGAGGTGTCCATAGAGGTGGTCAAGTCACTGTCCCTGGAGGTATTTAAGGAAAGATTGGATGTGACACACAGTACCATGGTGTAGTTGACATGTTGGTGTTCAATAATGGCTTGGGCTTGATGATATTGGAGGTCTTTTCCAAGCCAGTTGGTTCTGTAATCCTGTGATTCCGTGGAGTGAAGCAGTCAAATTTGGGATGAATTGCATAGTCATTGGATAAAATAACTGCTCACAAAGGTATTGACTGTCCTTTAACCCCTACAAAATGCAGTTCAGCCAGATCACAATGGTACATAGCACACTTAATCTGCAATGAGAAAAGAAAACTATTGACAGAGCACTGTGAACTATCATACAGAGAATGTGTGAAAGAGCCAGGGCAGCGTGGGAGAAAGCAAACATTACACACAGACCTTTCTTGGGCCACATCAGGAGCTGGATCTTGATGTGAGTGGCAGAGGATTTAAACATTTGACTTGGCTGAGTTTGCAAATTGTCATTCTCCCCCATGAGTCATACTTTCTCTCTTTACTTTTCTTCTTGTTTGTGTTTTAAAATTACTGTATTTCCTCCCCTGTGTGCCTGAAATCAACATTTTGTCACAGCTTTCAATCACACTTATATGTGTGAATGTAAAGAAGAGCTTTGCACAGCCAAACTTAGAAATGCAAACATTTTCAAAAGAAAAGAAAAATTTAGCTGTTATATTCCTCTGTTCTTTGCTGTTGACAATAATATTTGTCTTACCTCTGCTAGCAGAGCTTCCCCTGCAGTGAACTCATAATTGCAAATGCATTGGGTTTGTGTGGACAGATTTTGGCAATGGGAGGACTTACAGGGCTGGCTTCTGTAAGAAGCTGCTAGAAATTTCTCTCACGTCTGACAGAGCCAATGCCAGCCAAGATAGACCACGAGAGACTGGAAAGATTGATGTCTCAAGACATTTTTGGGGTGCATGTTTGTGGGGGAAGGGGCAGATGGGGCCTTGGTCTGGTGAGTTAATGTGCTGCTCCACAGACACTGGCACTCCAGAGGCAATGCTTCACAGCCTGCCTCTGGAGCCCCTAACCTAGTCCTAACTTAGTCCTTAACTAAGTTAAGCCCAGGAAGAACAGAGAGGTGGGGCAAAAGAGTTTTTGAGGTTTAGTTTTCATTTCTCATTATCCAAATCTGATTTGATTGTTAATACAGAATCGAGTCTGTTTTGCCCATGACAGTAACTGCTGAGTGATCTCACCCTACCCTTATCTTAAACTACAAGCCTTTCAGGATATTTTGTCTCCTCTGTTCAGCTGACGAGGGTCATGATAGAACAGCTTTGGTGGGCACCAGGCACCCAGACAGGGTCAGCCCTCTGCAGTGCATTATAGAAAAACCTCCATCCAGGTAGTTCCCTTTCTTGTGAGTATTTTGTCATCTCTAGCATCAAATGATTCAAGTGGCAGGGCTTCAACTACACCCCTTGGGACACAATTCCACAGTCCAATACATCTCCCCGTCAGGATATTTGCACAAAGAGTCAGTGAAAAAAATTACTCTTGCAACTCCATCCCATTACTCCCAGTTACCACTCTGTCTGCTGCACTAGGAAATTTCTCTCACCTGCATCATGTCATTGTTGTGGTGTGTCATCCTATCTCCTCTGCCAAGACAAACTCATTTAGTTACTTAGATCTTTCTTCATAAGTCAATCCCTCCTGACTACCTCTATCATTTTTGCTGCTCTTCCCTGAACTGCATTCAATTTATCAGGTTTTGTTTTAAAGCACTGGTGCTTAGAAATGAATGAAGCAAAGACCAAAACCTCATGCTTCACCTGTCCCACTGATGTAAATAGTACCCATTACAATCAGCAGGACAGTTGAAGTAGAAGAGAACAAGTTAGTTGAAGAAAAAACATATTAATGCTGAGTTGGTTGAAAAAAAAAAATGTACTGACATTTTGTTACATTTGAACTTTTTACATTAGTGCTTGTAGATAGCGGAAGCAGTTGTATTTCCCCCAATTTTTGATAAAACTATACTTACTATCTGCCAGATCTCTGAAATGATCTTTACCTATCTAGCCAGTAAACTAAGATTCTGAAAATCCTCTTCATGGACAAATTTCAGATTTGTGGCTTTTATTTCTAGTTGAAAATTAGGAAATTCTCATTATAATCCATATCATGTATTTTTATTATAATCCAGATTAATCCATATCTTGTGTCTCAGAACCATAAATTTGTAAAATAAAAACATGAAGGTAAAAATACAGTTTGGTCTTTATCCAGCAAAGACTTTAAGTTACACTCAAATACAAGTTAAATATATACAAAGACTCTTCTGGATCCACGACTCTGAATCACCTTACATTAGACCTGATCCATTTGAGAATTAGCCACCAACATGAAAGCCCTTTGTTAATTTTTCTGCCATAACTGCCAATTCCAATGCCTTGCAACCAGTGGTATGTGGCACTGGTTTCTTAGACTGGCAGCTCCTAATTTCCCATCTTAAATGGGTGAGCAGAAATACAGAAGAGCTACATGAAAAAGCCTAAACACCATTAACACTGTATAGAAAAATTACACTTCTGTAATCCTCAGAAAATAGTAATTTCTTAATTCATGCAACCACAGATTAAGGAAGGACAACCAAGGCACTTTATTTTTAGCTGAGTTTCTAGCAATTTATATGAGCTTTTCCTGGAGAGAAAAGACCGTAAGAGGAAAGAAGTGGAGAGATAATAGGATGCTGGTCTTCATGCATTGACTAGAAAGCTGGAGACAGAAAGGTAACTTGGTAAACATTTTTATGAGTAAAGATCAGAACTAAGGATTTTGTGAAATTGTTGTCCAGCAATAACACTTGAAGCAGGATTTTTTTCCCCTGTCAAGTACAAATTGCAGCTTTCCCTTCTTCAGCCCATCATTGTCACTATTTATATTGTACCAAGAACAAAACTTTCTTTATCTGTACAATAAGTAGTACAGATAACCTTAAATTTTGCATGGAAATTCCTGAGTTAAACTAGATATCATATCAGGCTTTTTCCAAATACTTACATAAAACCATACAATAAACACTTAAAAAGTGAAGAACATAAAAAGAAAAGGAAAGATATATCATCTTGATTTAGAAAATGGTTAAAATGTACAGAATGTGGCAATTTTTTATTCATGAGGGTGAGGCTAAATTTGTACTGAGCTGTATATCTCACAAATTGCACATTTTGACCAACACCTTCCTTTAAAAAAAAGCCAGAAACAAAAAAGACAACAAAAAAGCCTACAAAACAAAATAAAAACCCCTCTCTTTATCCAGGCTGGAAGTTTTCAAGTGTGATTTCACTGTGTTTCTGCAGGAAACAGTCTTCCCCTGGCAGCTGGCTATAGACAAGGTGACATAGTCGGTTTCTTCCAGCTCTTATCTTTGATTCATTTGTCTTTCAGGCATGTCACGAGCTTTTCATCATCATTTCTGAATTATCCAGCGATCAGCATTAGTTCCAAGCAACCTCACATGGTCCCCAGTAGTTTTCTGTACAGGCTGGATTTCTGCTTCATGTCACTAACTGTCTTTATTGATTGAGGAAGACAGACACGGCACCAGCACTTGCCCTCTCTGTTCAGAATCACCAATGAAGCCCCATGAAGACCCTCTGTAACTGGCAGACATGAAAGCATTTGTCCCCATCTCATGACAGATACACCTCTGAGAAAAGGTGATGCTGCATAATTATTTGCCAGAGGTCAGCATGGAAGACATAAACAGAATGTATTTATATGCATAATGCCTCATCTTTCTAAAGCATTATTTAATCTATTTCCTTCATGAGTATGTGCTGTGTTGAATATGCATGGGTCTGTATAAAGCATTTCTGGAGTTTTCTCCTCTAAGAGGTCAGGATAGTAACCTTGCATACACATAAAACAGTAATAGCAACCACCACATTTTATTATTGCACTTTCTAGCTTAAAAAGAGATGAAAGAAAAAGCCAAGATGCTGTGAAGGAGATGGGAGAGCTGAAATGAGAGTGTTGGACCAGGATTACAGAGACAGTGTTACTCTGGGCTTCTTGGGACAGGTGTCCTAATTACAAATTTTTGAAAGAAGCCTCCAGTTTTCAAATATCGCCAAGAGATAAAAACAGTCTTGCTCTTAGACATTTGTATAACTCCTTTTCAGAATCCCTGAAAATTGTCTAAAACATGTATGAAATCCTCTGCACATGACAAGAGATTTTAAAAATATCAGATGGACACCACTGAAAAAATGTGCATTCCTTTTTCACATCCTTCCTTTCCCAGGAGCAAAAAGAATGACTATGTTTTACAGAAGACATTCAATAAAGTTCACTGATGGTAGAAAACGGATTTCTACACTGAAGGACTGCTCACAGAAGTGCAACTTAATTATAGTTTCCAAAGGGCTTATTGTTAGCATGCTGTTTTGGCTGTCAGTGTTTCCCCACCAGCCAGACTGTGTTGCAGCGTGGAAGGAGAGGTCAGCAGGAATCAGCAAAGCAGCAGAATTCAGCCCAATTACTCTCACTGTCTCTGGGGTATCAAGGCATGTGAGACATGCATGTTATGAGCAAGAGCCTAGCAGCATCTGAAAGATCCTTGTGTATGGAAGGAGCAGCCTGCTACTTTCTAATTTGGTAGACTTTCTTTAAAGAGGTCTAAAATAGTGACTGGCCTTTCAGAACACTGTGACAAAAGGTGTATGAGATGCTTGGTAGATATGAGGAAGAGTAAACTAGACAAAAAGGAAACCATGAATGCAAGATTGTGAGGAGAAAAGTTTAATATGGAAGATTTGGACAGGATAACTAAAAGAAAAGAAGTAGATATTATTGCTCTAAAAGCACAAAAAGTCACTATTGCACAAAAAGTCACTATTCTAGTTGTAACCCAGCGGTCCTGGATGTTACATGAACACAAAAACCTGTATCCCAAAGAGGGTACATTCTACAAGATTCTACATTCTACACATTACAAGTGTATTACAAACAGAAGGGAATGAGGTAGCTTCTGTCATTTTGGTTGCTCAGTTTGCCTTGTTGTGGTGTTTTATTGAGGGGCTTGGAACATTCACTCTTGTACAAATATTTTCTATGTTTTGTGATGGTGTCGAAAACTTGAAATAAAAGAATTCTGAGTCTTGTTTAAATTGAACTAATTTTTCCCATCCCATCTTCATTTTAAATCTCTCTCACAGCAAGGAGGTAGAAATCTTAAAAGGAATGCTTGTCCTTGTCTTGTTTGGATTTAACAAAATTGAGACTGTAAATAATACCATGGCACAACTTTTTCTCAAAAGGTTTGAAGATGACTGAGTTTATTTGTTCTCAAGTTGCAGTTGACATTGGAAGATATTTGCACCATTTTTCAGCAGGCTCAAGTCTTACATGAGAGCAAAGAAACTGTCCATTAACATTCTGAATGGACTTGAGGAGACTGACATTACGGTATTGGAGGTCACCCCGATGGTCACTTTAAGCAACAATAAGACACATTGGAGGTGATGGAGTTGCAAAAGCTGACAAAACAGAATGCAATCAAGGAAACCGATGAAATCAAGACTGCAGTAATGATCAGGGGTGTTAAAGCACCTGATAGGTCACAGGTCACAAAACTGGACTATGCTCTTTGAGGCAGACAGGAAGAAGTCATTAGAAATGTCAGCAATGTCACAGAAATGTCAGAAATGTCACGGTTAGTTGTGTGAAATATTGCACAATGGAAGTGGAACGGAGAAAATTCACATGACAGAAACAGGCATTCATTTCAAGCTGTCTGGAGGTGAGTGGAGAAAAAAATGGTAAACTGTTTGAGTATAAACCAGGGATCAGTGATCCATGGTAGATGCAAGTTAAATGGGGACACATCCATAGAGGTAATGAGGACAAAACTCCCTTAAAAACATATCAAATGAAAGGCTCTTGGTAGAGAACGGCACAGAGAACAGCCCCTTAGATTGTAGGGCACAGATGTCTTGTCCTACAGTATATTTTCTATAGGTTCAAGCATGCTGGTGCACAGAAAATAACGTATGTAATGTGTGATTTATGTAAAACATTAGTAGCTGTGGAACTCCAAAACTTAATTGAAAACACTGCAATATAAGTTTGCACGTGTAGCAGTGAAACTGGTCACTAATCTATCCTAATATTTTATTTAACTTAAGTTAGAAATAAATAAATTAGAGGCAGTTTTCTGTCAGCCCCAGCTCTAGATATTTGGACACATTTTCTCTAGTTATTGTTCACAGTTGCCATTGGTATGGTCATGAGAATTATGGTGTACTAATAGAAAGAGGGCAATGATGAGAGTAGAACGGGAAGAAAATGAAGGACACTCCATTAGCTGGGAGAATGAGTGAATGCATAGAATCTCCTGGAGTCTGCTGCTGTACAAGTGATCAATTCTGCCTAAGTTCCACTTAAGCAAAATAGGATAAGAGAAGATGGATCCAGAGTCTGGTATGTATCTCCTTTCCTGTCACAAGACTTTGTATGCCCCTTTCAGATGAAGCTATAATGCATTATAAAAAATACACTTAGAAAGACAATTTGAAAATTATTTTAGTAAAAAATCTATATTTCTTCACCACAACATGTAGCATTTCTTTCATTCACAGTAAAACCAGCAAATAATATATATATGCTTCTCTGTATCACTATTTTGAATTTGCTGTTCTTAAGTAGGAGAAGTTATTTTAGAGCTCAGCTTGTTCAAAAAGATATCTTATTTTGATGGTATGCAGAGTAGCTGGCACTGATTTAGAAAATCACACTGTAAAGACAAGCAGCACTTTTAACCTGATTATAGCAGCATGTGTTCTAGATTAGGTTTATCTTTAACAGCAATTTATGTATAAATGTTTTTGTCTTACTGCAATATAGGATTTCTAGGATCCTACAACAAAGATGGTTGCTACCCAAAAACTATACAATCCATGCAAAAAGGCAATAGAAAACAGATAGCTACGGACAGATTAGATAATAGAGAGATAGATAGATAGATAGATAGATAGATAGATAGATAGATAGATAGATAGATAGATAGATAGATAGATAGATAGATAGATAGATAGATAGATAGATAGATAGATAGATAGATAGATAGATAGATAGATAGATAGATAGATAGATAGATAGATAGATAGATAGATAGATAGATAGATAGATAGATAGATAGATAGATAGATAGATAGATAGATAGATAGATAGATAGATAGATAGATAGATAGATAGATAGATAGATAGATAGATAGATAGATAGATAGATAGATAGATAGATAGATAGATAGATAGATAGATAGATAGATAGATAGATAGATAGATAGATAGATAGATAGATAGATAGATAGATAGATAGATAGATAGATAGATAGATAGATAGATAGATAGATAGATAGATAGATAGATAGATAGATAGATAGATAGATAGATAGATAGATAGATAGATAGATAGATAGATAGATAGATAGATAGATAGATAGATAGATAGATAGATAGATAGATAGATAGATAGATAGATAGATAGATAGATAGATAGATAGATAGATAGATAGATAGATAGATAGACAGACAGACAGACACACAGAAGTTGTGAGAATATACAGCAAGCATGATGGAGGGAAACATTAACAAAATAGCTTTAGCAGCATAGGAAAGATGCTTTGTGTGGAGGGGTATGATGCAGAGGAACAAAATGCTCTGTACATTTTTACAGGTAGCTTCTCCCAAATACAAAGGAAAGCATAGGAAATAGTCACAAAATGTTGTTTAGCTGTAATTATTGAATCAATATTATGGGTCAGTGACAGTAGATATCAGCCAGAGGAAGGAGTCAAAAATTTAATAAAAAAAAAAAAAAAACACTGGGCATAAAGTTTCTTTAAGATAGATACAGCAAGAGTGAGCAGCCATCAAAGAAACTGAAAGAGACGTGATAGCTTCAAGACACAGACCAAAGCAATAACTTTTATGGGAGGAGAAGTCAGCATCGGCATGGCTGAGGCAAGGTCATATCTCTCAGTCAGCAAAAGCATCCCACTATAATTAATGCACAGGAGCCTGGAAGACAGTTTCAGTCATGTGCTTGAAGGCCATGGGGGAAAAAGTCTGAAATATGTTGCCATATCCCAGGTGGAAGAACTTAGACATTCGAGTTGAAGCTAATGCCCAAGTTACACACGTGACTGATAGGCCATATGATGATGTAGTCCTGAGATGCCAAAACAACAGATGGAGCAGAAGAACTCTGGGACAAAATTAAAAGCTCTCCTTTGACCACACAAAACTTGCAGTTAGATATCCATAAGGAGTGTCAAAGAGGTGGATCTGCTAGCTTTGATGTGCTGGATAGGCCCAAGATAGGTTGACCATCCTGCACAGAGACCATTGATGCTGACAGATGCCCAGACACTAAATGCATAAGAGGAAAAACTGAAATTGAGAGTAGGGTATTTGTTAAACAAGATGGCAGAACCATACAACTGAAGTTAGATATGCTTTTGATTTTTCCATGAATGAAATTCATTTAATGCTAAAGCATGTTAAAGTTCCCCAGTGAAGAGAGGCCAGAACTTTAGTTATCTCTCAGGATGGAGATACTGGTTAAAACATTAAGTTTCAAAATAAGTAACAAAATAGCAATAAAGTGACAAATATCTCCTTGGAAACAAACTCAAATCAAATTGTTACAGCCTATATAAATACAGCATACAGTAAAGTTCTTAGCCACTGCAGGCTGCAAAACACATTTTCTTGCTATCTGAATCTTGAACTATGATGAGGAGCTGACAGAGCAGAAGCTGACATTTAAGCCCCTAACATTTTCTTTTCCTCATGCCTCTTTTTTCCTTGTGTTGATTTTGCTTATATTCTCAAATGAAATTGTTACTTCCCTTAATTTGGCTTTTTAAAAATTATTTTTATGCAAGTTTTCTTTCAAAAGAAATCTTAGCTGAGTGAGAATTATACTGCATATTTCTGTGCATTTTTTTTTACCTCCAGACCTGTCATTTTCATACTACTTTGGATGTTTCTGAATTTTTTGTCAAACTACATAAATTTCAAGTGTCCCTTTATGGTATGTAGACAGGTTTCTCATTATTGATGATGAGTAAAATAATTTTTGGAGGGTGCCCTCTATGGGTTTATCTGTCTCATTCATCCTGGATGTGAGTTTGTTGCTTTCACAATGTTATAGGCAATAATGCAGCTGTGCAAGACATTTACCAATTGTTACTATTTTTTTTCTTGTCTTTTTTTAAACTGATGAGCTGAATGCTATGAGGATTTAATACTTCTACTACTCAGGGAAATGAAAGCACTATACCTAGGGAAGACCAGTTTCCTGAATACTACAGAAAGTTATCATCAAGTCAGTTCAGTTGCTTGTCTTGATTATTTGTTTTTATATCAAGATTTGGGATTGCCTTATATTTTTTTCCAATACACAATGACAATTAACAAAGCTATTTTTTTATTGCGCCCTACAAATTTCCTTAGGAAGAAAAAAACAAGCAAAAATTAAATTTATGGTCGAAATGAGGACGGTATGCAGAGAACTCTTGCTGACAGCAGGAACTTCAAAAAGGATTACCTACAGCTCAGATGAGTGCCTTAATCTCCAAGCTATAAAGGGAGCTCTTCTCACATTCCCTGGCTGGAACACTCTCAATTTGCATAAACAGTTCAGTAACTAACAGGACAGCAGGAAAAAATTAGGCAGTGCAGAAACACCCACCAGGGTCTAATTACTGGAGTTCATTTCCTTCCTTTTTTCACTACTACATTTTAAAGCTTTCATTTCATTCTAAAAAGAATGTATTTCACAAAAGATCTTAATTTTTGACTATTTGTGACTAACATCATTCTCTTTAAGTCCACCTAAAGGCATAAAAAAGAAGTAAGGACTGTATTAAGAAGCATATTTAAATACTTAAACCCAAGATAGTCTTGTGTCATGCTGAAGACAAAGGAACACAAAGGAACATGTACACAGATGTTTTTTCTAAATTATCATGCAAGGGATGTTAAATCTGGAATGTTTCTGAGAACAAAAGGGAATATACAGTACCCCAATACACCCTTACTGAATTCAAGGAAATTAGAGATGGCAAACAGAGGCTGGGATTTCTGTGGCTTGCTCAAGTTGCTGCAGTAGGGCATAAAATCTTATATTGTTCTTTCCAAATTGGTACAGAGAAGCATTCATTCCAATCTTTACAGTCACATTATGGCTCTGGTAACATCTCAATAAAGCATGTGCAATTCAAATACCAAATTTTTAGGAATGCATGTTCACTTTAAGGTCAGTGAAGAGAGAGCATCTCCAGACATTCCTTTGAACCCAAGATGTGAATTCCTCTGTGAGGGTGCCTTCCTCTGCCCAGTGACTGCAAAGGGGCTGAGGCTTCTTGGTTAAACTGAAGACTTTAATTCAGGCACTGCTACATGGTGCCAACATTCAGATAGGAAAAGCCTTAAAACTAAAAATAAATAAATGAATAACATAAATAGATAAATGGTCTTTTTACCATTAAAACAAATTAGAACTAGAAGTACATTTTTCCAAGGATCATTCATAAAATTAATTGAGAGACCACAGTGTTTTAGTTAAGGCTTGATTCTGTTCCTGAAGACCTAAACATAAAAATCTCCAAATTACTCCAGTAGATACAGGGTTGTGCCTCTAATGAGCCATATCTAGATTAACAAAGCATACAAAGGCAATTAACAGTAACGTATACCGCTAGAAACTACAGAACTTCAGAGAAACAAAAACAATAAGAGCATTTTTTTCTTGAAAGGTTCCGTGGTTGGACTTACTCCACCAAATCCAGTTTTGTACAACTCTCCCTACAACCTACAAAAAGTATAAAGTTTATAGTTAAGTCCACAGACTTCACATCTAGGGAAAATGCTTGTGTTAAAACCCTATAATCCAGACTGAACTAATTGATTATCTTTACCAAGGCAAAGCAAGAAGTTGCAAAGCCATAAAGCCAAAGAAAAGACAGGTCAGCATGAGTCACTGTTATTTGCATAATCAATTTTTCCAGTACTAGCAAGTTTCTCTGAATTTTTAGACAATAACAGTAGGCTACCAAGCTGTGTTTTGTATCTACATGACTCAGAGTTGCACCAAATTGCTGTTTTTCCTTATGTTGTTTTTCTTTTTCCCTTATATATGAAATAGGACTAAGGAAACAAAAAATATAGAAAAGTCATCACAAGAAATCTTGGGGTTGCAAACAGAAATTAAATCACATACTGCCATTAAATCACATACTGCCATTTCTATTTCTCAGCAAGATTAGAGATGGTCTCTCACTGACACACAAGTGAGCAGATTTTTGGTTTTACTTCCAATAAAGACTGTAATGCACCTGTATTTCAATAATTACAATTGGCTATATTATTTTATGCTTATTGTCCAGTGGTTCACTGGACCAAAAGACTCAGAATAAAAGCCCCACCTGTTTCAAATGCAGTAATTATAATTTGGTTTATATGTATTGACGAGCTTAATTTTCACTCAGTTGGAAGCTTTCCCTTTTTTAGACACCCAGTGTAATTTCAATAACTAAATTATCATGAATTATTGTGAATAGGCAATGGAAAAGAGCTTACAATTTCTGAGACCAGACAAAGTCACTAAACCAAAACAGAACTGTTTTTCAAGATACATATTTTAATAGTGAATATTTGGTTTCCATAGCAAAAAATAATTTCTGGGTACATCATCAAAGAGAACTGTCCTATTGATTTTGTTTCGTTCTGGTTGGCTTTCCTTTTGGAATGATTTATTTTTATGAAAGCAGGATCTCTGCTATGGAGTGTGAGAGGTCATGGCCATCACCCTGTTCCCTGGACCCTGTCTTGAGGAATAAATATTTCAGGTCTCAAACTTTGTTATCTAGTCCAACTGAGTCATAAAGCTTCCAATCACCATCAAAGGGAAGAAAGAGGCATGTCTCTTTGAGAGAGAGAGAGTCCCTCTCAAGAGAGGGACTTATCAAGGTTGCTCTATACAGCCACTGTAAGGTGTTGGGAAGTATCCTCTGGAGATGGGTGACACACATCCTTTACTGTGGAAACAGTACAGACATCTCAGAAAAAAATATTTTGTGCTTAGATAGCAAAAGGTAGGTACGATGAATCCCACTATAAAATTTTAAACTGCTAGCTTTTGTAAGAAAACCAAGTATTATTAGGATAAATATGATGAAGATAGTTCAGAGTCTGATACTACACTCTAGAAGTACACATACTATAACCATTCCAAAAATTTGGAAGTTGATTAGAATCCCACCGTAAAATTAGAGCTAACTTCTATTTTAGGAATCTGTAGAAGCTTTCACTGGAGGTCATTTCTTGAATCCACACTTCTTCATAGTTCCCAAATCCTTCAGATTTGCACAGGTACCAGCAGGTAGGGCAGCAGCTATAATGTAATTTCTGACTTACAACCATGTCTAGTGTAAAAATTCGAGGCCATAATAATGTTGTATGCCTGACTTCTAAAGCAAATACATGTTCAAATGTATTCTTCACAAACATTATAGTTCATTCAAGTGACTCTACATAAAAGAAAAGGTACCCAAATATGTTTCTCCCTCCGTTTTCTCTAGAAAGATTTGTTTGTTTTTCAGGGTTCATGATTCATTAAACTGCATCTATATATTTCCTGGGGCTCAAAGGAAATCCATGAGCAAACTTGAGGAAATCAAATTTGATTATCAGTTGTCACCACTGGAAAATTAAATTTGTATTAGCCTTTGGGACATAGTTATAACAATTATTAATAATTTTATCATTATTTATAGTACCATTAATTATATTAATATTTATTATTTGTTAATAATTATTATTAATAATTAGTTTTAAGAATTAACAATATCAATAATTGTTTTAGTTACAAAATACTCTATCAAGCACTAGAAACAAGTTCCATGGCATTTCCCTCTCATGAAACACTTTCAGAGAGAATAAACCACTCCTCAGCCTTTAAATGTTAACTCCCATCAGTACCATGAGTTAAGCTACAGGACTGACATACAGAAACCTTCTTGCATCTCCTTTTGGGACAGAAAATAATGGTACCAGGGAAAAAACAGGTCAAAAGAAAGGGAAAATATTCTGGATTTATAAATTTCTTGTAACCTTTCTTTCTCCCTGAAACAGAGAGAGAAAATACAAACAGGTATTTTCTGCCACATGTGTGTTTTGATAAGAAAAAGCTGTTATCTCAAAGATAGCATGTATGAAGTATAAAGTGGTTTCCAAGGAAACTATTTTTCAAGTAGTTCTCTTGCCAGAGATTCATTGTTTTCATTGGCATCCATCTTTCTCACATACACCATCCTGCTTTAACAGGATGATAAAATTCAAATGTTTCCAGATTCAGGGTTTTGGCTTTGGCTATCACACCATCTTCAACGACTGACTGCTCATAACAACATACAGAAAATTGAATATCTACTCCAAATCCTTTCTTAGTGGATATAACTCAACTCTCCTGATGTAAACATTTAAAACCTAAATATAAGTGACACTTTAAGTACTCAAGGAAAACCCATCTCCAGTCTGGACACCAAATCATTTAGAAATGCAAAAAAAATCTGAAGTAGATATCCAGTTCTAGCTAGACTTTCTCTTGTTTCCAGTTGGTTAAAAAAGAAAAGGAAAAAGAGAGGAAAGATTTATAGCAGCAATAATGGATATACATTTCTGGTTAGGTAATGGCCAATTAGAGCTCTAATGACCTGAAGTAAAACAATGGCTTTTTACTTTTTCAGATCAGGTGTAATCTGACTTGCAAAGAGCAGCAGTTAGAAAGCTGCTTGGAATGATTACATGGCTAAATGTACTTCATGGCCATCCATGGAGAAAAAGCTCCAGAAGTGAGCTCTGAAAGTCGGAGGCACCTGTGTTCAGCTAAGAAATTACTTCTGTATAGAGGTTTATGTCAAATACATTCCTGAATGCTGTCAAGGCAACACCATTGCAATCACATGAATAAGCCCAGCTTCCAACCTAGCAGGCAATGGCTCAGGCTTACATTCTGCAGGGCCTGTGTGACGTAATTCCATTGCCTATTTGAAAAGACCCTGTAACCTTGCAAGTAAAGCACTTAAGCACATGCTTAACCTCATGGGCTGCCTTATACACAGCTTTCAGTGATATAACATTTGGCAGAAACCAAGCAGATGGTTCTGTGTTTTGTTGGATGGAGGCCTAGATGCTTAGAAAGATGTTGGTGAAGTGTTTCATCACTATCTTTAAGCAATTTTTGGCTTTAATTCTAATTAATTTTTTTTACTTTTAACCAGGTGTTTCCATCTTCTGCATCCTCAGACTCCATCAGCATCTTCACTTTCATCACCAGAATCTTCACTGCTTTGCAAATTGCAGAGAAAAGTATATCAATTTTTTTGTCAGCAAAATTCTTAAAATTATAAAATAATATGAAATTGTGCATTAAAAAATTATTTTAGTTCTAGATGATACTCATATCTATAGATTGGCACAGGAGAGGGATAGATTGTATCTTTCTGCACGGCCATTATTCATAATTTCAACATGATTTTACTTGTGAATTGTAAATGACAGAATACTTCATCTAGTCATTAATAACAGAGTGCCATGCTATCAAGAGATGTCCACTGAAAAGCTGTGAATTTGCTGCTTAGACATTAATGAGAGAACTCTAATTACAGATATTGTTGAACATTTTATCATCACTACAACCTTTTATTTTCAAATGGAAAGTCATATAGAGTTGGGGAATAGATAAAGTCACTAGCCACAAGGGATATGTTTGTGGTGATATAGCCTCAGCTTACAGTCAAACACCCACACAGCTACTCACACACTCCCCCATCTTACCCCAGCAGGATGGGGTAAGAAAATAGGAAGAACAGGAGCAAGAAGACTGGCAGGTTCAGATAATGATGGAAAGATAATTTAACAGTTTCTATTACCAGCAGAACAGACTCAGCCTTGGAGAACTTAATTTGTTAACAACCTAAATAATTTGGTACCAGTTTGGGTATTGTTAAACAGCAAAAAAGAAAAACAAATATGTAGATGCTTGGGAAACACCTTTCCTCCTTTCCATGTTCAGTTTTACACCTCTCCACCCACCTTACTGCTGTCACAGGTTATATTCAACAGCTTCAGTGAGGCAACAGGCAGTGCAGGTGGTCAGAGTCAAGACATAGCATTTTCTCTCTGTTGTTCCTTTTTTCTCACGCAATTTCCACGCACCAACACAGGGCCTCTTTGGGTTGTAGTACAATTGGGGAAGTATCTGCTCCAGTGTGGGCTTGTATATGGGTCCTTTGTGGGGTGATCTTCGTTCCTTCATGAAGAACGAAGGAACTTTTCATCCGCTCAGCTTGGTGTTCCTTCTGATGTTTCTCACTATTTCTTTTTCCCTTCTTCCTCTGCCTGTACAATGTGTTCTGCTCGTTCACAAAGACATTTGCACAGAGGGGCTTTCAGCTTTGTTGATGGGCTCAGCTGTGTCCATTGCAGAGCCAGCTGGAGCTCTATGTGTCTGGCATGAGGCAGCCCCTAGACTTTTCCCACAGAGGCCACCTATGCAGCCCCTAATTGCAAAAGGCTTGCCACATGAACCCAATTCAACATAATTTCTAGATTTCTTTGGCAAAGCTATCAAAAATCTCAGTCACAGTGAAGTCAAAATAGTTTATGTGTATATGTGTCTGTGTGTACCACTTTGGCCCCAAGATTGTTTCCAAAATCCTAGCTCAGGGCCATGAGGGGTTCATGTCTATCTTGACTTCCCATTAGGCAATTCTCTGGCAGAAATAAGGTACAATTGCACTCCAGTTTACCCACAAATGAAAATCAGGTATGGGCCCCTAGCATCCTTCTAGAGATACCCAGTTTGGATGATGTACACCATACTACAGCTGTGCATTTCATGTAGGCACATTCCATGCAGCCTGGAGACCAGGCTCACAGCTCCTTTTTTGAACTTTCCCAAAATCAATATCCAGGAACTCTTTGCATTTGGTTGCTGCTGATCTACCTGGCAGCTCTTCAGTATTCAAAGAACACTATTTGGAGACTATCCTGACAAGCCAAAACTCTGATTACAAGTGGAAAGGAAAATAAACATTGCAGGTTCTCAACAGAATGAGGGAGGGTTGAGGAAGGAGCAGTTTCTTGGCTCAGCTTTTCTATGAGAACTACAAAAGACCAGAAAGTTGCCTGCAGCTTCATGGAGGTGCTGAAGCCTATCCATACAGGTAGTCCACTTCCAGATCAGCGTGTCTGCTTGTGTAAGGGTTTATTCACTTTAACGGCCCACCTCAGTGGCATCTAAAAAGGGAAGTAACATCTCTGGGTCTAGGGTGTGCTATGCAAGCTGGAGGGAACACTGTGCAAAGTTCCCACATGTTTGGACTTCAAGGGAACAGAATGAAACTCAGGTTCAATGTCATCATGGATTAAAAGAGGATGTTATGAAAGAAATCTGCTTTTTAATCAGTCTATTCTAATAAGTTGGAAGCATTTTTAAATTACCCCATAATTTATATGTTATTTGCTTAATGAAGTATTTCCTTATGAATTGCTAATGACTTTTGTCAGGAAGACATCTAAAATACAGACTCATCCTGATCTGATAGTATTTCTATATATTCTTACCTTAGTGAAAAGAGGCAGCCCTCCTCTTGCCTCTCTAACCCCAAAATCAAGTATGTATTATGTAAAGTTTGGATTGCTTTTGTTTTCTATAAACTAACATTTGGGGAAAAAAGAAAAGACAACAACACCCATAAACAACCTTAATGGTTTTTTTAATATTATTTTCTAAATTCTTGGTAGCATATTAAAAAGGGCGATATAAAGACCAGATCTGTGTGCTTTTATCTTTTTCTGGAAATTAAGACCAAAATACTTTTACAAAATTTGATCTTCAGATAAGATCTTCCTTCCTTCCAGATAGGATCTGAGAACACCACTGGAACACCAGCACATGTGAAACAAAATAACTGGTTGCATAATTACTTTGCCCGTTCTGTCTCCTTTTTGATTCCTCTGACCATACCTATGCAGACTTTGGGCAGCTGCTGTGTCACTGCTTGGGGATTTCTGTTCATTACTTTTTTTTTTATGACAACTTTTTTATCAATAAGTAGCTCTTTCTGCAGGTTCAACTCTCAGATCAGTAGGCTGAGCTGTAACAGGAAAGAGGCTTTCTGTTGTACCAGGCACTAGCAGGTGAGCTTTGAAATTAATTCTTTTTTCATGACTTTACTTTTTCTTTGACCATACTTTTTTTTCCTGTTGATTTATTATCTTTGACAGGCTTTTTAGTGTGAGTCACAGTTAGTAACATACAAATCTTAACTGGAAAGACTCCCCTCAAGTTTGAGAAGAAAACATTTCCCTTGGCAGTTCACTTTTTGTTTTTCTGCTGAAAAGACTTCAAACCAGGCTGTGCTAGTTGTGTGCTTGTGCAGCACATTTATCTTGGAAAACAGAAGTACTACAGAGAAGTAAGCAGGAAAAAAATATGTGGGGATGAGCTGTTTTGCTTTCAGAGGATATATTCTTTTAAATTTGTTTCATTTATTTCTCCCTTAGTTTCTCATAATCATGGAAACAAAAGGTTAATCTGCCCTCAAAAAAATTACTAGAAGCTGACAGAAAAACCTTTTGTGCTAGGATCAACTGTGGTTCTGCACAAAACTTGAGTGAAATCCTCAGTGCTTACTTTCTATCTTTTTTTTATTTTATTTTTTAAACTATATAGTTGTTGATCCTCTGGAGAGCTATGTCACTTTTCATAAAGTCCATGTCTTTGAAGGATCTAAAAATTACAAAATCAGTGTTCTTTACCCCAGGTAAGTAGATTGTACCTCCAGACAAGGAATGGAATAGCATTCCCTCAGCCTTTCTGCAGCGCCTTGCCTACACCATCCCTCAAGACTGCAGAGGCACAAGGAAAACCAGTGGTCCATTAATAGCAGACAGGACACAACTCTGCTGAAATCCCATCAAATGCCCCCAAAGAAGTGGTGCATGTTTCAGCTAATGCTTGTCTGCAGAGCCAGTGCAGCTCCGTGCTGCACAGCCACACAGGGTTCAGTGCTCCAGTCTCAGCAGCAGCCCCGTGGCAACCACCACAGCCCTCCCTGAGGCCATGGTCACCCTGGGGATCTGACAGAGCACAGCTGACCTGCTCCTGGATACCAATTCCGTGCATGCCCAGATTGCCTCCAAGGTACAGCACAAAAATAAGTGACCACAGTCTCACTACTTCTGATGGGAGGAGCAAGAGTGACATCCCAAATAACAGAGATTCCTCTGTCTTAGACCAGACACCAAGCTAGTTAAACAAAAATGTTATGCTTTTTTTTTTTAGAGGCTTTCTTTGTGCCACAGCTGGATTCCCTGTAGGCTGTGCAAAACTCGCGCATTGCTCTTCCAAAAGTCAAAATCTTCCTCTCCCTCCCAAAGGATCACAGCTACATTTGAGGATCTGGGGGTTTATTGCAAGATGTGTAACAGACAAAAATGGACATGATGCATATTGCTCCTGGGGAGCCTATTTCCAATAATTAATGACAGTTGTTACAGCAGTCAGCTACAGACCAAGTCTATGAAAATATGTCCAAGTTTAAGTGTTGGTGAAATTAAACATGCTATTAATCATGTTGTTCTGCATTTGGAAAAAAAATAAAGGGGAAAAACCCCAACTAAACAATACAACAAACCAACCACAAAAATCCTAATATTATCAAAGGTAATATTATCAAAACAACCTAAAACTTCCGTGAATAGCAGGATGCAATTCAAACATTTACCATTTAGCAATGGGTATATGGGTTTGCTCTAATACATTGTATTGGAACTTAACGCAAATTATCTGTTTCCAGATGCAAATATTTTGCATGTCTTTAGAAAGACAGGCTTAAAATGTGGAACAGTTATCTCTGCATTTCATGCCTCCTATATATCACTTATGTTTCATAGAATTTGTTTCAGTTACTGACCTTTACTTCTAATCTCACAAAAAAGCCAAAGAAATGTGAGAAAAGTTTTACCTGAATTCAATGGTACCCCAGCTATATAAAAAATAAGGGTGTTTTATTGCAGTATGGAGAAAAGAAAATATTTTAGGGGGGTTGAGTTATGACTTCTCTGAAATGTCCATAAAAAATTTGTGTTGCCTGCTGCTAAAATATTTCCAGTCTCAAATAACGCAGATACAGCAGACAGTGCAAGGACACAGGAGTTAACTACCATATATATAGGCATGCAGTAGCAATCAAAAGGAGCTCACAGAGCAGTTGCACCTGACAACTGGCTGGCATTGTATTTACAATATACAGAAAATTTGGAATGAGCAAGGGGACTCAAACTTTAACAGAAAACTGCCTTCTTCTGAAGTTTGGAAATTAGCAAGTCACTTAGAAAAAAAAGAGCAATCGTGGATTCTGACATATTTCTCATTTATAATTAGAACCAAAGCACAAGCGACAGACCATGCTGCTCTTAGGATGCAGTCACACAGATCTGAGACAGCCAGAGGAGAAAGCTGGCAAGAAAGTGTGTATATCTTTCCCCCTATTACAGGGATAGCAAAATGGAGATGGTTTAGTGAGGATACATACTGCTTTGCTGCAGCCAAGAAACATAAACAGAAGAATGTCTCTAATGGGGCTACAAAATAGATAGCTAGGGAAGGATATAAGAACAGGGTAGCTATAGACTGGTAATTTGCCAGAATTCTTTCCCAGCATAGAACAATTTATGGCTTGGGATTTCTCCAGCTTCTTTGTGAGAGAGTAAGGGTAAGGCTGCTTTCTGCAGTGCTGTGCACAGGGTGTGGTGGGCAATGTCCTCGCCTCCAGACTGATTCTCTCTATGATAACCCACACTCTGTCTGTCTCCATGACCCAGCATCCTCCTGCATCCTTTTCTATGGCCTTGAGTCCACTTCCACACACACTGTGGAAAGTCCTCTGCCTGCTTAGTGCCTGAGAACTTAATAAGAAAATAGGCATTTATTTAGTCTCAGGGCTTCTGTGGGGAAAGGTATAAAACAGACATAAGGTTACAGACTTTGCCCTATAGCTATCCAAGCATATTGACAGGAACCTGGAGCAGCAGATGCACACACAGACCGATGGTGGATGCTGTACAGAGCTTTCCCACCATTGTTATTGTAGGGGTTATTTCAGACAGAAGATCAACAGTAAGTCAGGAAAGGTGAGTCAGGGCAGGGGCTGTGATCCACAATACTATGGAAATATCAGTTCAGCACTGAAGGCAGTTCAGAAAGAGTAGAAATTATAAGAAAAGGAACAGAGAAAAAAAGCCAAAATGTCCTGACAGATAGCACCCTCACCTTGATCCTTTTGGTTCCTATGGGTGAAAAACATACAAACAATATGTGGTAAAATAGGCTCAGGCAGTAGGCACCAAGGAAATTCAAGGTACAGAATCACTTCCAAGAACAAGCTGGACTCTTCAGCTGGCAAAGAGACATCCTGAAAAGAGATACAGCTGAGCTTTTCAAAATTCAAAGAGCTTCCAGAAGGCCAGACAATGACTGGACCCTCACTGTCTCCTCCAGCACAAGAACTAGTGGCCATAAGATGAAATTAGTCAGAGACAGACAAAGGTGAAGATAAAGGCTTTCTTCATGCAACATGGTAAAACTGATTGGTGGAATTCCTTGCCATAGTATGTCATGAATGCAAAAACTTGGAGGTGCACTTGATCTGTTGAGTGCTACTAGATCAAATTCAACAGGCTCAGGGATTCCTGGCAGGGGAGAATACTTGGAATCTGGGAACATATAAGGTGCAGGATGCTTGCCTAGTTTTTGTTCTTCCCCATACACCCATTAAAGACAGTCTACTGAGATAAATAAAGCTTTATTCCAAAGAAGCAAGGCCATTCACATGATTTTATGCTGTGACAATTTTGTTCTCTTGCATCAGCCCATTGACAATTAATAGGAAAGAGGAAAGGATCAAGAAAGATGGACAGGAAAAAATCTTTCCTTTCCCAGAATTCTGCTGTAGGAAATAGTAACCGGAGTACTTTGGAGGAAGGTAAGAGTATGCCTGTGATTTTCCATTTGGCATATCTTAGGAGGACTAAGATCCTCCTAAGATCTTTGGAAGTTGAATTCTTAAGTGCACATCTGCATCCAGGTGCTTGGGGCTGCAGAATCCTTCCTCTCCAATTTTGGGGGTGGCAGCTTTATCGCAGAGTAAATACAGTTCTTCGACTATAGAGAGAAAGAGGCTTTTTTCCATGAACAACATTACAGCATTTTAGATCTCAGCCCTAGCAGCTCACACATGCTGAAAGGACAGCAGCACACAGGGAGGCTGCCTCTTTCTGCGGACAGGAGACCATTGCATGGCTGCCCCTGCACTGCCTGGATGCCTTCTGCCTTTACAGAGAGTGTCATATGCTGTGGCCAACGTTGCTGACACCATTCTCAAAGATATGGTGCTAGCAAGAGCCCCACTGATTGTTTCTTTGTTCAAAATGCAATGGAAACTCTTGTGAGCAATGCTGTTTAAGCAGCACCTTTCATAATTTAGGAATGATGCTTGAAAGGAACATCACTGAAGTATGGACCAGTTAGATAGCTATTCCATTGGGTGATAGTGTCCTAAAATAAAATTAAAATGGAAGACAAAAGGCAATAGGTGTTCTACCCAGTGATCACGGTGTCCATAAAGTCAGAAAGAAAAGAAAAAATCCCAGTGGGAAGTGGGAGGAAGGAGGGGATGGAAGCTGGACAGGATTATAGCTGCATCACAGGGCAAGGAACTGTACAGCTGCAAAGTTAGACAGGGGTGTACAGACCTCTCAGCATACCTCCTCCCCATGCCTGTGTAGTTGCTCCCAGTAAGTGACCTACTGCCACCACCTAAACAAGAGCTGTTGATCGTTTCTCAGGAGAATTTTTCAGCAGAAAGGACAGTTTAATAATCAGAATAAAAATCCCACTAGGCTCTCAAAAATATATGACTATACATATAATTTGAGGCATTGTTCCGCTCCCTGACATAAAGAGGGCTGTGAATAACACTCTTCACTGACCTCATAGAAAACACTGGCATTATTTAAAAGGCATATTGTGTCACAGTGTCCAAGTAGGAAAATGTCTGAAGCAGAATGAGATCTTGTGTCATTGCATAGCAAGAAGGGAGACTTTATCAACAAATCTGAGCAGTACATCTCAATCAAGAGCACCGCAAAATGAGAGACTGGATTCCTAATCATGTTTTTAACCAGGAAGTACAGCTCTAATTATATCAGAGGATTATTTTTAATAAAATACCATACCCTGGAAAGATTTTTTTCCTTATCTGCACACTTGTGAGATAAAAAACTATTTCATATGTATAACACTAATTTAATAATAACATATTATCCTAACTATTTACGTCTTCACTGACTGCCTGTTTAAAAACAGTTTTGAAATGTTACCAGCAAAGATAAGAAAAATAAGCTTGTGTTCCTTCATGTTCCTGTATAACGTATAAAAGCAATTGAAATAAGGCTTGAAGTAATCTTAATTTTGGTAGTTTTTTCCCTTGAAAATATCAAGTCATATATTCGCCATTGTTTGGGTTTCTCTGCTGTCAATGGCCACTCATGGGACTTTTTTAGTTTATGTCTTATTTTTTTACATGCTTCAAAGATTAAGTACAGGTTCATTTTCTCAGCCACATTTAAAAGGGTAGGATTGGTGAACATTTGACAAAGAAAGTTCTTCCACCAACTGCTCCAGTCAAACAGATGTTAATCGCCTACATGCTTTTTTATGTCTGGTTTTCAATCATTCCAACAGCCTTTAAAAAGTAAGTATAAATTTCAAATGCATTTCTAATGCAGAAAGTCAAAACAGGAAAATTTTGAAGTATAATTTTTTAGCCATCTTCATCATAAAGAAAATGGATAAAAAAGCCTTTATTCTTTCTGCCTTTTCTTTGTCAACATGAAAGAGTGCTGTTTTTCTCCAGATTTAAAGACTGCCAGAGACTGCAGTGCAGCCAAAGATCTTACCAAGGAGAAAGAAAAAAAAATCAGAAGTCTAAGAAAACTCTAAGACAGCTTAATGATTTCTCTATCCCAGTGTTCCTGAGAATAGTCCAGCAGCTGAAACATTTCTTCATTAGAGAGCACCTTTCACCAGTCCCCCTTTGGGGGAGCTTCAGACTCTCTTGTCCTTTTGACATCTTCCATGCCCAAGCCAGCACTCCTAGGGCTGGTTAAATCTGCACTGTATTGATTTTTATTCCTCTGGTAATGTGTCCTTTTCAAAGAGTCTCCCCAAAGCTACTGAGTTTAGTATAGAGCACCTCTGGAACGGATGCAGTTTCACAGCAGAGTCAATGTAATTAACTAATACCCAAAAAAAAATGTAAAGAAATATAAAAATCCACAACTTTTATGTGTTTAAAAGCATTGACTGATGAATGCACAGCTTGGTATATATTACTTGTACCTGTTGTATGAGTCAGTCAGAGATAGCTACATTTACTGTCTGCCATAAAACATTTAGAAAATTACAAAGCTGGATCGTAAGATTTTCCCCATCCAGCAAAGTATTGCATGTTTTTCTGCTTCATCTGGAATCTCTGATCATCTGAAGATTTATTCAGAAAAGTGGAAATAGTCTTAAACCAGGTCAAGTATTTAAAAATTATTCAACTATTAATTTTAATGTTGGCAAAGTTGAGATAGCTCACAATTACAAAACAGATGGCTTCAAAATGGTAATAGCTATATAGAGGAGAAAAACACCACATAAAATACCTAACTTTATTTGTATTTTCCAATTTTCTCTGCTGCCTAATCCATTGCAGTCTCATTTGTCTGCCAGCTTCACCCCCAATGTCAGTATAAAATGAGTAGTATGAAATACTGAAACCATAGTTGCAGTCACTGAAAATGATTGAATTAAGGTGAAAATAGCTTTTCCCTTTCACTGCTGTGGACAACCAGCAAACACCATGTCTTAAAAAAAAAAAGTAGTAATTGACAGCAATTTGCACACTTACACATCCTTATGCATATGTGTATGCACATTTGTCGACATAAATTTCAGAAAGGTCTGTTTTCTTTGAAAACAACTGGAATTTGGACAAGGAGAAAGAAGCTGAGACTCCAGAGCAGTGACACACAGTTAACACTGATGAAAAATACTTTTCTGCCTTTCTGTTTAAAAGATTCCTGGTTTGTTCATTTAGAAGCACACTAGACAAAGAAGGAGACCTTTCTCCTATGAAGAATGATCTCTTATTAGGAGACAGCAATATAAAAAACTCTGAAAGCTACTCCAAAGAATCACTCAGAAGCCCTAGGGAAATGTCAAAAGCACAAGATTATCCTTCCTGATAGAAGAAGGTGGAATTTCACCAGAGCGGTCTTCATACACTAAAAAGTGAAGGAGGCAGTGAACAGAAATGCAAGGCAAATACAGACTTGTAATGTAGGCTATCAGACTTCGCGGATTATGCCAGTTTGCCATGTTTAAAAATTGAATATTTGTCTGCCTACGTTTACTGATGCTGCCTATATTTATTTACAGCTATTTGACACTTTACACTTTCAGGGTTTTCACCCCCAGAGACTCTAGCAAAGATACCTATGTTTGGTAGTAAGAATGACACTATTTCCAGCTACTTCTTAGATGTGTTCAAGAAAGCAAGCCACCACATCAGGCTTGGTGAATACAGGACAAGATCACCAGGGAGACTTCCAAACATTGTCCACTCAATGTTTAAGCCAAGAGAGACAAACCTTTTCTGGGAACACACTAGGAACAGTGAATCCCCTAAAGGAAGGGGAGGACTTTTAGCCCTTAAAATAAGACTGTGCTCATGAAGCACAGTCATCTGCAGAGGACAGATATTTACCAAGTGTATGGTTCAAGGCTGTAGTAATTCCATACAGCAGAAAATGTTTCCAAGTAAAAGCAGGCCCTTTGCCACCTGCATATCTAATCCCAGCAGTGCACTCTTTCCATAAACACCACTTTGCCAAGTGCAGCGCGATCTACAAGAAAGCACAGCTATCTATGAAATATAAGTCTCTTTTATTTCACTTGTTCAGCACAGAGTGTGTAAGACATCTATTGTGTGTTTTACTAGGTCACTTTTCTTAGCAACTTTTACTCCAGTAAATTGATAGTTAACTCAAGGCAACAGGCAGAGGAACAAGGCAGGAACCCAGAACAAATCTCCCTTTGCATCTCTCGTGGCACCTCAGGAGCAATGTTTGTGTGTGGAAAGACAGGCCTCTAAAAGCATGATTTACTCCCAGGTGACAAATGGGAATGTGCCAAACTTGTTTGCAGTGCTGAGCCCACAGGACTTACCACAGAGATTTGGATACATTTCTAACTAAATCCTACTCCAAATATACTTCACCTGGTGTTTTCTAGCAAATCACAAGGGGTAAAAGCAGAGATAGATATATGGATGGATGTATATATAGCTTTAGATGCACTTATCTGGCTTCCCCCACCCAGCAATGTTATGGAATTTGCCACCTTCTTCCTGGGAGCCACAAATAGCAATGAGTACTGACAAAAGAAAGCTCTTTGCCATCAGAATTTGTCCACAGTGGAAGTCTTGATGGTCTCAGCTATTTCAGTACAGAAATAAGCTGCATTTTCTTTCACACCCTTAATAAGAAAACAAAACAGATAAAACAGATACAACAAACCAACACATAAAATCTTATTGCAGCTTAGCTTGCTTTGCAATAAATAAGATTATGTTCATAGATATCACATACATAGATATCACAGGTTTGTGTATTCACATGGGGTTTACACTTATCTTCATAATTTAAATGTGCGACTGTAATAAATTAGGGTTAATTAGGATTAATTAGTAGACCCTCATAGTTAAAGTCCAAATGAACATTCTCTGATTTACTGAGGAGGGAAAGGGGATATTTAAAGCATCATTGCCTCAGCATCACCTTGTGTACTGCATAGAGCCACAAGTCCAGCAGTGCTTCCTGCCTTGCTTTACCTTATAAGATACTGAGGACTTTGCTATAACTTAACAGCAAACTATGTTTATTAGAATTATATCAATAAACCCTGCCCTCCAGAGACCGCTTGTGACTGCTCTACATATATATGGAAAACAGGGAGAGAGTAACAGATTTTTTTTTTGTAGGGTTATCATCCCAGCTCACCCTACAGGTGTTTCTAGGCTGTGACAAATGACATTTGAAATTAGCCAGCTCCCCTGTGTCAAAAGACCTTGACTAATTGTCACCCTTCACCCCTTCTTCACCTTTCTTTAGAGGTCCTGTGCTTGGGGCGACTGTTGTGATTCCATTGCTTCAGGCAGTAAAGGGCTGTCTCCCAGGAAAAGTGAGGTCAAAGATAAGGTTAGCTGCACATAAGGCTGCCAAAGGTAGGGCAGCTCCCAGCACATCCAGTGCAAGAATGTAATAAAGACAACAACTTTTAGGTTGTCCTTTTTTCTCTTTTTTTGCCCAAATGACCAGGGACAGCCTTACAGCTCTATCTGTAAGTGGCCCGAGTCAACACAAGTCTAAAGTAAAGCCTGAACACAACTCTCTCACTGTAACTCCAAAACACACAAAACAGAATCAACCCTCAATCATAACAAACCATGTTTTGTTCCACAATTCTGTAGTCTGATAGATGATCTTCTCAGCATGATGCTAGCAATCCTGTACTCCTGTGACACAGTGCTCAAGTGCTTGCATCAGCTCCAATGCCATCACACTAATAATATCTCTTTCTTCTCTTGTTTTTTGTCTTTGAGATGCAGGAAGTCTAAATGGGTCTTTTTTCATTTCCTGCAGGAAAGAATTCTCCCTTGCTCAGAATTTATTATAAATCTCCTTCACTAATTTCCTAGCCTAAAATCTCCATACATTTCTTTCTTCTTCTACAGCTCTTTTCTGTCCTTTGCAGAGTTTTGTAATTATGCCTTCTTCAGAGGTCCTTTTACAAAGTGTTCTTGATCCAGGTGAATATAAAATCCCATGCACAAATTCTCCTAGAAGGTAGGGAGGAAGGAGTTTTAATTGCAGTTTATATCCCCTGATACAAGAAATGCCATTGCTACAGTCACAAATTTCAGAGGCGTCTCCAGAGATTGTATTTTTTTCTTTTCCTTGGGAGAATCAGAAGGCTACACTTGACCTGTGGGTCCTATATGTCCAGCCCATAGCCCATTATCATTTAAAACAGAAATGTGTTAGCAAAAAAAACTGTGGGCAGGATTTCTGTCCCTTCTCTCCCCTTAGCACATGAAGTGGTAAATGAAAAATGTCCCTTATAACACTATCAATATTTCCAAAATTTTCAAAATTCAGGTCTCCTAACTCTGGTATAAATTAGAGCAGTGTAACTGCAGCACTAAGAAGGTATCATGGTCCCCAAGGAAAATGCCTT
The DNA here is from genome assembly GCA_013399835.1 of Leptocoma aspasia. Classification (NCBI taxonomy): domain Eukaryota; kingdom Metazoa; phylum Chordata; class Aves; order Passeriformes; family Nectariniidae; genus Leptocoma; species Leptocoma aspasia. The sequence goes on from VXAX01003958.1 coordinate 489,151, forward strand.
TGACAGACTGCTTGGGAGAAATTATTTCCCCTTTCACTCTCATTTTTGTCACTGTCTGCAAAGGAGAAAATTAAAAGAAATAATCCATCTCTAAACATTATTTCCAGGGTCAGCCTGAGTCAGGATTTGGAGAAAATGTTGCTCTCCTTAATGAAGCCACACTGGCAGTTGCATACTTAATGCTACTTTCCATTCTAACTGTTAGTGGGCTCTGGATGGTTTTTTCTTAATCTCTTTACTTTCTTTGTGATTGATTGAGAAACCTTCTGACTGGATGGCATCAATTCACCATAATCTCTGCTGCCTATTAGGCAGTTTAATTCCAGCATCTTATTTTTTACTTTTGAGTCATGAATGTAATCAGTCCAGCCCAGATTCTAGATACTTGAGAGAAACCACTGTCAAAGGCACCAGCCATTTTTCTTCACATTTGACGAGTTACCAGTGGTGGCAGTACATAAAGACTTCCATCTTCTTCTATTCCTAAGTACCTGACAAATGCACAGTGTTTCTAAGGACAGAACAGAGAGGCTTTGTAGTTGTTAGAGCTTTGTTGTTTCTTTTTTTTCCCAACACACTAATCTTATTAGATCTTTGCTAGTGTTGCCATACATGACTAAACCTTTGTCAGCCTAGCTCCTACAAAGGATCTCCTGGGAATAGCTCTGGGTTTTATTCATCCCAGGACTGAGATAATTAGATAATCTATCAACCGTGAGGCTAGCTGGGTTGTGATGTTTTCTTGTTATCTTGACCTTAATGTTTTGGATGCTCTGCACTATGACAGATGTGCCAACCATAACCATTCCCTCAAGGTTATGGGCAGTTTTGTGCTCCCAAGACAAGAACAACAGAAATATTTACACTCTTCAAATTACCCAGTCCTCTACCATCTATCTGCAGCTCACCAGCAGATTCCTGGTTTATACTACTATTTTACCAGCTATGTTAAGTATCAATGCAAAGTCAGCTTCTCTAGCTCCTTTGATTGATTTTACCCACTTCCCAGATTATCAGAATCAGTATTGAGATCTCAGTATTAAGAACTCAGACCTTGAGAAAAAATGCAGGATCTGTAATTGCTCAGTGATGGCTACTTGTTATGAAACTCTCTCACACTTACGCTGCCTTTCTATCATGAAAAAGCCCTTTTAACTCCTCAGTGTGTGAACATGAAAGACAATAAAATAGATTTCAAAATGGAAGCAGACTTCAGAAGACTCAGTATCTTAGCTCAGAGCTAAGAGTGAAGGAGACAGGAGCTCTTCTTCAGCAGTGCATCTCCTGCAGCAGTAGTAATTCTCAGTGCAGCTGGAAACTCATGTTTTCATGGGAAGTGACTTTCCTTTCACAATGGAAGAGCAGAGATTGCTTATACAGCACAAAGATTGGTGCCACACTGTAGCATTAATGGTTTGTAGGCAGTAGGGGTGTGTATGTTTTTCTCTGCCCTAATAATAGGGAATGGGCAGGCTGCCAGAACTAATTAAGTTCTGCACAAGGAGAAACATCCCAGGATGTTCTGAAACTAATATGACCACATTGACACCCCTGGGGATTAGGTTGAATGATGAGAAATAGCTGTTAGAAATAAGAATATCCCTGGATGAAGGGATGACATGTAGCCTCAGCCAGTTTGCTGATGACTCCAAACTGGGGGAATGGCTGATACACCTGAAGGCTGTGCTGCCATTCAGTGGGACCTTGATTGGCTGGAAAGTTGGGCAGAGAGAAACAAGTGCAAGCGTGGGGTACTGCACCAGGGGAGGAGTAATCCCAAGTAACAGCACAGGCTGGGGGCTGACCTTCTGGAGCTGTCAGTGCGCCCTTGCAGCCAGGAGGGCCAGTAGTATCCTGGAGGGCACTGGGAAGAGTGTGGCCAGTGGGACAAGGGAGGTGATCCTTTCCCTGTACTTGGCCCTAGTGAGGCACATCTGGAGTACTGTGTCCAGTGCTGGGCTACTGAGTATATGGGAGACAAGGAGCTCCTGGAGAGGGTCCAGCAGAGATCAACAAAGATTATGAGGGGTCTGGAGCATCTTTTATGAGGGGAGAGAGAGGGAGCTGGGCCTGGAGAAGACTGAGGGGGATCTCATCAGTGCATATCAATATCTCCGAGGCGGGTGCCGCGAGGATGGTGCCAGGCTCTTTTCACTGGTGCCCAGCCACAGGATGAGGAGCCGTGGCCATAAACTAAAACACGAGAATTTTCACCTCCTCATGAGGAGGAACTTATTTACACTGAGGGTGGCAGAGCACTGGGTCAGGCTGCCCAGGGTGGTGATGGGGTCTCCCTCTCTGGAGACACTCAGGATCTGCCTGGACACATTCCTGTGTCACCTGCTCTAGGTGACTCTGCTTTGGCAGGGGGATTGGATGGTTTATCTGCAGAGGTCACTTCCAACCCTACTCTTCTGTGATTCTGTGAAGTTCTGCATACCAATATATCCCATGGAAATGAATATCAAATGCAAGTGCTCTGTTGTGCGGGGAATCAGAGCCCAAGAACCTGGTTCTCAAGTTTGGACTTTGTACCAGATCGACAGCACAAGTTCAGTTTAAAACAGAATATTTTCTCCTTCAAACTGGGAGAAGACTCAAGTTACAAAAACAGTTTAATTCGTCCCTGCTTCTCTCTATTGGTAGAATCTCATCAACAGCATGAGAAGGACATGTTTTATTGCTGATGGAAACCAGACATATAAAAATGTACCAAAATAAGAAAGTGAAGTAAAAGCTGCTTTAAGCATGCTTAACAAGCTATTCCATCATGCCGTCTCTCTGAATTTAAGCCTCCTTCATATTTAAACTCATCAGTTTGAACATTCTGTTTATGGAGTTTGCTCAAGGCAGTCTAGTTTTCCCCATGCCCTTACATTTCTGGGAAACTTGCAATGGCTTTGTGAATTACTACAGTCATGTAAGATATATTGTATATTTTATGAATTGCTTAGTACAGTCTGAGCATACTTAATATGGGTAATAAAAGTATATGCTGTCTTTTTTTTGTGTAACTTATCAAATAATTCATAAATAAATAAATCATGTAAAAGCAAATACAATTTTTGAGCTATCACTAAATGGTCTATATTTAAAACAAATGCTGGAAAAAAATATTAAAAGCTTAGCTCTAGAAATTAAAGAGGAACCATGAAAATGAAAATCTCATTTCTCCCTGAAAATCTAGTCTGTTATAGTTACAAGCAACTCCTAAAATTACTATAGGTGAAAGAAGAATGTCCTCTATTTTCTGCAGCTTGTTACATTGTGCATTTGACAGCATACTGTGTGTAGTCATTTATTACATCAATTTCTACTCTGCTGAGAATATTCTTATCAATGCCAAGAAAATAATAAAACAAAACAAAAAAGTGTATGTTTTTGAAAAAGACATTTGTAAATAATTTCTGAGACTTGCTAGCCACTGCTAATCAAGAGAAACTATTGGATCTATATTGATTATTCTCTCACAGTCTGTTCTATGTTTTAATAAATGCTGTTATTAAAATCTTATATCAGAAGTTATATTTTCAATACTGTAACACGTCTTTAGTGTTGCTTTGCTATTTGGCAAGCTGAGTGGTACAGGAGAATAAAACCAGGGGAATATGTAGAAGGTAAGTACTGGCACATCTGTTGTATTTTCCTTCAGCCATTGTCTCTGGTCTCCGGAAAGTCCTTTGCAGATGGCAAAGGCAGGGACTGGGACAATGAAGAACCACCTGCTGCAGGAGATGATCAGGACCATTGCCTTGTGCCTTCTGCTCTCTTGAAGACTTTGGGATATCATTCATGGTCTTTGATATACAAGGTAGTATGTCCCACAGGGCATGTCCTATCCACCACCCACATAGGGATGTGTCAGACACTGCAGTAGCCCCCAAAATGAGGTGCTTCCATTCACAGCCAGGTTTCAATTCTTGGCACATGCTGGAAATTATAAAACCTTTAAAAGAGCCCATGAGAGCCACTGGTGGGTAGTACATTACCCACAACAGGACACTACATTCTTTCCGCTTTCCACAGAAAGGAAAATGAATTTATATTTCCTCTCCTGCTTTGTCCCCTTCCTTTTAAAGTTTCCTATAACTTTTTTCTTGCACCTTCCATTTGTTCTCATGTGCCAACGCTTCGCACAGCTAGGTTGTGACGTGAAAGGTGTGTCATCATCCCTAAGGATTCATCTCACATGGGGCTTCCTCTAAATTCCAGCTGTGTCTATGATATTGCAGGAGACAGTCACTGTTCTAATTCTGATTTAACAAAAAACCACCACACCACTCAATAGTGAGCAAATAAACCTTATTGAGAGGACACTATTTCAGTGTGATACTGTAGCTGCAGGAACGTATTTCCCAGCTCGCTATTGAAATTCTATAATCTGAATAGGAGAGGTACAAATGAGTTGGAAGGAAAAACAAATCTTTTCAATTGCCCTTCATTTTTCACTTCAAAAGTATAATGGTAGACTGTGATCCATGACAGACAGATCATTACCCCAAAGTGTAATATATCTTCAGCTCTTAAGTCAAAGTACTTACAGTGCACAAGCTCATGTTGTGGCTTAACCCCAGCCAGCAACTCAGCACCACACAGCTTTTTGCTTATTCCCTGTCCCCAAGCAGGATAAACGGAACAAAATTGGAAGGGTAAAAGCAAGTAAACTCATGGTTTGAGACAAGAAGGATTTATTAACTGAAATAAATAACCCCCAAAAAGTGGTCCCTGGCCAACCACCTCCCTGACTTCTTGCTGAGCATAGTGCCTTACGGTATTGAATATCCCTTGGGTCATTTGGGATCTGCTGTCTCAGCTCTGTCACCCCCTCAAGTCCTTGGGCACCCTCAACCCCTTCTCTGGGACACGTATTAGTTAAAGGCTATTTCTTACAAATATTCTCAGTGTGTGAGGTTTTTTCTGTATTACCATGACCCCTAAGCATCAATATCACTGTGATTAGTAGGACTGTTCTCTGAATTTAGATCATTAAGCTAAGACATATATTAAAATAACAGTAATTTTTTTTCCCATATGTACACAATATGTTCTCTATAGGTACCAGGCCAAATTCTCATCAGAACAGCAGGAATGGAAACAAAGTTCAAACGGACCAGAGGAATGCCATATATTAGCAGGATTTCTGAATTGACTGTAAAGCAGTGGCTGAGGCTGAGTGGCTGGATCACCACAGCAGCCAAAGCTCAGCAGCATTTACTGTGTTGAGGAACTGCCTGCAGGCTCAGTGCTTCAATGAAGAGACATGAGGGGATGCCACCCAGTCAGGGAAGCTCTCAGGAAGGCAGGACCTGCCCAGGTTTCTCCAACAGTGGGTCAGAAAAAAAGGACAGGACAGAGTTTGGGTAGGGAACAGGCAGATCACAAATTTTCTTTGCAGTGCCCTGTACATGTCCCTGAGAGCACCAAAGCCCTGGAAAATACTTTCTGGGCATGATTCTTTCTATCATACCTGTGCAAAGCCACTCCATTCCCTGGAGAGTCCCCTAACATAAATGCTTTGGCTGACACTCCACAAGAATTCTTCCTCTTTTTTCATCAGTATTTCCTTTAATAAAGTTTCAGTTACCAGCGTATAAATCAAACACATGGGGAATATTAGTCCCATCCTTATAAAGAACAATTTACTGTAATCTGTTTTTCTGAAAGTTTGGTTCATGATGGTTTGTTGCCTGTTCCTGTGCAAATAATACAGTAAATCACCCAACTGAGCAGCAATTTCTCAGCACTGTCTTTATATTTTACCTGTGCTGGAGCTTTTTTACTCACAATATTGTTTTCATCCCTGAGAAGTGAGTCTGCAGAATGAATACTTGAGTCTGCATCCACAGTAAGTTCTTCTAGACCACTCTCTGCACTTCTTCCTTCTGGAAAAGACAAGTGACTCTCCTTTGTAAAGACACAAGAGCCCTCCACGTGGACAGAGACTTTCTAAACACATATCAATTATGGTGTAAAAATCTCCACAGCCTTATCTGGCAGCCATCTGCCTCTCCCTTTGCAACAAAAAGCCATGGTTCTTTTCACTCACATTGGCAGAATTCTCCTGCATTCAACTCTGACAACCTTTGGAAGTAAGAAAAAACAGCCTGAAGGACCCCTGCAGCATGCTTAGTGGCCTCAGCTCGGTGTTTCTCCAGGGGCTTCACAAAATAAAAGAGATCTATGGGGTCTTGGGTCCAGGAGACATTTGTTTGCTTTAGGCTTGTACAACTTATGCAGTGAAGAAGGTGGAGGACTACAGAGGAGTAATTTGGTTTTGGTGAGAGAGAGATCCATTACTCTTTTATTCATTAATAAACAGGCAAATAACATAAAAATACAGTTGACCAATATTTTAAGGGTCTTTGGCTGAGGTGGTTGACTTTTTTTCCTGCAACACTGGTAACATAAACAGCACTATGAGAAAGATATCCTTCTAGAAATATGTATTTGACTGATCTATTGGCTTAAAACAACACATAATTTACAGTTTACCAAATCACCTAAAATCTTCAAACCAAACTATATTACTGCAGAGGAAAACATAATGTTTCCATCCTTTCTTTTTATTTTAAAACTCTATTCCTTCTGGAAAGTGCATACTGTATTTCACTGTAACCTGAACTCTATTCACCCCTACACCAAATGCTTGTTTTCCATTTCATCATATAACTCATTCCATAATGTGTTTTAGCTTTCTTGTATAAAGTTATTTCAAGGCCCCCTGAAAAGCCTATGCATGCAAAAACTACATGATTGTGGTTTTGCATTGTGGTTGTTATAAACTTTTTAAGTGCCTGCTCAAGTCTAATGACAAAAAATAATGGTAGAGGGAAGGGACTGTATAAAATAGGTTATCTGGAATTACACTATGTGTTCATGTCACAGTTTCTGTTTGGTTCATAACACACCACCTCACTAAAAATTACTGGAAAAAATCTTTTCAATATAGCTACTTCCTATATATCAACCTTTGGTTTAAATTACACTAACAAATACCTTCATATCTGCCCCTCCCTTACTTCCAATACTATACCACATTGACCAGTGGCAAGGAGAAAAATAGCAGAAGAAAAGCATTTGGAAGAATGAGCAAGACACCCAGACAGAGGCACAATAGTGTCCTCAAATGTCCATCACTACAACTCTATTACCTGGCAGCAAAGAAATAAAACATCTAATAGTAGGTGGGTGATGCAGTAAGCAGGACCAAAACCTGTTGTGAAAACTGAGAGAAATATTGGTGTATTTCTAAAAGGTTTGCTCAAGAGAAGGAGCTGTCAACACCAGTCAGAAGACCACTAGTAAGCAAGCCAACAGAAAGGAAATGAGGAATTGGTAACTTAGTGTCATCCCATTGTCACTGAAATTCTTCAGAGCTTCTGTTGGAAAGCAGGATGTTCCCTGCCTGGCTGTTACCAGACTATAAATAAATTTCAAGTCAATAAGGTGTAGAAATCTAGAAAGAAATGCCTACCATCTTTTCCGTAGATAAAGTATCACGTCTGATCCTCTTAGTAGATCCTAACAACCTCAGTCAGTATCCAAGTTGTGCTGTTCCCTTACTAACATATACCCATTTTTTTAAACAGCCAGGGCAGCTGAAAACTCCTCTAAGTAACATTGCCAGTCAACTAAATCAGTGTCACAAATCATTCTGCTTAGTGATCTTCCACTGCCAGCAGAAATTTTACGTCTGTGATGTGTCAGTGCTCCACAATCTAACAGCACTGTGAGGAGCATATGTCCAGTCAAAGTGAGGTGACTGTCCTGCTTTGCTCTGCACTGGGGCAGCCTCACCTTGAGTCCTGTGTGTAGTGTTGGATGCCACCATATAAGGAAGATATAGAGCTAGCATAGAGCATCCAAAGGAGGGTCATCAAGATGGTGAAGGATCTACAGGGGAAGCCATAAAAGAAGCAGGTGAGCTCATTTGGCTTGTTTAGCTAGTAAAAAAGACTACACATCACAGTCTACAGCTTCCTCGTGAGAGGAAGAAGAGGGGCTGACACTGACCTTTTCTCTGTGGTGATCAGTGGCAAGGGAATGACCTGAAATTGTGGCAAGCGAGGTTTAAGCCGGATGTGAGAAAAGGTTCTTCACCCAGAGGGTGGTTGGGCACTGGAACAGGCTCCCCAGGGAAGTGGTCACAGCACCAAGCCTGACAGAGCTCAAGAAGCATTTAGACAATGCTCTCAGACACAGGTTTGATTTTTGGGGTGGTCCTGGGAAAAGTCAGAAGCTGGACTCAGTCATCCTTGTGTGACCATTCCAACTCAGTATATCCTATGATTCAGGGATTCTGTGGCTCTAAAAGAGCAAACCACATTCTGAATGTGTCACTCAAACGCAAAATTCACCACTGGCTTCTTCTCAAGAAACCTTAATCAAACTAGGTGTAGATGTTAAATTAACTACTTTCCACTGAGTGTTCAACACTGAGCCCCTTCTGAATATATGTGCAATTTTTCTTGACAACCTCAGATCCAGGGTTGTTTGCTATCTGTTGGACTTAATTTGTAATTAATTTTTGTCACAAGATCCTTTTCAGGATCATTGGATCCAGGTTCATTCACAGAAGGACATATTCAACTCGCGATTGAGAAAAAGCCTGCATTTCATCATACCGAACTAGGAACACAACACCTTGCCAGAAGAAGGCAAAGCCACCAGTGACAAGAAACAAGCTGCTGATCACCAATCCTACCACCTGCCCTGCTGGTTTTGACTTTTTACACTGTCACAACCTGCTCCTGGGTTGATCCGCGACAGCACGCTGTCAACCTTCATGGGCTGTAGCATGTTAACCCATGCTACAGCTCTGGTACACAAATGCATCAACTGTTGGTTGGCCAGCCTTGCTGAGAAACTGCCAAGGTATTTAGATAGCAGATATCAAACTGAATCCAGTGAGATTTGGAGGCCTGAATAATTGCATAGGATTAGACTTTAGTGCTTTGTCTTATTTATGTGTCTTATTAGGCTTTCTTTCTGCTTTTGACCTGCCCATCTACTCTTCATTTTAGTTCCCTCTTAACACTATTTGCTTTCAGTCCTTCAGATTTATACCTGCCCAGCTTGAGCCTGGCAAAATTTCCCCTTGCTAGATGAAATATCTGGCAAACAACATGTTAGCAATGTCTTCAGTTCTCTAATAATTTTTGGTTTTCATTTGAAAACAAGCCCAAATTCATCAGGATCTATCTGTCAGTTATGTGTTCCAGACCGAACACAATGTGCTGGCTGAGGTTATGCTACAGTGATAGAAAGAAGAAATATAACTACACTGCTCTGAAACATGCCACCTCTGAACATGAAACTCTGAATAGCTCTGGCCTTTTTTTCCTGGCTTATTATATTGTGAAATTACCTGCAAACACCTTCCAGCATGATCAGTTTCTTCTACTTCATCTTGCCAGTGAGCCAAGCTGTTTGAAACTACTCTTCCTGCAATATACTCTTGTGAGTTTTCAAATTGTGATTAATAATCTGACTTTTTTGATCCTGCAGATGTGTAAAGAATCTCAGTATAGATAATACTCTCATAAACCTATTGGCTTAAGTGGTGCTATGGCAGTTCAAGTTGGCTGAGAATCTATTCTAAAATAAAGCAGTATGTGCTCCTGATGTCAATCAAGATAAAGAATTCCATGGGGATAAATAATTTTTCATGTGCTTTTCTGAAATGAAAACTTCAGCAGCAGAAGTTCCAAGCAACAAAGAATTTGTAATGAGATTTCTCCTTAGTCATAATTTTTTTCTCTGGGATAAAAAGAAAGTGTGCCTGTTTATGTATTTGTGTATATATTTCTCTTTATATTATTTTATAATAATAAAATAATAATAAAATAAAAAATTAAAATAAAATAAAAAAATAATAAAATTTCTTGCCATTCTGCAAGAAATGAAATTCACAGATCCGAGAGTCATGTCAGAATTCCACCCTGTACTTTGCAAGCACACATTGTTTATCAAGCCACTAAGTGTGAGTGATTATGTCTAATCTTTGATATTAATATACTCATATTCCCAGAAAAACAGAACATGTATAGAACTAATTGTGTTATGCTTTAACCCATACCCAGCTCATGTGTTCTCCCATGTGCCTGCATTTCTTCTACTGTGTACTATTTTTATAAATTTGGTTTCCTGGCTATAGGAACAAATATTACACAAATCTGGAACAGCAGAGACCACTTCTATTTTTCCTGCTCAGAACAGAGTTTATGAAACAGACTTAGATGTGACTGCATTTATCTTTCCTATAGTCAGCCTTGGGCAGCTGCAGTTTTTCCCATGCCTGAGGCTTTGCCAATGAATAAGGCATCCCTTCTTTCAAGGCACTTGTAAAAATAATGTGTATAATCAGAACAACATGTGCATTTGGGGAAACTGAAAGAAAGACATGCCCAAGATGATGGAAACTACTAGCAGAACAGTAGCAAAAAAAAAATCTCTTTTTCTTGAAAGGTACTTGGTTTCTCAAGTACTCCATACTGGTAGGGAAATGTCCTTAAGTGCTTAGATCTAGGTGTGGGTTACACTTCAACAGAGAGAGCTCAACTTTTGCTGAAAAACCAGTATGACTTGCAAAACACCACCCTAGACTCCTTTGCAGCCATTTGGCATTTTCTTCAGCATCTGCCTTGAGCTGGAGCAAAAAAAATCTTTTTTCTGCATCCCAGTTTTCCTTCTGTAAAAACTGGGGCAATGGTCCACAAACTATCCACAAGAAGCACAATTTTAGCACTGNTAGTAAAAAAGACTAGACATCACAGTCTACAGCTTCCTCGTGAGAGGAAGAAGAGGGGCTGACACTGACCTTTTCTCTGTGGTGATCAGTGGCAAGGGAATGACCTGAAATTGTGGCAAGCGAGGTTTAAGCCGGATGTGAGAAAAGGTTCTTCACCCAGAGGGTGGTTGGGCACTGGAACAGGCTCCCCAGGGAAGTGGTCACAGCACCAAGCCTGACAGAGCTCAAGAAGCATTTAGACAATGCTCTCAGACACAGGTTTGATTTTTGGGGTGGTCCTGGGAAAAGTCAGAAGCTGGACTCAGTCATCCTTGTGTGACCATTCCAACTCAGTATATCCTATGATTCAGGGATTCTGTGGCTCTAAAAGAGCAAACCACATTCTGAATGTGTCACTCAAACGCAAAATTCACCACTGGCTTCTTCTCAAGAAACCTTAATCAAACTAGGTGTAGATGTTAAATTAACTACTTTCCACTGAGTGTTCAACACTGAGCCCCTTCTGAATATATGTGCAATTTTTCTTGACAACCTCAGATCCAGGGTTGTTTGCTATCTGTTGGACTTAATTTGTAATTAATTTTTGTCACAAGATCCTTTTCAGGATCATTGGATCCAGGTTCATTCACAGAAGGACATATTCAACTCGCGATTGAGAAAAAGCCTGCATTTCATCATACCGAACTAGGAACACAACACCTTGCCAGAAGAAGGCAAAGCCACCAGTGACAAGAAACAAGCTGCTGATCACCAATCCTACCACCTGCCCTGCTGGTTTTGACTTTTTACACTGTCACAACCTGCTCCTGGGTTGATCCGCGACAGCACGCTGTCAACCTTCATGGGCTGTAGCATGTTAACCCATGCTACAGCTCTGGTACACAAATGCATCAACTGTTGGTTGGCCAGCCTTGCTGAGAAACTGCCAAGGTATTTAGATAGCAGATATCAAACTGAATCCAGTGAGATTTGGAGGCCTGAATAATTGCATAGGATTAGACTTTAGTGCTTTGTCTTATTTATGTGTCTTATTAGGCTTTCTTTCTGCTTTTGACCTGCCCATCTACTCTTCATTTTAGTTCCCTCTTAACACTATTTGCTTTCAGTCCTTCAGATTTATACCTGCCCAGCTTGAGCCTGGCAAAATTTCCCCTTGCTAGATGAAATATCTGGCAAACAACATGTTAGCAATGTCTTCAGTTCTCTAATAATTTTTGGTTTTCATTTGAAAACAAGCCCAAATTCATCAGGATCTATCTGTCAGTTATGTGTTCCAGACCGAACACAATGTGCTGGCTGAGGTTATGCTACAGTGATAGAAAGAAGAAATATAACTACACTGCTCTGAAACATGCCACCTCTGAACATGAAACTCTGAATAGCTCTGGCCTTTTTTTCCTGGCTTATTATATTGTGAAATTACCTGCAAACACCTTCCAGCATGATCAGTTTCTTCTACTTCATCTTGCCAGTGAGCCAAGCTGTTTGAAACTACTCTTCCTGCAATATACTCTTGTGAGTTTTCAAATTGTGATTAATAATCTGACTTTTTTGATCCTGCAGATGTGTAAAGAATCTCAGTATAGATAATACTCTCATAAACCTATTGGCTTAAGTGGTGCTATGGCAGTTCAAGTTGGCTGAGAATCTATTCTAAAATAAAGCAGTATGTGCTCCTGATGTCAATCAAGATAAAGAATTCCATGGGGATAAATAATTTTTCATGTGCTTTTCTGAAATGAAAACTTCAGCAGCAGAAGTTCCAAGCAACAAAGAATTTGTAATGAGATTTCTCCTTAGTCATAATTTTTTTCTCTGGGATAAAAAGAAAGTGCGCCTGTTTATGTATTTGTGTATATATTTCTCTTTATATTATTTTATAATAATAAAATAATAATAAAATAAAAAATTAAAATAAAATAAAAAAATAATAAAATTTCTTGCCATTCTGCAAGAAATGAAATTCACAGATCCGAGAGTCATGTCAGAATTCCACCCTGTACTTTGCAAGCACACATTGTTTATCAAGCCACTAAGTGTGAGTGATTATGTCTAATCTTTGATATTAATATACTCATATTCCCAGAAAAACAGAACATGTATAGAACTAATTGTGTTATGCTTTAACCCATACCCAGCTCATGTGTTCTCCCATGTGCCTGCATTTCTTCTACTGTGTACTATTTTTATAAATTTGGTTTCCTGGCTATAGGAACAAATATTACACAAATCTGGAACAGCAGAGACCACTTCTATTTTTCCTGCTCAGAACAGAGTTTATGAAACAGACTTAGATGTGACTGCATTTATCTTTCCTATAGTCAGCCTTGGGCAGCTGCAGTTTTTCCCATGCCTGAGGCTTTGCCAATGAATAAGGCATCCCTTCTTTCAAGGCACTTGTAAAAATAATGTGTATAATCAGAACAACATGTGCATTTGGGGAAACTGAAAGAAAGACATGCCCAAGATGATGGAAACTACTAGCAGAACAGTAGCAAAAAAAAATCTCTTTTTCTTGAAAGGTACTTGGTTTCTCAAGTACTCCATACTGGTAGGGAAATGTCCTTAAGTGCTTAGATCTAGGTGTGGGTTACACTTCAACAGAGAGAGCTCAACTTTTGCTGAAAAACCAGTATGACTTGCAAAACACCACCCTAGACTCCTTTGCAGCCATTTGGCATTTTCTTCAGCATCTGCCTTGAGCTGGAGCAAAAAAAATCTTTTTTCTGCATCCCAGTTTTCCTTCTGTAAAAACTGGGGCAATGGTCCACAAACTATCCACAAGAAGCACAGTTTTAGCACTGTAGCTCCCAGTGCCCTGTTTCACATTGATCTGACAGTACTGTGGGATTCTAAGATGCTGTAAATGTAGCCTTAAAGCTCTGTCAAACTACCTTAATGAGTAACAGACCAGCCAAGATTCTCTTCCTACAGGGCATTAAGCGTTCCCGTGGGTAGGGCAGGAAAGAAGAGCAGTTGTATAGTCATTGAAGTCTAATTGCTATAAAAGTACTCTTTCTTTAAAGTTGGCACATTAAAACCAGCCCTCTTCTTCCTTTCTTTATTTAATGTCAGTAGTAACACTGCATACTTTCACCCTAAGTGGAATAGTTTCAGCCCAAGCAAAAGTAAAAATCAATTAATGACAACTAATTAGCATTCTGTACAGTCCGTAGCACAGAACTCATGCCTCTTGCAATATATCTTACAGCAGCTTAAGAAGAAATATAGGACATAAGAGCAGCATCTGGGAAATGTCAGTGAGTAATTTTAAGAAACTCTGAAATTTATTCAGTGATAACTCATGTAAGGACATATCTAGCTATCTTTTATTGTTATGATTCACTTTACTGACTCTTAGAAGTACTTTAATCCTGTAGACAGACCAGCTTAGTTTGATGAGATGTTAATTAGTTTGTATAAAAGTGCTACAATCCAAGCCCTACTCTCATGTCACTAGGGTACACTTTAGTGTATATTATTTTGTTCTTTTCAGAAGCCTTGTCCATTATGAAATCAATTCAATTTCCACAGTGTCTGGCATATTGCATTTTGGAAAAAATAATGTATAAATACTGTTTAAAGAGTCCTAGTTGAAGAAGCTAAATTCTGAGCAATTTTTAACTTAAAAGAATAATCCATAAACTCAGATTTCCAAAGTAGTCAGAGTAAAGATTAATGAAACATTAAAAATACTCAAAACATCTTGCATTTTGAAGCTATGACCATTTGATTCTAAGACAAACACCCCACAATCGATACAACCTTCATGAATATATTAAACTGTTCCAGTCCCATTTAATAAGCTCCCAAAACATTTTATTCCATAAATTGAAGGCATTTCAGCAATAACTCCCCAAGTATTTATTATATTTATTAGTTATTAATTCAAAGTTTAGAGAGTATGTTTTTAATATGTGGACAATTCATGCTTTTATAAACACAAACTACTGGAAATATAGCATAACCTTCATTTTTCATTGCTGTGACTGAATAGGGCTCTGAGCAAGCTGATCTAACTGTAGATGAACCCACTCATGAAAGAGGGGTTGGTCTAGATGATCTTTAAGGTCCCTTCCAACCCAAACTCTCCTATGATTCTATGATTTCAAAGCCAGCTTATATGCCATGCTGCATACAGCCCTCTGCTTATTAAGAGTATCTTACCTTTCTTCTGCAGCATGTGGCTGGTGCAGAAGATCCCTGTAGGACCATCCCACACCCTGGGCTGCAGGAAGGAGGTAGTTGCTGGAATCAACCTGACCCCACTTCTCTACCACAGAACTACATTTATCCTTCAAGGCAGAGGCAGGAGGCATCATCATCATCATCATCATCATCATCATCATCATCATCATCATCATCATCATCATCATCATCGTCTCCCCACTGTGCTCTGCTCCTCCCAGTCATCTCCCTTTGGTTCTGTCATGTAGTTGTGACCTTTTTGCTTTCACACCTGGAAACTTGTCTATGTGTCTCATGGCCCAAGAAAGTCCTACTGTCTCTTCTAGGTGAATGAATGAGATGACATATTGCAATTGCACACAGATGCATTTCTGGATTTTTATTCCATCTGTAAATTGTCTCAGACCATACAAGAAAAGTTTGAGACTATTGGGAAAGGGAGAATTGATATCTCCCATAGTCATGCTGACTGATAGTGGCCACTGTCTGTCATGTCCTGCAGTTGATTTCTGCCCTAAAACCTAATCTAACATAATCAATAAGAATTCTCTATTATTCCATTTCCTGCAAAGACTCTGTATTCCATCTACACTCAATCTGGCAGCAGACTGCATCCCAGTGAGATTAAGAATCTGGAAAAGCTCCCAGATATCTGTGGATCTTTATAAACCTGGGAGAAAAGTTGACACGGGCAAGAAATTTTGTCCCTGAGATCTTGCCATGCTCACTGTTATCATAAACTGTTCAATGTATCCTGACAATCAACTTAATATGGTTTATCTGATGCTTCTTCCATGTTTAATAATAATATAAAGAATGTGACTGTTATAGCAGAAAGGTAATGCTATAGCTCTCTACCTATTTTTCTTCCTGTATGTTATTTTGCTTTTAGGGTGAGAACATCACAGTGAACTAATGATAGGTCTGTTTATCCCATAAAAGACTCATGTCTGATTACAGTAAAGTATCAGACTTCTCCAGACCAAATTTTCTGACCTCAAAATATCAAATAAAAATTTTAATGTTACATTAAAATGTAGTTCTAATAAACCTGAAAACTTCTGTCACTGCACAGCTCAGTGATGGCACTTTGTTTAAAGAATGGTAATATTTTTTAGAAGAAATAATTGTTTAGCAGTCTTTAGCAGAAGACAAACACTAATTACCTTAGAAGTTTTTTAATCTTAGCCTGATGCTTTTAAAATATATGTATCTTTTATACATTATACGACTTTTATGTATAAGGTTGCAAATTGCCTGTCAAGCAATCCTATTGTGTACAGATTTATGTAACTCATTTTTATGATATATATATTAAGCATTTGCTTGACTTTTGTATGGTGTTATTTTGCTTTATAGTAATAAAACACAGATCTTGAATTACTTTTAGTGAATTTCTATCATACAGAACTATAGGAGCCCAAGTTTTGTGTTGATCAGGCTCTTCCTTCTACATGCATTTCTCTGTTGGATTTTTAAAATATTATTTTCAGGGCTGGAATTTTCCACTAAAATCAGGTAGTACTCCAGTCATTCAGCCGCAAAGCTAAAGCTTTCCTTCCTCTGTAAAAACAAACTTGAGGACACGTGTCCGGATGATCTGATCCTTTAATTTTGGAACAGTATTTTTTCTGACATCACTTACATTTAGCATGCTGTAGAAAGATATACATGGTGAAAGCACCAAATGTGCCTGGCAGTGAGATTCATAATAAGGAGGGCAGAGACATTTGTGACCCTACAGTGGAGGGGCATGGCATGTTATCTGTACCACCAAACCAATCCACCAGCAAGGGAGGGACTGAGAGCCACAGATCCAGCTCTCATGTTTCCTGTCCCATTTTATTTTCCCTTGACTTGGAGATTCTGTGATTGCGCTGAGGAACCACCTCAGAATACAAGTTTTTCATCCAGGTTTGTGCTTACCCAAGAGCTGAGAAGGAACTCCAAACTTTTCTTCTCTCCCACAATGCAAGCCAGTGAGAGCTTAGCCCTAAAGGGGCGCCTTCTCCAGCAAAGCACTGCAGAACTAACACAGAACAGCTTTAAATAAGCTATCCTAGGCACCTGCAGCAGACTATTTCTACACAAAGTGGCTCCCAGTGTGAATTAACCTATGCTTTGGACTGCTGCCAGCCCCAAAATCTCTGATTTAAAGCAAATCTGAATGTTTCTCTACTTCACAGTAATTTCTTTCATAGCTGTGAGATGAAAATCCTTTAAGCAATGGGTATATCAAGGATCAAGAACTTTCACACCTTAAATGATGCTGCACACACTAAGTTATCTCTCACTGAAGAGAATTTATATGTCTGTACAACAAAGGCCATCATTCTTACCTGTGTCAGTGTGCAGATGAAAACTAGCAAAGGTTCAAAAAACAATATTTTTACTGTCTTATTTTGAGACATTCAAAACCCAATGTTTTAAATTGCTGTTGGATAGCAAAAAGCTCCATATACATATCCATCATTATCAACAGCTTATTGAGAACCACCATGACTGCAGCCTCCACTTTACATAGTGAAAACAACTCTTATCAGTACTGAAATTTCTTTTCTCACACTCTTATTCCGAATAAGAGTTCTCTGCGATGTCATTTCGCAAGCCCTTGCACAGTTCCTCAGGCAGTAATCCTGGAGGGAGGTGGGAAAGCAAGGGGATGAAAACATGGCACACAGAACCGAAAAGACCATCAGATTCACTTTTCTGCAATCACAGCCAGCTATGGTGTGCAAATGCCTCATATAACAGGGTCTTTCTGCCGCAATGTTCAGACAATGTATCTTGATTAGTGGAAGGCCAAAGTCTGTAGATGACCTTTGGCAGCCAAGGTGCAGCACCTTGTGTTTTTCACATGTACAGAGTGAGTACAGGATATGAAGAAGTGTGTAGGAAAAAAATTCATTTTCTTGTTTGAGTTAGACAGAACTGATGACAATGTTGGCACAAAGCCACAACAACTATTGGATTTGCAGCTCAAATTTGAATTAAAGAAAGACGATCTCTTCCTTGACAAATAGCTGTAAATAATTTCAAGATAATTATCTACTCTGTGGTGAGCCTACATATTCTGGGAATGATATTGGTCAAAAATGTCTCATATCTCAGGTTCTGAGCCAGATTTAAGACATTAAGTGCCTCTTCAATGTTTATGTGTGGATCATGGCAAGGTTCCTCAACATCATTGCTGTCCTCCTAGCTCCATATATTTCTGCCACACAGCTGGAACATTAAGAGGTCAAGACCAAGAAGGCTGGGATGAACTCTGGTATTTACATTTCACTGTTTTATTGTTCCTACGTAGAATAACTCCCGATGAACTGCAACTCCCCCTGGCACAATTCTGTCGAAAATATGTAGGTGTAAATTGCAGTTTTTGGTCTTGCATGATCCTGAGGGCACTCTGATTGAGTGCCCAAGCTTGACATTACATTATGCTTCTCTCATACAGAGTCCTGGCTGAACTTTGTGGTGTTTATGCACGTTATCTGCCCATGTGATAGATAAGCCTAATCCATCCACTCCAGGAAAGGTCTTGGGCCATGCTTTCTGCCTGATGTCAGTGTTGTATCATGGAGTAGGTGAAAAACTAAATGTAAACAACCACTGACCATCTCCGCAATACCTATAGTCTTCCACTTTTTTCCCTGGTGAATAGATTACTGACTTGCCCCTGGCCAGCTTCAAAGGCTGTCTGGTAGCTAGGCTGCATTAAAATGGCCAGCCTGGATGCTGTTCCTACCCAACAGATCAGATGTCACTAAGAAGTTCCTGCTCAGGAGAGCCTGGTGAATTATCACAAGCTCAGGGAACCACATAATGTACTTCACTCTACTTCCAACAAGCCCCTCCAACAAACACTGACCACTGGAGTGAATTCCCTAACTATTTCATAGTTCAATAACTGGGAGCAGCCATCTGCTGCAGGGAGTTCCTGAAGTGGCTAGAAGTTCTAAAGATGGGCAAAAGTAAAACATTGGATGCTTGCCCAAAACCCTCATAATGCTTTGGGCAATCCCTGTTTAGCTGATACATGCTCAGCTTACTTGTCTGAGCCTTTTCCATTAATCCCTTCCACAGTTTGGAGAATCTCTGCTACATCAGCACAAAAACTTACCTCAGCCACTAAAAACGTGCCAGTTCCTCAGGAAATGCCTTTGAGACCAAATCTGTCTGCTCCCTATTGCACCCCCATGGGCACTTAGGTCTTTTCTTAGGTGTGATGTTCAGTGTTGTTTATAGTGCTCTAGGTGCAGTCTAACTACTTTATCTACAATAATACTATCTTTTCTGATTTATATTGTACTCCTGGCAATTCTGGTTGCCTTCTCCAATACAGAAGCACAGTGGGTTGAAGGCCATGGGGAGTATCTTCATAATAACTCCCCAGATTTATTACAAACTCCTAGTAACATGCCGCAGTGACATTTTGTTTGTTACCTCATTGGATTCTTTGCTATTTTACATTGTCTCTTAGAAAAGGGCATTTAAATGATTTAAGTCCTCTGTGTCGAGCTTCATTGTTCTTCGTTATTTGCTGTATTTCCTGCATTAGTATCATATCCACACCTGAAAATTCAATTCTCAATAGTATTAGGTAAACCATTAAAAATAACAGAAAGCTGAGGAGCATGCATTGATTCTAGTGATCTTTTATGCTTTCCATTTGCAGTAAATCTGCCCCATCCTTTCCTACAGAGGACTTTTATTTTGTTGAGCAAATGTTCTTTCTTCTTCCAAGGCTTAGGCTTTACAAGAATTTCTTCTGTTCTTGCCTGTAGCAATATTTTTTTCTCCATGGCAGAAATTTTTATTCTACAGCAAGACAGAGGCAGTAGTTTAAGCAGTGTTCATCAAAATATGTATTTGGAACATGCAATAGCCACTCAGAGATACTGGAACAGTGGGGTTTTTAATCCATCTATTTTAAAAAAATATTTAAGAGACTTGTTATAATGGCAGAACATTTTGCATAACACTATGATTTATTTTAAATAATATATCCCCATAAGTTTCTCCAGAATATTAGCCAGAGCTAAAAAAGATTTGAAAAATTAAACTTCAAACTTAAAAGCAAAATGTAATAAAAATTTTGCAAGCAAATTAGTGAAGCAGGGATGTGTTTGGAGACAGAGTGATTTTCATGCAGGGTGGCTCTCTCAACTAATGCCACTAATTGCCATGACCAATACACTAGAAAACTTAGGAGAGCTTAGCTGAAAGGAAGATAGAAGATGTCCCAATAAAAGATGAACTTTTTCTGAAAACTAGAATGCTTTTAAAATGTATCTTAAGAGAAATATGAGCCAATAAATTGTCCATCAAGATATTAACTTTTTAAAACGTTACTGAAATTCTGAATCTGATCTCCCCAAGTGCAACAGTAAAAAATGCAGGTGTTAACACATACTTTGCTGTGGTCTGTTCCTTCCTGCCTTTATGTATTTGTGGGAATCAGATTGTAATTTAGTATATTAGGAACCAAAGGAACAGGATCCCATTTGTGGATGTGGCTGTCCATCCTCCCTATGTGCAGTACACCAGTAACAAGCCAGGTTCCTGTCCAGGACATGCTACTTGTTTGCTACCAATGTCAAAGACGTCTGCCTTGATGTTCAGAACAACTGAAAATCAAGCCAAATTACATTAAAGCTGAAATTATTATCTTAGAATCCCTACAGTATTTGCACTGTGCAGGAAATTATTCAGATCTGTGTACCGGATATGAATTATGCAAGTACTAGCCAGATCAGACGATGATAAGCTTTCAGGGACAAAGAACTAAACCTGGTGTGCCTTGCTTTAGAAATGGTTACAGAACATGAACCTTCAGGAGAGGTGCTTTCACAAATGTAGCTTCTAGCAGAAAAAGGCCAATGCTCTCTTCCTGTTCCACAACCAAATGGAAATTGATTAAATCTAAACCAAAATTTTATTCCAAGGAGGTTTTTTAATTGAGAAAATAGGTAACAAGCTTTCACACAACACTAATGCTGTATTATCCTTTAAAATATCTCAGACAATTAGAGACTAAATTACCAGACCACATGTTCAACATGGCAGGGATTGAATCTTGACTTATTGAGGACAATACCTAAGCCTTAACCACAAGCCAAATTTTCTTCTGTTCTTCAAGTAATTTCAATTTATTCCCTCAAGATACGTAACTGGATCATATTATTGCTCAAGTAAACACATAAAACTGTTACCTTGCCCACAAGACCCTTCTACTACAATGTCATTCCCATGAATGCAACATAGAATGAACAGAAAGATTTGCCACTTTATCTTCAAATTTCACAAAAAAAATATTCCTGTTTCATACATTAAATATTCACAACTGCACACAAAATGTTCTTAATCCTGAATCAAGTCCTATTGACACTCATGGAATAAAACACTTCACAATTTGGCAACAAGGCCTCAATTCTGAGTCAAACAGTAGCATTTTAATTTCTATTGGAGCATGGAAAAAAATTAAAAATAATTTTAAGTGTAAGTCAAACACTGAGAAAAATAGGAGATTGAAAATGAGAAGCCATGGCACATCAGTCCAAAACAAGAAGCATGTAAAGAAAAGCTGTTAGATTGTGATGATCTGTAATTAACCTAGAAAATGGACAAGTGTATTTCTTCTCAAAAAAAAAAAAAAAAACCAACAACAACAACAAAAAAAAACCAGAAAACAAAACCCCACACCTAAACAGGAGTCTGAAGTTTTATCGTCTAGTGTATTCAAAGAGAAAAAGTGGAAAATTTATCAAAAGATAGCACCTATCTTTTATTTTAAGGGTTGCCACATTCAATTAACCTCAATGTGTCTAACTCAGACTCCCCCCCAGTGTGAGAGCAGCTGTTTTGGAGTGGTCACCTTGGACATTGCTAGATTTCTGGAAGTGTCTTTAGAAGCAGAGGTCCCTGTGACTTTGAATGAAGGCATGAACTGACTTGTGTATTTCTCCCACAAACTTGTAGGACTGCAAATTATCATGGTGAAAATATCTGGGACTTTTCCTTTCCTTGCCTTTAAACAGTCAATCTTTACAAACAGTTGTGTTGCTTGCTCTGAATTCACTTCTGAACAGAGATCAAGTCTGAGATTAAAGTTTCAATTTCAATAGCTAAAGATTCAAAATTAATCAGGAAACTTAGTCAGGATTTTCTCTAACAAGGCCAAGGTACTGTTGTCTGTTTTGTTTTAAATGTTGCAATGCACCACTGTGATATTCAGGGCTTGGTTTCATTCAGTACCAGCTCTATTATAGCCTCCCATCTATACCCTCTATATACCCTCCCATCTGTCTCCAGAACTGCCACACAAACTAATCAGTAAGGAAATACAGAGTAAAGCCTCTCAGATGATGTTAAAGCCTGGTAAATCAGGATCAGTTTATTCTGAGGGCCGTGATACAATGATCACCCTACTATCTCTGCTATTATAGGCTTTGCTGTTTGGGAAATGATCCTGGAAAAAAGACCAACCTGCTGTTTCATGTCTGCTATTCCTTCTTCCCTTTTGTGGAACTTGCTCATTCAGTCTATTCTGGAAAATGAATGCTATTAAGAAAGAAAGGGAAACAGGTAGTACTATTAATGACCAGGCAAATACTATATGCAAGGTCTGGAGAAAAACCCACATGGAGAGTTGTCATTTATAAACACTAGGGAAATTATTCAGCATAGGAATAAAATTGGTGAAAAAGTACATCCTGTCAAACTGACAGGAAAAGTAAGTTACAGTATGATATTAATTTGCAGAAATATAGAAGTAAAAATGCTGTTTTCTGCTTTTTCTCTTTTAAAATCATCTTTCTTTTCATATTTATTCACACTCCTGCAGAGACACCTATGCTCCTAGGGGTTGATTTTGAAAGATTTTGATAACACCTATTTAGCCCACAAGAGTTTTCCCTCTCAGTACCAATTTGACCCAGAGTCGAGATTTTAAGCCAAAAGTGACAGAATCTACCACAAGGTCTCTGTTGGGATTAATACAAAACTGCATCTCACAACCGGACTGGACCATGGGAAGCAGCCAGCAAACTGCCTTCACTTTCCTGAGAGGTAGGTCTGCCATCTCTGATGATCAACACACAAAGAAAACGAGAGACTCTAAGGCAGCAGAGGACAAGGGAGGCTGAGGAGACATCACACCCTGCATCTCTGAGGAGAGCTGGACAGACAGTTCAATTTCTGTTTTGCAATAACAGATCAAAACAAGTCAGCTTTTTTTCTTTCTTTTCCTTCTCTAATCTTTTCAGAAGACAGGAATACCAATATTTCCTTTCAAAGCATTGGGAAATATCTTTCCTTAAAATGCAGAGTGGATTGACTTTAGCAAAGCAGTGGTGTTAGAAGGACCAAGTGCCATTGGTATGAGTTTCACTGTTTCTAACCACTGATTCTGCTTGAGGGGCCCACTGTGGACAGACTCGCTCAACATACGCTAACAAGTCAGAAGCCTTGGCCAAACTTGCCATCTAAGTAATAAATGGCCTGTCTATGCTTGCAACTGGCTGCTGCAAACTTTCAGGAAAACTGGAAATCTAAATTTGGCTTTGGCACCATTTCAAACACTTTAGCCTGTATGATCCACATATGGACACCCTAAGTGACACATAGAGACAATGAGAGGAAGTCAGTACTCATGAAGATCTGCAGAAGAAAATCCAGTCCATCCAAGTTAAGTATCTAACTCCCTCCACTGACTTTGAAGCAAAAAGAGTTTTCAATGTGTCAAATGTCTTTCTGGTATTTCAAAAATTAACTCTTAGCAGTACAGGACCACCTATTTGCAGAAAGAATGGTGGCCAAAACTCTTTAGTTTTGCCTAATAAAAAAGCAACCTAATAATCAGAGTACATGCAAAGAAGGAAAAAAGCCAGGGTCTAGTCTAGGAAATTTTGAACACCTCTTTCCAGCAAGTGCTTCAAAGCATGTGCGATGAGGAGCTCCTGCCTCATTTGATTAATTAATCTGTCGTGCAGCCAAGATAGGTGTTGGTACCAGAAAAAAAAAAAATAAGAAATGTGATAAACTTCTCACATGACAGCTGGCAGAGAGGAATAAAACTGAGCTCTTGGCCCTGAGATGTACCTGCAGTTCATATGAGAACTGGATTTTGTTGTCTGCTAGCAGCATCCTGGGCTGCATTAGACAGAGCATCCCAAGCAGGTTGAGAGAGGTGATCCTTTCCATCTGCTTAACCATGGGGAGACATTTCTGGAGCGCTGTGTTTAGTGCTGGGCTAGCCCCAAAATAAAAGACAAGAGCATACTGGAGTGAGTCCAGTAAAGGGCCCCAAAGGTTATTATGGGCTGGAACATCCATCATACAAGGAGAGGCTGAGAGAACGAGGACTGTTCAGCCTGGAGAAGAGAAAGCATAAGGGGATTTAACCAATGTGTATAAATACCTGATCAGGTGAGCAAGGAGGACAGGGCAGATCCATGAGTGATGACTATTTCTTGCATGATCTCCCTCTTTTTCTCTCTTACACCCTTTTTTTCAATTTCTATCTCTTTACTTCACATGCATTCATAAACAAAATCCATATTGTTGGCATTGGCATATGGTCATGTTTGTATATTAATCTGGGCAGAGGCACTTCTTGCTAAACAAGATCCCTGAAGGTTTATAAAAGACATGTATATGTGGTGCTTAAGGTCTGGTTTAGTGGTGGACTTGGTAGTGTTAGATCAACAGCTGGGCTCAATGATCCTAAAGGTCCTTTCCAGCTTGAACAATTTTATGTTTCTTCTCGGTCGTGCCCAGTGACAAGAATAACAAACGTGCATAAAATGAAGTACAACAAATTTCCATTTAAACATAACAAAAAAACCTTTTCATGGTGAGGGTGGTCAGCCACTGAAATAAATTGCCCAAAGGGGCTGTACTGTCTCCATTCTTGGAGATATTCAAAACCTGACTCGATATGGCCCTGAGCAACCTGCTCTGGGTGGCCCTGCTTTGAGCAAGGGATTGACCTGGATGATTCCTGGGGGTGCCTTCCCAACTTGCTCTATGATTCTGTGAAAATTAAAAGCAGCTGTGGAATCAGGGACTGTAACCTGGACTTGGGTGGGGGATGATTAAAGTCAGACAACTTTCAATGCAAGGAATTCAGCAGCTGGATGGTTAACCAGTTCTGGGAACTGAGTGAGTTGGATGGCTGTACAAGAATAAAGGCAGATTCTACCATGACATGCTGAGTAGCAGCTGCAGAGCTGAGAAAATGCTTCAGAAATATTTCCCCACTGACTGTACAAGTAGCCACAGCCCCACAATGCTCCTGAATCCTTCAGCAGGCTGTGAGCACCCTTCCACACACCCTGCATAAGATCCAGATAAAATATGGCTTTGCTATATTTCCGTAATACATACTTAACAGCTGTCACTGTTATTTTGCCTAAATTATGTGAAGATTTCAGCCCCTGGCTATTTATACAAATTTTATTCTTCAGGGCAAGCATAGCCAGCCATGTCTTTCTGACTGATACAGCAGCTATGATAGCAGGTGCAATCTCTGGCATAAAAGCAGCAGGGGTAGAGTGAAGAGAGATTATTATTATTATGACACATAGAATTAATGAGACCTTTTCTGGAAACCTTTGCTAAGCCTTATATTTTGTAGAGAGGCAGAAAGAGAGGCAGAAGAACTTGAAAGATTAAGGAAAAAAAAAAAGGAAGATGGAACTGAGCTACACAAAATTTTTAAAAGCCACATTAAAGTATAAAAAAAGTAAAAGTACTTAATTTATTTAATTTCTCAAAATACAGACTACACCATCACTTGATCACAGCCTTCACATAATACACAGGCAAATATTTCAAAGAGCAGAAGGATACCATTAGCACATAAAGGTATATAATAATCTGTTTTCTGAAATTTGAAACAGACAAATTGGGGGTAAGAAATAAAGTGTCAATCTTCAAATGACAGTAGTACCCAGTGAAACAATTTAATGACTGTCACAATGGATTTTCCATCACCTGAATTTAGCACATCACTACTTGATGACAATAGCATTACCAAATATATCCAACAAAGGGGATTGCTGAAAGAAGGATGTGAGTTGGCAGACCTCACAGACACCTGTTTTAACACCTGATTGATACATCTGATTCCAAATCGGAAAAGCTGACTTTTTGAGTGCTGGTAATTATCTGATCAATTAATGGGGTATTAGTAAGACTTCAATGATTGGTTTATACACAAGATTTTTCACAAAAGCAGTAGTTGTTCTGCAAACAAATAAATCTCTTTCTATGTTAATGTGTATAATAATGAATGTTCTTTTATTTTTCCAATCCATTTTTTGTTGGTTTTCCCCCTCGTCTTGATATCACGTTGCTGCTAAGGCAAAGAGACAAAGGTAATACTTAAGTCTAAAATGTCTCAAAATGCCAATCATTAAGCCTGCATACTAATAAGAAAAACACAAGATGACCTTGTACCCTATAAATAATACATTCAAGCTAATAAAAAGTGAGAGAGTAATGCATGGGTGCCAGCTGGCTGTGAGCTGTCAAATACAGTTGGAATATGTGGGATGAAGGCTACGCAAAGAGCAAGGTGTGTGCGAGTGGACTGTACTGTTCAAGACACTATAACAAATCACAACAAATCTTGTTTCTGTCCCTGCTTCCAGAAGACAATACCTGCTTTCTAATCTGCCATCTTTGAAAGGTTAGGGAGGTGAGGGGCTGTGCCTGAAAATTGAGGAAAGGAAAGTACTTCATCCACTTTCAATTAAAGGCCAAAATAAATATCTAGAGAATTAAGTATTAGACAGTGTCACTTCAGTCCCTGGGAAAATCATGGAGAAAGTGCTCTTGTAGTACGTTTCTGCACACATGAAGTAGAATCATGTGGTAGGGGATACTCAGCATGTGTTTACAAAGGCTGAATCAATGCTGACCAATTTAACTGCTTTCTAAAATACAATGACTATATTTCTAAATGAAGGAAGAGCAGTAATTAATCTAATTTTCAGAAAGACTTTCAATGAATTTCCTGAAATGTCCAGGCTCTTGTATCTTACTTCCAGGTTGAGATGTCATGGCTTGCATAGGTGGATCAAACAGAAGTATAACACTCCAGTTACATGATCAAGCTCAGGGATCAGTCCTGCAACATGATTAGCAATCTCCATCAATGACCAGGAGCAGGTGACAGAGTGTACTCTTGTCAAATTTGGAGATGATGCTAAACTGGGTGACAGTGGACTTAAGTAGAAACAGAAGAACTTGAGACTGGACATAAGGAGAAACATTTTCATCATGGGGACAGTCGGGTAGTGTCATAGACTATCCAGGGGGGATGTTCAGCCTTCAGCCTTGGAGATTTTCTGGACTTGACCATAAAAACACTGTAGCAAGCTGGTCAGACCTCATGGTTCTAAGGGTATGTACACATGTGATAGATTAGAAATACAATTCATTTCCCACAGAATCACAGAGGAAGTTTACAGCAGTAGATCATGAAAGGTGAGTTTGGGCAGCTGGGGAATAAAATAATACTGGGAATAATGTAGGCATATTAGAAAGTATTACTCATTGCTCATGATCAATCAGATAGGAGTTGCTTACAACAGACATGAAGGAATTAAAGAGAGTTGTGGTATGAGTAAAGTCTTGGGAAATGAAGCATCCTGTATGGCTGGCATGGTGAAAAAGTTGATTTTGTCTGAATCAGAGGAAGTTAATAAAGCTGCATGAGATGTGCTCACTATATTAGACACATTTGGTAGCTGATCCTTCCTTTCCGAGTAAACAGAATCACTGCAAAACCACCAAGATATCTATAAACATTTCCATTCCCTCTCTCCAACAACAGCATTTCTACAGTGCCTCCATTCCTTCATGTTGCATTTTCAAGCTCAGCAAGAAGTAGGTTTATGAGCATTTCTACACAGTTACTGTCAAATGGAATTAATTTTACTAAATGCTAGATGCCTATAAAGGTGATGCCTCCTTTTGAAATGCTTGTCCCAGCCACTTTCAGGTCTGATTTTCAACATCTCACTTAAGGTTAACTGCACCCTAAATGTGCCTACATTGCTCCAGGTGAATTGCTCAGCAGTTAATACCTGCCTTGTACATGATTTCACACATTCACATGAGTCTTTTTAGGTGGTTTTCATACCAGCTGGAAGGTTGCATGGTCAGATGGAGGTGGGAGAAGGTGAAATAACAAGACCACACCAAACACAGGTGGGGTTACATGTATCCAAAGGAAAGATTGTTGAGTCTTGACAGTGGGGTGTAGATACCCACGCACATGCAAGCACTAAGTGATAGATCTTATGTTGGAATGCTGTGTACTTCAGCCTGGCTCAGCACCAATCCAGTGCATTCACATTTGATCCAAATGAGTATTTCCAGATGCCAGGGAGCTGTGCTGTGATAAATCAGGGATTCAGGCAATACTGCCTTATGCAAAGCAGAGGAAGATCTCTGTTTCCCCCCTCTACTCTCTGGTAAAACAAATATCTATGAGAAGGTGTCTGCCCCAACACCTTGTGTGAAAGCATTTACCAGAAAACAGTGGATTTCTAGAGTTAAAGCACATTTTTGAAGCTTTAGGCAGCTCTACACCAAAAGCACAACTGATTGTTTGCCAGAGAATAATTTCAACTAAAGTGGATGTGTCATCATGGCCCCTGAACCTAGCCCTGGAAGTGAAATGCAAATTCCCAATTCACACTAAATTATACATGCTTCCTACTCTACTTGCATGCTGGTCAGCCCCCAGAGCCCAGACCATACTCAGACCTCTGGGGTTAGCACACCCAGCCCCTTCCCTATCCAGATGCGGATGTGGCAGAAATACGCTCCGACTCCTTTCTCCCACTGACCCTAGTTTCCTTCCCAACGAAGAAAGCACTGTGGGGAGACGTGACTTTTGCTCAAGTCCCATCTTGGCACAGGAGCTGAATATGGTGAATGGGGAATATGTGCTGCTCTAGCTGCACCCGGGAGCTGGAGAGTCTCCCAGTGTCTTGTAGTGCAGCACACGCAGGGCAACTTTGTGCAGGCAGCTTGGCACAGAGCTCACATGTCATTAAAAGCTAAATGCCAATTCTTGTTCGTTCTAGCGAGGAAAAGGACAAACACAGAACTGTGATATTTTTGAAGCAAGAATATAAAAAGAAAATTATTAAGTGCATTAACACACTACTGGAAATCCTTGACTTGCTGGTTCTTGGAGTTTCTTTTCAAGTTCTCCTTGCATCATACAAATGCGGGAATAATTCCCACATAGAAGTAGATATGAAGTCACCAACAGGGTTACCCAACCTGGCTCTATTGTTTATTGGCTCTGTTGCTAAAATAAAATCTTATATTTTTTCAAACATGGAAGTATTGAAATAATTCACAGATTCAGCCTATACCACAGAATTTAGGAAGTATGTATCTTAAAAATATACCTTGCATCCATATATTTTTAAGATAATTATGTTCTTGATGTACACGAAGTACAACTCTCCTACCCAACAAGTAGAAAACAGATTATCTCTACACCCATGGCTCATTCCTTTCTGTCACTTGCCACACCATGGTTTTACACGAAAAATATTTATCAGGTTTTAGCAGAAAATCAAAATTTAAGAATCAAGATTGACTATTACAGCGAAGGTTCTATTTTTAAAATATTTTGTACAACAAAACCAAAGCCTATTGTGAAACCATGAGATGTATCACATTAGTATGATTTCTGTAGTAATTTCTTACACTTTCCTAGAACACAGATACAATCCGAGAATTTAGTAATACATTTAAATCAATGAAAAAAAGAAACAGAAATAGTAGAAGTAATTACTACTTGAGGTTTGATAAAATCTGGTTTAGAAAATGTTTAGAAACCACAGAAAACCCTATAATTAAGGAACAAACTGAGTGTCATTGAATTCAATCTTGCTCATATCAAAACAGATAAAAAGGTATTATGCATTTTTGTGTTTAGAGGTGTAAAATGTGTCTTTTTATAAAGTAAAAAGAAGGTTGTTGAAAAAAAAATCATACATTGAAATTGGAAAAAAAAAGGAAGAAGGAAGTGTGAAGTAACAAGCAGAATCCAGTTAAATGAATAATTAAGAAAGCAAATAGACATACTGAAGTATGAATTTCCAAATATTCATTGACCTATAATAAAGGTTCTTCCTAAAGATGTTTTCTAGAGTTACTCATAGCAAATCGTGGAGCCCAATTAAGGAAATGATGCACTTGTTATAAACAGCTGCCTGAGTTTTGCATTGTGATTGAAATAGTGGGAGAGGCAATCACAAAATCATGGGCAGTGAAAGCAGTAAAAAAAAGATCAGGAGCAGAGGTGGCAGGCCTGTTTCTGTGGATGATGCTGCAAAAACTGGATGCTAAATGTTGTTCTCATGCAAAGTCCTGAAGCACTTTCATGGAAGAGTTTATTGACCTTTCACTAGTCCCACAGGCAAGGTAAAATATTGGCCAGCTCTGTCTCTGCTGAAATGAAGCAAACACACTTCAGGTTTGGACTATTTATGGTCTTTCATCATAAGTCGACAGCAAAAAGAAACTTTATAATCACACAGCTAAATTAAATAAGAACAGAACAACAATTTATGGTCAACAATTTTTCTGCTTGCACTGGGGTGGCAATCATATTTTGCTTCTCTCAGTTCACTGCCATAACACTTCAGCTTGACAATTCCCACAGCTCCCAGAGAGTCGATGGAGTTACACCACAGTAAAACTGGAGAGGCACAAAGAAGACTCCAGCCCACTGAGTGCTGTGGAAACTTAAAATAACTATTATCAAAAAATCCCTCTCTCCCTGTTGCAAGTATGAACTGCTGTCAGGATGAAAGCATAAGAGAATCTGGTTTTAAATTGAGATTTTTTTCTGTGAAGTCTGCAAGTGATTCAACAAGCCAGACATTCAAATTACACTAGTCAAGTAGGTTCCTACCCAAATCCCCATCCTGTGCACTTCCCATTTATATGCTAATACATTCAGTATCCCCAGTAAAATCAATGGCAAAATTTTCATTCATGGAGAAGACCTAAACCACTTGTCAAAGTCTTCTCTTTCTCTATCCTAATTTCTACATCCTTTTTCTGGCAAACTTCTGGGCTTTTGAGACGTGTTATAGGTCCAGTAGTGCCTGTTCCAAAAACACCTTCATTAAGTAAAACCATCCAGTTTTTCAGGTTCCTTCTGCTACCCCAAAACATACCTCTTGCCTCATTTCCTGGGTGTATTTATAGCAGAAGCATACCGGCTCAAACACTGCCCAAAAGTGAGCACCTATGGGCACAAATCATTCTGAAGTTCTGTAGCCTTGAGCTGATGTCTGTAATGGAGCAGTCTGAGATATCTTCAGAGAGTGTCTGAAAGGTTTGTTGGGGATGACCTGGATTCATTATCTGTCTGGCAAAAGAGAGTAATTTAGTTACCTAAGAACTGATCAGCAAATGACATGAGAAATCCAGTCAAATCAAAACTCTAGGCTGATCCAAAAACTGGATACAAAATTATCAACTCAGTAAAATAATTGTACTATGGATCCAAACACAGATGGTGAAGATTTCTGTAGATAAACCATAGTTTGTCACATTCAGGATGTTAATTTAGTCCCAATCCTGCAATTTTTAGCTATGTAAGGAAATTTATAATCTGAGAAAGAAATGTGTACACTGCTAGCAGATTCCTCTTATGTATAAGGGTAGAAGGATCTAAGTCTGTGCTGTCTGATGCTGGAGCTATTGTGTATGAGATAAGTCATGAAATTTTTAATCAACAAAGCAGAAATTACTTGTAGCAAAAAATAAATATATTTTTGCTGATAAGATTAGTGAATAGGATCTGAAAGATCATGGAATGGTTTAGGTTGGAAGGGATCTTCAAGATCCTCTTCTTTCATCCCCTCTACTTTTGGCAGGGATACCTTCCACTAGACAAGGTCACTCAAAGCCCTTTGCAGCCAGGTCTTGAATGCTTCCACGGATGGGGAAAAGATGCATCTATCATCTCTTTGGAGACCTGCAGGATATGACTTTGACCTCACATTAGACCTATAAAGGTTTACAGCTGATGTTCATACAGAGATGTGTATGTCACATGCTGTTCTGGGGCTCATAAATGGGTGGCTCTAGTATCTGTGTGTGTGTACATTAATTTGTGCTACCCTTTTAGACCAAACACAAAACTTCAGACATTTTGTCATCTTTATTGGTTTATTTTGATAATATTTTTTCTCTGTAATAAAGATTTCAGATTTTTTTTTAATAAAGAAGCAAGTACTCACTGTATATAAGAAAGACATATGCTCTGTAATGATATATATTGTTCTCAGTTTTTATTAGTACAGAGAAATATAATAACTTGCTAGTGATTCTGTAAGTTTGAATTACCTGTCAGTGTTAGTTCCACCAGCTGTAGAAAATATTTCCCTTAGCAGAACTCAGTGAAGGTTGGGACTAGATTTTATCTCTGATACAGAAGGAAGAACAGGCTTTGGGGGTTAGGAGTTTTTGGCCAATTTTTTGTTCATTTTTTCATAGAAAAGGCCATGTGGGATCTTTCTGTTTTGGTACTAAACATGTTCTTGCAATTTTTGATCTTTCAATGGAAAAAATAGATCTATAAGCCAGTTTACTGTGTTCCTGTAAATAAGCGGCAGTCTTCTGGAATGACTGAATCTCTATTATTTATTGTGTCTCTGAAAAATGAACCTACACTGCTGCTTTTGAAGTCCGTGGTATAAATTCAGGTGCAAAAAATAGTGATTAATAGAGTAAGAATGGAGTTTGTTTTATCCCATTTCAGTGATCTCAAAGTGCAAAGTCATTAGCTAGAGCCATCCTACGGGTCTCCATGGTCACTATAATAAATAGCAAAATATTCCTGAGGGGTGAATCTCGCCATCTTCAAGAGCTGCCTTATGAAAGGCCACATCACCCTGCAGAGCTCCAACCCCTTTGTAACAGTCAAAGCAAGGAATGGGCTCAGCCATGTCAAAATGACTCTTATAATTAATGAATGAACCATTTCACATGCAGAAAACTATTGAAAACTATACCAAAGACAGATATTTTTATTGATCTTTTTGGTCCAATATACTCTTTTTCTTCCCTTTTGGAAATCCAGTAGGAACTAAAAGGTAGAAAAAAATAGAAGAAAAAAAAAAATAGTGAAATGTGAGAGGCTTTCTGGTGGCTGTACTCCCTGCACCAGAGCTACCTGGGCCACTGGGAAATCCTCCAGATGCTGCTTAGCTCTCCATTGCATATATATCTATGAAATAAACCCGTAGATATGAAAACCACCAGTAGTAAAAGCAGAGTGAAATTTGTCAGATATGCCCAGGTTCTCCTGCAGATCCATATATCTTGCCTGTCAGCCCAGAACTGGAGGCAAACGTATGGCACGACTCTAAACAAAGTGACAAACAGAAGCCCTGCCAAAGCCACGCTGCCATTGCAAGGCCACAAATTCACTGAGCCTTTTGCATCCATTGTTTCCTCCTGGGTCAGTGCACAACATGTCACTCTCTCTGAGAGGAGCTGGGATAAGACCCTGTCAATCTTTTGCCTTGTGCTCTTCCTAAGAATCTCATTATGAACCTGAAGAGCTTGGCTAATGGTGACAGAGTCTTTTATAGTGCTATAAAGGCTTTTAAGATGTACTTCAGGGGCTCCTAATTCTCTCAGCAACACAGTAAATATAATGAACGTAAAAATTATCCTTGCAGATGTTGTGGTGCCAGTAACAATAACAAAATCTCAGCACGGCACAGGACCAAAATAGCATCTGGGATTTTGATTCACTCAATTTAATCACACAGTGTTTGAGCATTTATGGTTTTACAGTTTTTGTTTATTGATTTACAGTATTTTAATGAGATTACTGTGAAAACATATATGCTGAACTGCTACTTATATGGGACATATACCAATGCCCATCACTTCCCTCATTGCTTTCTACAGAGTGCTAATTTGCAGCCCTCTGGAGCTCACAGGAGGATTTAACATTAAACAGTCTGCTGCCTAGTATAAGAGGAAGGAGACAACTAATGACTGTTTCCTAAGCCCCTCAAAAGACCATGAAACCTAAGAGTTTAAAATAAAGGAAAATAAAAAATACAAGATGAAGCCATTTATATTTCTCCTGATTTAAAACCAGGCAGCGAAGTATTAGCAAAACAATATCAGTCACAAAACATCTATCAGTCACTGCTCATGCCATTTCCAAAGCATTCTGTGTATAAAAGTAATTTTTTGTATGGTGGCCTACACAAAAGTGCCAATAATTTCAAATTTGTGAGCAAAATGCCACAGAGCAGCAAACCTTCCTATATCCATGCACTGGAGCACATACACACATGCAACGAAGGACTTGTTAAAGTTTTTCCATCTAAAAGTGAGGTATCAGCTTGGGAGCTGGACAGTCACACATCAATGACTTCCACGTCAGGTGGTGATTCACATGACCTACCAAAATGCCACCCAAACCTCACACTGAGGTACTCCTGTCGCTCTTTTGTTCTCTCCCTCTCCTTTAGCCTCTCTATTAGGGCTCTAGCAAGGGCTCAGCCATTGCCTGAGGCTTTCCTTCACTTTTGGATGGCTAAAGTTAGGGGAAATGAACCCCTGCTTTGGGGAGTAAAAAGGCAACAACATGAGCCAATATGAAGAATAAAATACTCTATAGACTTTTCCGAAAATGTACTCCCTTCACTCAGTGACCAGGTACCTGGGCTAAGCAGTACAGGTACCCATTTTCTGCAAGTGAACATGTCTGGCCTCAGGAGATGTCATGCTGCCACCTCTCCTGAAAGCCACCTTTGCAATCCAGGATTTCCCCCAGGATTCTATGAAGTAAGTGCTCAGTGTGGCCTGTGGCCCTGCAGAGTGCAGGGCACCACTGCCGGGGCTGTGCTCACCACCAACACCACTGCTGCTCCTAATGCCTGCCAAAAAAACTCTTGTGAATGATTGCATCAAAGACAGGCAGAAAAAAGGCTGCTGGGAAGATTATTTAATTTGTGAGTTTGTCAATTTCACCCGAGTGAATTTTTTTTTTTGCCTGGAGTCTCAGACACCTCTCATTGTAGAAAGGACACTGTGAAAGCCAAGGTTTTGCAGAAGACTTGACAGCCTTTGCCCCACAGTACTCCAGAGCACAGCAACCCCTGTGCTCTCCGCAGTTCCCATCACAGGGGCCATGAACCTCGAGAGCAAGGCTGACCCCCAGGTGCTGTCAGTCAGTGTAACGCCCTAGCATGTACAGAGATTGCTGCCAGCTGGACAAGTGGTCAGACCTGCACCGTGCTTGGGAAAGACAGGGAACACACAGGAGCAAAGAAAAACTCGGGGATTAATTTTTGAGAAATTTTCGTTCCTTACATTGTAAATTTTAAGCAATTTTTGTTCCTTACATTGCTGGAAATATTCGCTTTCTCTCTTCCAGCATGCTTAGCCAGACAGCAGCTCTGAGTATTTCCTTATACACCATTGTCCTCTACATCTTTCAGGTGACCCAGAATGTATTACTATGGCAGGCTGAGATTTCCCTGCCACTGCTTGATCTGGCACTCCTTCAGCTGTTCAGGGGCTCCAGGCATAACCTCTCTCCCTTTTGTAATGTTAATGCACACTTTGTGCTCTGGCCTCTGAGTTTGCTCTGTGTAGTTGGCAATATTAGACTAAATCAAGCTTCCTCCCTCCCCAATGAATATGTATTTGGAGCAGTATGTTTTTTCTTGTGTTGGTTCAGAATAGTCAACAGCAGGAGTAAAGCACTTGTTATTCCTTCCCAGATTAAATCTATAGGATTTCTTTAGTTCCACTTTCTAAGGGAGGTTTGCTAGCAGTATCAGCTGGTCCAGTTTGGCTTTGCTTGATGATTCAAGAACATCACTATTAATATCCCAGCTGCCAGAGAAGCAGAATGTAACTTTGTATGCCCTCCTCTGAGGTTTTAATCCATTCAGAAAGCAACTCTTTAGCTGATAATTCAGTAGTGTCAGACTTTTCACTTTAAAGGCAATGATTCAGTCTAACGTTTTATTTTCTTTCTGTCATATAAAAACGCTTCATTTGTATGCTGCTCTGTGTAGGTAACATAACTAAACAACCACTTTGGTGAGAAGAGAAAGCAGACATGTCAAGGAATACAAGGAATTTGTGATTATTTAGATTTTTCATCATTCATTTTCTTTTATGTTTAAGAATGTCAATTCCTTTACTGTAAAAAGGGAAACAAAAGAAATGTCAGCTATTACTATGAACAAAGGATAATTTACTGCAACCATGAGTTTCAGTATTATTTCTTAGTCAGAACATCCCATGAACAACAAATTTCAGTATCTACTGACATTAGCAATAAAGGCCACCCCAGGAGGAGCATTTATTTCAGTCAAGTATTATGTATTCTTAAGCTGCCAAACAGATCTGTTAGAAAAAGAAGCTGGGACATTAATGACAGCTACATACTGATATACCACAATAAGCATCTCAAGAAAAAATTAAATGTATTTCAAAATAATTGAAAATTGTATTATGCTGAGAGGGCCTTGCATAGTCCTAGAATAGTTCTTATGTTGAAAGTCCTTACAGTTCACAAAAGGAAATGGGTTAGTAGATGCAAACTGGGTCCTTTTTATTAAAATACTCCTGAGGAGTTTTATCCCTGAAAGAAAATAGTAAGAAAACACTTTTTTTTTTCCTTTTTCTTTTTTTTTCTTTTTTGGCTTTACATATACAAATATTTAGCCTCCCACATTCTATTTCTAAATACATACTTCCTCTGATGTCTCAGTAGTGCTGGGACCTAAATTCTTTGCTGATTCATAGCCTGTCAAATCAATGCAGCAATTGCATGTAAACTATTACATTTCAAAGGCTTGTCTATCCCAGTCTTGCAAGCTCAGCTCTATGTTAATGAAAGAAAATTATATTGTACCCTGGTTAGTCTCTTACGTATTCTAAACTATCTCACACATGCTCCCCAGGGCTGGGGGACATATTCCTATCCACCATTGTGATCCTTGGGGTGGAAAAAGTACTAGACAGGACCTTTTAAACCTTCTTGGTGAAATTTCACAATTGTTACTCACAGACTGATATGGTAGGAGAATTCCTACTTATTTTGTTTTCATTGGGCCAAAATTGTCATCACTTTTTGATATTTCCTTGAAAATCTATTTTCAACTCTCGGGACAGAAGGAAGAGGTTTTATACAATACCTGTAGTTCATCAAGTCACATCAGAAGATGCAAAGTGGTGATTTTTCAAAAGTAGCATTTCACCCAGTAATATCTGAAGTTCTGCTTAAATGTCACTGGGAAAGGTTTCTTAGCTCTGGGAGAATATTATTTCCCTCTCTTAGAGCTGCTGCAGACTCTATATATATATAATGAAATATTTATTCTCTGAGAGAGTCAGAAGTACAGTGACTCATGGACAGAGAAAGAGGCTGCCCCCAAAGCCCAATGGCTACAACAGTCATCTCAGATGTTGAAAAACTTAATTCCACAGGCCAGCTCGAGTTCTGTCAGAGAGCTTGCAGCAGATGTCACATGTAAGGGAAAATTGTGTATTGTACACAGTAAAGTGCACTTCAGAAGATTTTATTTCCTGCCTTAACATGTCACTCAAACATTTTACTTTGACCTAAATCCAGCACTAAGTCACCCATCTCTTTTAATGGTGTGTGGTACTCTGGGAGCAGTTAGCTTAAAAATCAATAAAATTTTTTGTAGGACATCTGTAGAGAAAATATACCATCTACAGACATTTTTAGCCAATTGCTGGTACTTCACCTATTTAATCATGATGTGGATGGATTTCAGAATCTTAAAATATTTATGCAGAAAACAGAGGTGGCCACTGTGAAACATATTTCATTTACTGTCTGGAAACCACTCACATGTTCTTAGGTACTCCGTGTTATTGACAAATTTATAGATAGCTGTCATTTTAACATGCCAGGTTAAAGAAATGCTAAGCTATTATTGCACACATTTATAATGTTTCTAGGGAGCATAACTGATCCATCAGGATAATTATGGGCCTCATTTTCCCTTCTCCCTATCTGCCTGCAATAACTAGTGGGTTGGTCTGATGTCCTTTTGGTTTATTGCAGAAAACAATGAAACAGTTAAATACCATTGCTGGACTCCAGTGTGAAGCAGAAATGAACCATTGCTAGTGACCAAAGGATGAGGGCAAGGGGAAGAACCAGCCTTCTTCCAGCAGGACAAGAAAAGGCATCATTCCTTCTGCTCCCCGTGAAATTAGGTCTATCCATAGACATTCCTGTGCATACATGATGGAAGGAAATTGGGCAGAAGTTGTGAAAGGAGGTGAAGAAGCCACTGCTGAGTCTAATAAAGTCTCTAGGCTGAGCCCGGGTCATGGATACCAGTGCCCAGCTCTGTCAGTGCTCAGGGAGATATTAAACTCCTTTCTTCTTGTTACCCAGGTGTCATCTCAAATGTGTGGCTTAAGTGGTTACCATTCTTCAGACTTTGCTTAAAGAGTGGTTTCTCTCTAATTAGCTGCATTTTTTATTAATATGAAAGATCACTTCTCACACATATACACGCATCCCCACTCAAATATGTGTATATGCAAATGTATACACAGGCATATATATATATATATATATATATATATTCGGAATTAAAACAAATTCACACATATTTGTAGCCTTTCACTATCAACTGAAAGAGGGAAGAACATGAAACCCA
The DNA here is from genome assembly GCA_013399835.1 of Leptocoma aspasia. Lineage (NCBI taxonomy): Eukaryota > Metazoa > Chordata > Aves > Passeriformes > Nectariniidae > Leptocoma > Leptocoma aspasia. The sequence goes on from VXAX01003958.1 coordinate 527,827, forward strand.
AAACCCACTGGCCCTGCATTTTCTCCCTGAATTGTCTGGTACCAGGTGTCTCCACAGAAAGACATGTGCCCTCTGGAGTGCCAGAACATGGGACAATACAAGCTCTTTATTCAGAAGGTAACAATCTAATATCTGATTTCTAAACACGTGATTAAATTTCCGCACTTGGTAAAACAGCCTTTAACTTTTGCTGTCCTTAGTAATATACATAGTCTCAATATGATTATAAATGGTAAATCCTTTTTTTTTAATAGAAAACTTGAAAGCAGAAAAAATCTTTACACACGAAACATCATGAATTGTTGTACTTCACTATCTTGAAATAAAAAAAAAAAACGTGAAAGACTGAAGCAGAAGGAGAATAATAGCACTGTATATAGATTCATTATAAAAGTATAAGTTGGGTCTTTGAATCTTTCCATATAGTTTACACAAGACATCCTGTAACCTATGTACCTCAGAGGAATTTAATTATATTCCATTTCCATGTAACAAAATAGGGAGTTACAGATAAGATTATTATTCAATCAAGTAGAAACCTTTTCTTTGTTGTGGTTAAATAACCCAATGATGAGCAATATAATTTCACTCTTCTGAACATGGTATTTAACAGACCAAAATACACAATGTGAGAGACAAGAAAAAAAAAACAAGAAAAAAAAATTAAAATCCAACAACAACTGTAGCATATAGAGTTCATATAAACGTGGCCAACATGAGCAATGAAGCAGGAAGTTAAATCACTTAACAATATCTGATTTATGCTCTTTCACCCACAGGTCGTCACCTAACCATGACTACAAGTGTTTCTTTCAACAGACCACAAACTGCTCCACATAAATCTATGCCCAACTCTGGGCTGTCTGCAGCCAAGGAAGGGTGCAAATTTTGGGAAGACCTAAATTAATTCACAGAAAGATAGAGTCTCCTTTGTCATGTGCATTTATGTATACCACTCATATATTTGCAGAATGATAAATATACTTACAAAAAGAAAAATCCCAGTGACATTTTCCATACTCTTTTGCTTATTAATGTCTTTGGAAAAGCACCTGATATCCATAAAAAAATAATTTAAATGCATGTTGCACATTATTGCATCCTGAGTATACTCGGGATATTCCACTCTGTCAATTTTTGTGTAATGGCTTCACATTTTTAAGAGAAATTCAATAAAGAAAGGTGAACAGACAAAAGAGTATCAGGGGGAGATCCAAATCTCAAACCATTTTCCTAGTAGAAAATCATAAATAGAAATGAAAATTACATGAAAGATTCAGAGGCCTTGGAAACTAGACCTGTCTGGAATTTCATACAGTCAAGCTATATAGAATCAGAAATCCTGCTCTATTTTAACTCTCCAGTAGAGAGAGCTTATCAGCACATGATGGTAAAAAAGGTATCCTTTTCCAAAGGAGAAGGAAACCCCTATTTATTATCTGTTATCTATGATCTACTGCCTATGCTCCATGACCTATTACCTTTTTCCCTTATAATGTACTTACAACTGTGTCATGGAGGATACTAAAAATGCTACATATAATATTATATATTAGTACAGGAGAGGAAGTAAGGAAGAACCTTTTGTGAATTGCATAAGAATTTAATCTTCTTTTATCTCCTACTCTAGGTTCTTTGGATTTATTCTGGACTAAAACACTTCCAGCTTGTTTGCTCCAATAAAACCAGCTCAGGTCTTCATAGTACTGGAGAACAGTGGGAGATTTTAGGTTAAGAGACTAGCAGATAACCTAGAGGGACTAAAAATGCTACTAAGATTTGCGGAATCGCATTTTAAAAAAAGAGGCTTTTATTTTTTCTCCAGACAGACTTTAATAGATTTGGTATCAGTGGGAGGCATGTGCCATCTCTCCAACTGTCTAAGTCATTATACAGAGCTATTAAGATGCTAAATATTTCAGCATTTGGAGAAAAGAAGTTGAGCTGTTTATTTTCATTGTAAAATGTCATTGGAAAAAAAGGGACTTGAGGTATCACCTACCATCTTGGCTGAGATGGCTAACTAACAGATGGCCCAGTGTAGGAGATGTGAAAAACACACTGAATTACTTGCTCAAGCTGAAGAAGAACGCTTTCATAAAAGCAAGACATTGATCCTGGACATTGCTGTGTCATGACCTTATCCTCCATCCTTACTCCTTTATAAAATCTTTGCAACTCCTGTGGTGATCAAAATCAATGTGTTTACTCCTAAAATTTTGTATTTCTTATACAGCTTTCTTACAGCACCAGAGACCTAGGTATGGTGGTTTAACCTTGAGGGAAATGTTGAGTGTTCTATTACTGCACAATGAATTGCCACAAAATAATCTCAGTGCTGGATCTCACCTTGTTGCCTCAATGAAGGCACAGAAGAGAGAACAGGGGTTGGGACTCTGGTGCTGGACTGCTGTCCAAAAGACACATGTTGAAATGCCAGATATTTCTTGTGTCTTTGTGGTTCTGGCAAGCCAGGAAATTCCTCTGTGTCTTAGTCATTCATGTACTAAGAAATCTGTTTAAGTGTGCTTCTATGAGGATGGAAACCATCTCTCTTCTACATTCAGATGCCCTAAATTTCATCCACATTCATTCACCCATCTGTTCTGTGTTCCCTGTTGGCAAGTGATGCCAAGCCCATGGGATGCATCAGACTCAGGTGGAGGTAAGGCTGTCTGTAGTGAGCAGAACGCCTCACACAGTGGATTTATAAGTACATCTTGAGCTGCTACTCATCTACTTCACTACAAGCACAAAATAGAGTTTCAGTTTTGCACAGCTGTGTTGCATATATATATATTTGGGCACAGATGAAATGTGAAATCTGCTCAGAAAGAAGTCATTTTCTCCTCACAGCAATGCTCTATGCAGGGAAAAAACCAGATTGGTTTGCATCAAACATGGTTCTTTCCCAAAAACTTAAGATGCTAATTGTATTTTCTTGAGTTGCTCTCTGCTTCCTCAGTTTCCTTTCTGTAACAATGATCCAAAATTTTCTGTCAGGGTAATTAAACTAACCTAGTTAGTGGTCAGCACTTTCTTTTCAGTTCTTCTGCAATCTCCAAAATGAGCAATTTGTCAAAATGTGGATAATTTCATATTCAGGTGGCAGAGGAAGCCAAGCCCTAACTTTTCATGTACGTTTAAATGGGCATTCAAGCAGTGACATGGAAATCAGTAAAGCAGCTATTAATGATCTGGTTCCATTAACAAATGTTCATTTGGATGGTAAGTGACCTGAGACAAAGAGGAAATGCAATTTTGGCTGCCAATACAATAAAAATAACTGCTATTAGTGCTATATAGGAGTCATGATCAATTATACCTTTTATTTGCTCAATTCAGCTACACTGTAACCAATTAAATCTTTGTTTTGAATAAAGAAAGGAGTGTAGTGGGTTTTTCAAAACTGCCTTATGTACAGTTCCTTTAACTTGTGCTATTAACATCACCTTGGTTACTGGAGTTATGGAGCTTATTCCTGACATGTTTTTAGCTTTTGCCTTATTAGCCTAGTTCTCCAAAACACTTTTACCAGAGGAAGTATCTCTCTTCTGGACATTAAATTAAATTCAATTCACATCACACAACACATTCACTTTAGCCAGTGACTAGGACATAACCTGATTCTGCCATCTTACTCTATGCTGAGTAGTAACTTGTTCTATAAATAATAATCTACTACCATATATATATGGTTATAATTATCTATTATGAAATTTATTATTATGTTTTTCAGTAACAGCTATTAACCAAAATGTTTAAGCCCATTATTCTATACAGTACAGAAATTTGTAGAAAATTATCCATTTCCTCAAATTGCTTTGAGTCTTAAAGAAAAGTGACCACAGAGAAGGTTATTCTCACTATCACATTACCACTTCATCCTTTTTTGGACACCAGTGTTAGAGAGGACAGATCCTGCCCCCTGGACAAACCCCTTGAAATCAGCTGAAAACACTGTGTATATTTGGTTCCAAGTTTAAACAAGAAAATGTTTACAAAAACCATTTAATTCCCAGCCCCAATCTGTTCTTCAGGTCTCACTGACAGAACTAAAAGCAGAGTCTGATTTTAAACAAAAATTGAATTCATTATTTCTAGGTGGTTTTGGAACTGTGCTAGTCCCGATGCCTATGCTTTTCAATCACATAAAAAGAAATGGTTATTTTATTGTGTCTTTTTCAGTAGCAAATCTTTTTATACCTACAGCCCAAACGAATAAAGGGAGATGTTGACTGTACTTAAAAAATAATTCATAAAGACTAAGGGATGGGCAGCTGAGGAGCAGGCAGTGGAGTGTGTTGAGGGGATTGAGGAGGGTGGCTGAAAACAGAGGGATTCAGAAGCAGGAAAGTGGGACTGGAGATGGGAGGACAATGAGCATGGGAAAACCAGTAAAGAGGTTTAATCACAGGCTTTGAAGCAAGATACAGAGTTGACGCTGAGTGATCTGCAAGCAAATCAGAGAACCCTTCCCTCCCATGGTCTTCTCTACTTGAACTTTTGGAGGAATGAGCAGTTTGAAGCATGGGTGAGTGCAGAGAAAGCATGAGAAGCAAGCAAGACCAAGTCCCCTTGTAGGCCCCTCCACCTTGATGAGAGTTCTAAAGCTGATACAGCTCTCTGCTTTTCCCTGAAATGAAATCGTGACATGATCTACCAGCTGACATTGAATGTACAAAGGCTTCAAATGGTAAAACTTTTAATTACTGCCCCAACACAGGCTGAGGAGCACCAAGAAGAAATAACAGTTCTGTGTCACCTGCACACCCAGCAGGCTAAGCAGGCTTTGGACCGAGACTTCTAGAGGAGCCACTCTCTACCCTTACTGTCATCAACTAGCCAAGAGTCAGCTTCTTTTCACCTCTCCCTTTTTATAAGTAAAGGCACTTCCCTTTAAATATTTTATTCAGGACCTATTTCTGGAAGGACCCCAGACTCCAGCACTTGAGGAGATTGACAGCTGAATGTCTCACTAGAGTCCAAGTTTGAAGAATGCTTAGCCATAGCCAAAAGTCTGTGCATTCATAGGTACTCTCACTGGAATATATTTCCACCTACAGTAATATTCCCACACATCTTTGTCATGGATTGGGAGTCAGCCACTTAAAAATAAAATTATCCATTAAAAATATTTTCCTACCCTGTAACTCCTTCTGGCTAAGTAAGCACAAGGTAAAAGAGTCAAACCTACATTTTCTTCCTGAGATCAATTTGATTTTCAGTACTCACCACTAATGAAATATCTAGAAGTGATTTATTGGTACATACCAGCTATATTTAAGCAGCAGCCAAAACAATTACATTTAATTAAAATTACGGTCAAGGAAACACAACACACTAATGTGACACTTCAGACATCAGCATGGAATAGGTGCTTTTTTGGTTGGTTATCAATTAGATACAGTAAACACAGTAAACGTGTTCAGCAGGAAATTCTCAGTGAAATCATTTCAGGCAAGCAAATAAATGCTGTGCAGGAATTTTTTTTCATTTTCTCTGGATTTAAAATCATCCTGCACACTGTGCTGTTCCTTCTATCCTTAATCTACTTCAGTGATTTATTCTTTTTCCTTGAGGAAAAAGTATTCTGCCAGAAGCTCTCACTGGAGAGCTACAGAAATGTGAAATTGTGGGGGAAGGGTTTTGTTTTTATTGTGTTGTTTCATCTCTTCACCTTGAAATCACAAAAAGTCTTCTCATCACAAGCCTTAGGCTAATTGGACTGTGATGGGTATTTGAGAATCTTCTACATGGCTGCACACCAGCAAGCTTGAGAAAAGGGTTTACTATGAAAGGTTTAGTTGTTTAGTCCTTTGAGTAGCAAAGATTGCACAACTGTGATTTTCTTTGTGTTTGTTCTCAGCATAAGCCATTGCTTACAAAGGTATCTTTAGAACTGGGCACATTCACTCTGTATATTTATTTAACTAGACAAATACCTTAAGGCTTGATGTCAGTTTTCTCTTAAACTCCTTGATGATCAGAAGGAAAGGGTACTGTATGAATAAATACTGCTCTGAGTGTCCCCTGACAATGGGGATTCAGTCATGTCCAAAATTTCTTCAAACTCCTCATATCTGAAGCCAAGATGGTGATCTGGCAGTGCTGTAAATGGCTGAGGGGTCTGACCTTCAGTTTCCCTGGATGCTTTGTTTCCCATGACTCAAAACAAAGCAACAAACAGAAGCCCTGCCAAATATGTCTTTTATTTTTCACCATTTGTAAAAACAAGTGTGGAAATAACACAGAAATAGGTTCCCCTGCAGCCTCTGCCCATCAGGCAGGGCCAGCGAGCACGTCCACATCACGCAGCAGAGCACAGTGCAGAGAGCCCCAGGCCCACAGTGAGTGCTCTGGGTGCACCCACATGGAACAGCACACATGCTGTGTAGGAAGAGTAGCTGATATGACAAGACCATTGCTTCTACTCAGTTAAAACCTGCCCCCCCAGCTCACCAATTTCCACTGCAAATTCTAGCCCACATACAAGAGTGCTCATCCAGCACACGTGAGAGTGATGCTGTTCTGGGGCTCTCCATGCAGCCATCAGTCACATACACAGCCCCAGCACAGTGTTAGGGGCCTCCTGGTGATGCCACAGTCTAAACAGCAATGTGGAAATTTCTCTCTGAAGCCTTAGACTTCTAGGAACGCTGCATGAGGTTTTACAGACAAACACAAATAGAAAACCAAAGCTTAGCAGAAGAGGACAAGGAAAAGGATGACTTAGCCATTTAATACATTCACAGGGACAACACATTCTTTGGGGCCCTGCCAGACCCAGATCTGAATACAAATCTGAAGGCATTAGCATAGAAGCTGGGGCTACAGAAAGCCTAGCTAAAATGCAACAACAGGGTCATTGCTAAGTATCTAGAGACTGGGAGGAGGGAAGTCACCAGTAATGCAGGGAAAGGATGGAGAGAAAATCATCCTAACCGGGCAGTTTCTGTGTTGGTGACTTTTTAGCTCTTCCTGTAAAAAAGATATACTGAAGGACCTGAATGGGCTTCAGAAAAACAGTAGTCCTTACTTACCAGTGGTAAAATGATCAGAACTTGTACACCCTCCTGATACAGTCCTTTCTTATCCTGATCAAGGCAAAACATCATGATGAAATAAATCCCAACACAATGATAAAATTACTCCAAGCTTCAACTAGGACAGGCTTATAATCTTCTGCTTTCTTCTGAAGATGGAAACAAGATGACGATGACTGCAGGCAGATCCAGACTGGACTTTGGTCCTTCAGATTACTTTGGGTACTTCCATGTAGCTCTCAAAATGTCAAAAGAAGGCGGTGACTAAGAGATGCAAGTACACCCTTTGCTGAACCTGGTGGTGTTTGGATTAGATATCTGTCCTTTCAGCAGACCAAATTTATTCAGTCCTCCAAGCTATCATTCACGATGTTGCAAAAACGCTTTGTGATTCTCAAATATCTAAGAAAAAAAGAAGACCGATCAGAGAGTCTGGAAGGGATCTTTAGAGATCACCCTAAAGATCTGACACACCCCTCCTCAAAGCACATCAAGTTTTAGTGTTACTCTGGGTTTTTCAGGTATGTGTCCACCTGGGTCTTAACTACCTCTGAGGATGGCAGCCTTTCTGGGCACCATCTCATTTTCTGACTTCCCTCACTATTAAATGTTTCCCTGCTGTATATTCATGTTTCCTGTGTTGTAGTTGTGTTTGTTTCCTCTCATCACCCAACACCTTTAATTAAACTTTTGCAGAATGCTGTTAGGTTCCCCCAAAACCAACCCTGCTGCGGGCTGACCAAGCCCAGATATCCAGGCTCTCCTTACAGGGCAAGCACTTCAGTCCCACAGTCTTGGGGACTTCCCATGAACTCCCTCCAGCTTATCAAAATCTTTCCTGCACCGCAGACAAAAACTGAGCACAGCTGTGATCTCAGAACTTCCAAAGAGAGGGGAGGAATCATGTGCCTCGACTTGCTTATGGCTAGGGCTTGTCAGCTTGAGTAGGAGGACCATGACTGAGTTTTACAAACTCTCTAAGGCTGTGAGTAAGCTGAATGCTGAACAGCTGTTTATTAAATCCTGAAATGCAAGAGGTATTTGCTGAAACTAGTTTTAAAAACACCAGTGTAAAACAGTCAAAAGAAAATACTTCTAGACACAGCAGGTCATTTGTAAACTTTGCTGCCACAGGAATCTGAGGAGACAGCATCAGCAGGATCACAAAGTGATCAGATAAATTCATGAATAGAAGATGCTAAAAGTGCTGGGCAGGGATGTACACACTGCTGCTATTCCAGCTGCAACACTTGTAGCTGCTGGGAAAGACAAAGAGACATGGGAAAGCAGTGGGGCTTTCATGCTGTCCCTGAATGGCCTCTCCTCTGGTCACCGTCAGAGGCAGATGGACCTCTGGCCACTTCTTGTTCTCTTGCTCATCTGAGCCCTGTGGGAGGTTACTGAGTTGACACTAATTAAATAAGAGACATGGGGACAGTAAGTGATGTTCTCTTAAATGAGAGATTGACCTTGCCATGCTGAGAATCATCAGAAGTTACAAAAAACCGTATCCAAAATTGATCACCCATAGAAGTTACACCAGAAAACCATAAGGTCCAGCTCAGGAGAGGATTTACTGCTAATGATTTCCATGGGCTGCAGGAGGCTGACAGCCCTGCAGGATGTGGCCCTAGAGGTAGGGGTGGTAAATCAAGCATAAACAATTGTCCATCCAAAAAACAAATCGAAATCAGTAGCACAGGAATTGAAAACTAACTGAAACAGATCAGAATATTAAGCCATTTAAGCACATTTGAATGTGCAGACATGAAGGGGTTTAACATAGAAAGTTTTTATAACATATTTGATAACATATTGTACTTAAGTATACTTTCCTTTTATTTTCTGTTGTCAAACAGTTCAAAACCCTTTTTTTAAAAATAGAAATCATTAAAATGTGGAGCGTGGTATTTACAAATTGCAGTCCTCTGTGGGTTTAAAAAAGCAAAATTAAAACTCCTCATAAAAAAACCCAAAAAACCAAAAACCCAAATTTGTAAACCAAAAGAAAAAATTCTTTTCATTTATTTTCTGCTGTTAAACTAATTGCTTATTCTTTGAATAGGTAGTCATGGGCATTTAACCTTCATTTGCAAATTTCAAACACTTTAGGATGTAGGCTATATATATATAAAAGCAGAAAGAATTGAAATAGTAACAGTCCATGCAAGATAGAAGAATCTGAAAGTTTCCTCTTCATTAGTTATTTCTACAGAAATAAACACAAAGAAGTTCTTTTTTAAGTAGGTCTAAACAAATTGTGTTCAGTAAGTAAAATCTAATAATGCTGTAGAAGACCAAATCTTTCTCTAATAGCAATATACAGCTCCACTTCCATGATGTATTGCTCAGCTGAGGAGCTTTTTATAAAGGACAATGTCAAAATATGTCAAGAACACAGCATGAAGGCGAAATAAAATAAGTTGGAGTTTCCCTCTGAGAAAGACACTGGATAAAGAATTATAAAAATGTAATTTTTCTGAATGTACTTTGGCATTAAGAAAATGAATGCAATTCAGTGGGTTATAAAATAACTTACTGGAAGCAGAACTATGTTTTGTGTAGGTCTGGTGTAACTTAGAAATTTGCCAGTCATAAAACTAAAGGATTTCCTGGTCTAGGAGCTAATAGTGAAATTGTGCTTTCTGGTATAGTTTAAAGCACTTTCCTAAACATGAAAAAGACCATGCTTTTTTGCTAGTTCAAATATACCTGGGAAAATGTTTTGGCCCTCATTAAAAATGAAGTAAACTCAAAAACCACAGGCAAATCAAAAATACCTTTCCTTCTCAAAAAATAAAAAACGAAGCAGCAACTCGAAAATTCCAGATACTAAACAAGGTTGCTATGCTTGGAAGAATATTTAATACAACTGTATCTAGATTTCATTCATCCCTTTCCAGGTACTATGATGAAAGTAAAGTAGATCACAGTAATTATGTTAAAAAATATTAAGAAATTACTGATTTATGCTGTAGGAAGCGGCCACTGTTTGGCATTTTAGTTCACCCTGAAAGCAAAAAGGTTCACCTAAACTGCCTATTTAGATTCTAATTTGTGCTGACCACTGCAGAAGTGGTTTAAAGTGCCTCACTCAGCCAAAGCCAGCTGAGAAAAGGCATCCGAGCAGTTACCATGAATCAGCTTGAGAAATACTAAATGAGCAGCTTGCAATTACATAAACATAAATAAAGAATTAGAATTAAAAAGAAAGAAAGAAAGAAATGAGAAAGCACCATAAAGTCACAGTTCTCCAGGGAAGATGGGGCGCCTGTCAAAGCTTCAAGTCTGACACTGTTTTGCAACCATCAATTACACGCTGCTGTGCCAAGCTCTTAGTGCCGTCTTATCTGTTGACTAAACACCCTTCTTAAAATAAAATGAGCCATCAGTTTGAGAAATTTCCCCAGTTATAGCTGTGTCAGCCTGCTTAAGCTGACCTTTAGAGAATTCACATGAGAATAAAGGACATCTTATTATTCAAAGAGCATTTTTGTGAACCAGGAGTTGCCAGTCTTAGACAAAAGCGCAATATTTCCTCCTAAGAGAATCTCTGAGGATTTGCAATGAATCATTCTCTTGAGTAGTTTATAATCTGACACCTGTATGTAGCTGGGGGAAAATTAATTTCTAGCATAATTTCATCTTTGTACAATCAGGCAAAATTTGGCCTATTTGAGTATTTCTACTGGACGGTGCAGGGCAGCGGGTGGGGCATATGCATGCAGTGGTGGAGAAAATAATTTGGCAGAAGGAAGGAAAGATGGTGGGGTTTGGAGGGCTGAATTTGTTGTGTACACATAGGCCAAATAGTCCTAAAATATGGATGGTAATGGCAATGTTTGTAAAATCAAAACAACATTAGTACTACTTTTATTCTGTAATTTCAAAATAGTTTTCCAAGCTTAATGTGCTGAGTCGTGATAACTGGTTGCATGGGGAAAATTAACACCATCTATTCCCACTTCGCATAAAGCTTTTGAACATGCTCTGGCTTTGGGAGGAGAATTTGGGGTTCCAGGTTCCCACTACACTACTTGACTAGAGTATGGTAGGAGGTAAATGGTAAAAAAAAGGTGACCACATTGAGTAAGGATTTTTGCACACCTTGTCTGTCACCAGAGAACTTATAAAAATTTATATCTTCATGCAAAGTGCCCTCCTGAAAAACTAACTGTCTCACAGAAAGTAGAAGGACATCCCTTGGCCCATGTGATTTTCTTCCACTAGCTGAAAAAAATAATCTCATTGGACTGATTATGACTAATGCAAGTGAACCACATGAACCCTGGAATGATGACAAGGGCATAATGGGAAATGATTGAAGAACATTCATGCATTGCATCTTGAATAAGCACCAATTTGATTTGAAGTGCATAGTAAAGGGAAGACAAATGGGAAGAAGCAGAAGGAAATTGGAAAGATAAACTTTCCCATGGACTATGTTTCCAACTCCAATTTTCTCTGACATTTGTTGAGCTAAAATAATCAAAAATTTTAAGCTACTTGTTATTTTCAGACCCTTAGTATGAAAAGGGGTTAAGTGACACTTGACACTGTTAATTTTCTAATTTTCCCTAAACTAGACAAGGAGGAAAAAAAAAGAAAAAGAAAATGGGGGGGAATTCTGTAGAACAGGAAGAGCAAAACAAGGTAATTATAGCATTATTCCATTATCTCAGTATCTATACTTAAGCATGTACAGTACAACAGCATTCTTTTAATGGGCAGAGAAATTCACTGTACATTATTATTATGATGAGTAGTAATGGATAGTGATAAGACTATGGGAGTCTTCTCTCTGTACAGTGCCATTACAGGCATGAGTTCATAAATAGATTTTGATTGAGATAGTTCCTAGTAAATCACAACTGAATCTTTTTCTATGCCACTTGAAATATCTTCAGAGTCTGTTTTTATCTTCAACCCATTATTCTGTGGTTTCTTATCTTTCCTTCCCACAGGGTCACTGCCTCCTTTGGGCATCCCTGTTCTGGCATTGGATCTTCCAGGAGCTTCAGGCGGATCTCTGCTCCATGAGGACCTCCATGAGCTGCAGGGGCCGCTGCCTCACCATGGGCTGCACCGTGGGCTGCAGGGGAATCTCAGCCCTCATGCCTGGAGCACCTCCTGCCCCTCCTTCTTCACTGACCTTGGTGTCTGCAGGGCTGTCCCTCTCACATACTCTCACTCCTCTCTTTGACTGCATTTTCACTGGTGTTTTTGCTTTTCTCATTTTAAATCTGTTATCCCGGAGGCACTACCACTGCTGCTGATGGGCTCAGCCTGAGCCAGCAGCGGGTCCATCTCCCAGAGCATCAGCTCTGTTGGACACACGGAAAGTTTCTGGCAGCTTCTCACAAAAGTCACCTCTGTCGTTCTGTTGCTACCACACTATTGCCACTCAAACCTAAAAAAGTGTCAGAAACTGTTTCAATGACTGTCATATGTGCCCATAGAAGATAAAAAAGAATGAGCAGAATTTGGTCTGCCTTCACACTTCGGTTTCACCAGTGACCTATTTACTAATAGGAAAATATATGCCATTACTAAAAATAGCTGGTTCTCAGCTGCAGGCTTGAGGTGACTTACATTTCCTGAAATCAGTGCTTTGGGAAGAGATACATCTGGATAGAGACTGAGTCACAGGACAAAAAGTCAAAGTGAACAGGAGACACTGGTTGCAGATGCTGGGTGATAAACTCAGAGGAAAGAAGAAAAGTCTGTTTGCTTCCTGGAAATGTAACATGTGAGATAGATGCTTTGCCACATGGTATGTTGTCCACCTTGTCCAGAAGTATATTTGAAGGCATCCATGAAGTATAGAAAACAGATTCATACTTTCCAGATGGTGGGAGGTTCCTTCCTCATTAACATCTGCTATCCTAAAGAAGCAGATTGAAGATTCATCAGCAAAGAAAAAAGCGGGATAAACTGGACCCCACGAAGCACAAGAGTCCTGAGGTGAAACTGACTCCTGTGCCTAAATCAAAGCTGTCCATACATGCAGCACACAGCACAGATGTGCCCTTCAGTGACAGCTCTTGCCTTCCTTGCTACTAGGGTAAGGCAGCAATGGTATCTTCACATGAATCAGGAATAACACAAAGCACAGCCCAGAAAGCCAGAGATCCTCTAGGCTTGGCAGACCTTCAGTAAACTCAACTTAAATAGAATAGAATGAGGTAAAATAGAATGAGGACTTGAGAGTAAGGAAAATTGTAAAAAAAACTCAGAAAATCTACCAGTGCACTGATGCTGTTCAAGCACAATTCAGCACATCTTCCAGCTTTAGGTCTGCTTTGAATGAGGAAGTTTGAGGCTGTGATAGTTTCTACTTCTAATGATACATTCACTTAGATACAAAGGTTTCATCAGCAGAATCACATCTCTGAACGTGATGAGTCAGCTGAAAGTTGCAATTCAAACTCTACTGCTATTTCAGATGTAATTCAAACACAGTCGGATGATTCTAAAAAGAAGAAAGAGACATTGATGAGCTGATTAATAGATTTTGTGGGATATCTGTGCATTCAAAAGTAGACTTTCTGAAAAATTTAGGGCATAATCCATCTAACAAAATGTATAAGTCAGTAATGCGTTTAGATCTAGCCCAGTCATCTAGATGTCCTTTATAGTCAGAAAAGAGAAATAAGTTCCTTTAAGTCACTATCACCACACCTCACAGAAACAGAAATTAAAAGCAGGTGGCCAAACAACACCAAGTTCTTCTGGAATGCTTCCATCATTAGTGACTAAAATTAAGCAGCATCAATCTTGCCCTTTCTCACCAAATACCTAAAGTATGTGAATGATAATTGATCTTCTGAGATTTTCTGGTCACTGAAGCTGAGGATCACCAGGTGCTGTGCTCTGAAACACCCCTCCTTGCCTAAAATGTGCCTGTCCACAGGGGGTCTCCCATGGACAGCCCTCAGGTTCAGAGGGACAATTTCTGTGACAGGACAGCAAAATGTTTGGCCCACATTTGGCCCCAAAATGCAGCATCTTGAGTACCACCTACACATACAGTATTTACCAGTTAAATTAATTGTTTGAACACCAGCCCAGATAACTAACCTAATGATGTACTGGGCACTGTGGTTTTGTGCCAAGGGCGATCTAGTTTCCCTACAAAACTTTTCTAAAACCCATCATAATGTCTTGCTTCGCAGGGCAACCCTGAGATGGGAGCGAGAGAAAGGTTGCAATGTTTATGTATAAAGCAAAACATAGGACAAGTATTTTAAAAAGTCAGGAGTTTGTCCAATTCCACCTCAAGTCAAAAAAAAAATAGTAATGTTAGTGGGGATTGCAATACCATATACAAACACTGTGCAGAGGGGGAGGATACCAGTTGTTACTCATTCAGATCAGAGACCTAGCAAACCTTGCTTGCCAGGCACAGTCTAGTCTGACAAGCACAAATAGGACTTATTGCTTTGATTTAACTTTATCAAAACATGAGAAAACCTCTCCTTTTCCCCTCTCATTTTCCTATCCTCTCTTGATCTTCCTACCACCTTGAGCACATCACCCTAAGGCCATTAAGTTTTCTGTAAGGCAGCACAGTATCTAGATGGAATTAGGGTCACTGAATGCATGGAACTGACTTGGTAAGCAATATATTTTTCAAAATGTCATTTCCTTTTTTCAGGGGTGAAGAGAAGGGAAGTAATGTTGTCTTTCTTATGTCTTTTCTTGTACTCTCTAGATAAGTATACACATTCTTTTTAGAACATCTGCTTACATGATTTCTACATATTTTTTCCAAATAATAAAATATTCTAATAGAGGTCTTTCACTTCCTTTATTAAAATAAATGAGGATGGGCATGTTCCTTGAAAACTTGTGGAATAATTGAATAAGGGTTGTTTGGAATAGTACTTAACATCTGAAATTTCCTCATATTGCCATGCAAAATTCGACTGATTATTTCTGAGTGATGTATGCTATGCTGTTAGTCTAATTGCCAGCAGTGGCACTGCTCAGCCATAAAGAAGTTCACTGCATCAACAAAATTTAATTGGGACACCTCAGTATACTGGCATTTTCTTGCAGAGCTCGTTAAAATGAATACAGAAACTACTCTGCACATTCTTCACTTGAACCAGGAAAATTCACAGAAAAACTAATTTTGCAACAGCATGCTGTGATTCCCCTTCCTGTTCTTCACTCCAGCAATAGTTTGCTGAACGCACACACACAATAAAAAGTCTCATTTATTCTATCACATGACACTTTGGAATTAACTGACTGACCAGGCTTTACTTTTATGCAAAAATTTTACACAAGAAAAGAAAAAGCAACAACAAATAAAAGGGGCTGGGGGATTGTATAGCCATTTTACCCAAATTTTGCTTTCATTTTGTACCAAAATTAGTTAGTCTGGTACTGGTAATGACATCTGCATTAACATACTGTTGTTTCCTAATGCACAGAAATGCTCGTAACAAAAAAAAAGAAAAAAAAATGATACTAAATCTTAAAACCCCAGCCATACCAGTCACTAAACTTGTTATATTTTTATTACTCACATCCTCCTTGGTTGGCAGATTCATTAAGATCAGGAAAACATCTAAAATATCCACTGACATTAAAGTTACCTATAGGCTTAAAAGTAAAGAGTAACATTGAAGAAGGACAAAATTTAATTCTTTCTCTGTGAGTCTTTGGGAGAAAACAAGTTTGCCAGCTTAAATGAGTAATGGGGCAGGTTTCAGAAGTGGTGTATGAAAGCGTTTGTTGTAATGCTGAACTTTACCTTCTCTCATTAAGTTGATTCATTGTGTAGGTAACAAGGGAAAAGCTGGCAAGTGCTGACTGCTGTGCAAGCCTCCACGCTGAACACATCCATCATTCAAAGCTTTGAATTCCCAGCCTGATGGCCATGCTTCTTTTGATGCAGCACAGGTTGGTTTTCTGGACCTGTGAGTGCACATTGCTGGCTCATGTCCAGTTTTTCATCCATCGGTAACCCCAAACCCTTCTTCCCAGAGCTGTTCTCAGTGTGTTCATCACCCCGTCTTTACTGGTACTGGTGGTTGCACCAGATGCAAGGTCCCATGTCTGGGTCAACACAATCACCCCTATCAGTGCAGACTGAGTGACAAATGGATTGAGAGAAGATCCTTGAAGAGACGGCCCCACACATATCATTGCATACAATGGAAATATTCTCTTGGGCTTCAAGACTCTCAAATACTTAAAAAGAGCATCCTCATCTAAAAACTGTCCCAAATGGAGTGCAAATCAGGCCCTAAATCTGTTTGGTATAAATATTTCTCAGAGGAACTTATTTCAGAAATGGATCCCTGGCACTGATTAATCAAAAGTAGAGGTGATGTCTTTTTGTTGAGTGGGATGCATTGAGGGTCAGGGGACTATTGATTGTTCTGATTAATACACTGCACTCCCATGTCTGGGAAATGGCAACTCAAATTGGAAGGCCCCTTTTCTGCCCTGCTTTCATGGGTACAGTTCCCCTCTGAAATCAGTGTCTCAGACAAAAAAGAGAATCAATGGTTCCAGACATTAGTGAAGGTCAGAGTGCAAGGCGTAGAGGGCAAATCATTGGCCGTTGTAAATCATGGTCACTCTCTTAACTCGCTGGATCTATAGCACTTTAGTCAGGGCTTTGACCCTGAGAGCAGTCTGAATTTTTCCCTCATATCTATTGTTTCCTTATATGATTTCAATGGCTATTTGGTTTTACGATCTGAGCTATTCAAAATGGATCACAATCAGTGTTCTATTAGTTTCTAAGATTCACAGATATTTTGAGACTAAAAGGTTGATATTTTCTATGCCTTTAATCTCTTTATGATTTCTTGGTATGTATTCCCTGCTCACTGTATTCCCCTTTCACTGCTCAAAGAATACATCTGGTCTAGAAAGATGCTGGGAACCCAAAGGAAGGTGTGAGTATACAAATGTGACTTTATATATAATTTCATATTGAAATGTGGAGGATACTCAGTATCCAGAAGATATGCACTTCATTTGTTTATTCCTATTGGGTATTTATTTTACTTCCTTTTTTCTGCATTTACTTCCCATTCTCAAAAAAAAAAAAAAATACATACAGTATATGTCCTAAGAAATTTACTATTTACCTGAATTCTGCTATTACAAAATTCAGCAATTTCTCTACAAAACAATCCTATTTTTTCCACTTTGTGCCATGGTTTAACCCCAGACAGCAACTGAGTACCACAGCTGCTCATTTCACTGCCACAGTGGGATGGGGGAAAGAACCAGAGGAAGGTAAAGCCCATGTGCTGACATAAGAACAGCTTAATAATTTAATAATAGGACTAGTAATAACAACTACAGGAAAAAGAGAAGGAGAAATAAAACCCAAGAAACACAAAGAAAGCACAATGCAATTATTCACCACTCTCTGACCTGTGCCAGCCCATCCCCTAAGCTGTGATCAGCTCTTCCCAGGCAGCTCCCCCAGTTTATGCATGGAGTGTGATGCTGTGTGACATGGAATATCCCTCTGGCCAGGTCAGGTCAGCTGTCCCAAGCATCCTCCCTCTCTCCACTTCTTGTGCACCTGCTCAGTGATACTGAAAAGTTCTTGACTTAGGGTAAGCACTGCTCAGCAACAATGAGCACGTCAGTTTGTTGCCAACATTATTCTCATAACAAGCCCAAAACATAGATGTGTCTGCTACTAGGGAAGAAAATTAACTCTATTCTGAACAAAACCAGGACACTTCTAACATCTCAGATGAAAAGCAATCTTTAATATTTCTCCAAGGAAAAAAACTCTCCAAGAAACAAAATACCAATTCTAAAGAAATATACCTAAGTAAGGCAGAAGGTTTTGGTGGTGTTGGTTTGTTTGTTTGTTTGTTTGTTTTTGCTGTTGTTCCTTTGATTATTTGTGGACTTTTTTTAAGTATGATCTTACTTATATATCCTAAACCTGAACTTACAGTGTAAGCATAAAGACAAAGAAAATTTCTTTGATATGCTCATCCCAAATTTGCAGCATCAGAAAACTGAGATGGTTCAGAAAAAATTTAATCATCAATTGAGCTGACTTTTGATAATTAGAGATTCACTTCTGGAGCAAGACAACTTTTTAATAGATGCCAGTGCTGTCTTTTAACATGAAGATTAGAGGAAGCTTCTGTTAGATACTTCTGAGAAACAAATCCAAACTCTGCCAGTGCAATTGTCAAAGGGTTCTGAAAACCCAGTTACTCATCTCCCACAAAAAGACAGCCTGTGGTCACAAGTAATGCTTCCAGCTGCCTTTGGAAATCCCAGCAAAAACTCCCCTAGCTTCATTATCCATTACCCCTGTATAAGGAATAGGATAGAGAATGAAATACAAATAGATGTAGACAGATGAGAATCTAATTTAATAACTACTCAATATAACTGCCCACTGTCTGATGCATTGCTGCATAAGGTGCTATTGATTTGAGGAAAAAGATTATATGACAGCTGGGAGAAAATGTCTGGTGCTGTTCCTCCCAAGATTTATTGTTTCTGATAATGAGTAAATACATTTTATGCCTGCAAATCCAGCAAGGCTTTTTCCAACTCTCTTAATATTGTCAGCTTCATGGACAAAACCCCTTATAACTTCAGGGATACTGCACATGCAGATAAAATATCTGCATGTACTCAGTCACCCAGTGAAGGCTCCCATGAAGTGCAAGTAATAGCAGATAGGAGAGGGTGACAAGGATCCTTTCATGTACTAATTTTCTCATGGTACATATTCCCTTAGTTTATATAAGCAGCATAGAGGTTTTTATATTCTCTTTGTGTCAGGATTAAATCTCATGTTAAACAAGGCATTAATTAGCTGGTATGACCAGGTAGCAGTAACTTCTGGGCTAGGTATTCCTCAGAAAAAATTGTGCTCTGTTTCAAGTCTTGTTCTGCCTTCTAAGGTCTGTCAGGATCAAAAAGCTCACTTATGGCAGTGGGGGATAACTCCTATGTAGATAGATACTAGGTCTGTCAAAACCCATCATGTTCATCTTCATTATCCTGTTTGAGGTCCTTCTGTATCTACTCTTCCTCTCTATCTTTTATTTTGAGGTTCTATCTTTATCTAAAAATCATCCTGGGTAACTTACTGCCTCATAACATAGCCGAATATGGCATTACATCCAAGTCTTTGGGCAATTCTGCAATAAGCTGACTTGTGAAAGAGCTTGTAATTTACTATTTTCCCTAAGAAAAATTCCTTTTGGCATGGGCCCATCAGATAGAAGATTACCATTCTTTATTAGTTTACCCTTAAATTGCTGCCACCTCTTAGCTGATCTTTTTATCTGAGTAATATAGTTTTAGCATCTTGGATTTAAAAGATACTGAGCTAATGATTTTTCCTGCCACAGCATTAGAATTGAAACATTTAGAAGCATATGTCACTGAATTAGCAGGTTTCTATTACTAATTCCTACATGCATTAAGCAGATTAGAATAGGTGGGAAGTGGAAAAAGAGCTGAGATTTATCCTCCATCCCCATGACATTCCAGACACCCATATGGAGCAATACCACTATATACTGAAAGGCATTACTCTTAACAGTTGTGTTAAAATTACACCTTCAATAATTAGGGAAGTGTGCCCACTGCTGGGAAAATACAGATGCCTCATCTCTTGTGCAATGCTGATCTTTATCTTTTATATACTTATATATCTATGTAAACAGAGCTCTAACTATAGATGTAGATGTAGGTAGATCTATGTATATGTATATTTGAGTATGAGAATAGGCTGAGCCCCAAATTTCATAAAGCTCAATATCTTTA
This sequence comes from Leptocoma aspasia, assembly GCA_013399835.1. Taxonomy (NCBI): domain Eukaryota; kingdom Metazoa; phylum Chordata; class Aves; order Passeriformes; family Nectariniidae; genus Leptocoma; species Leptocoma aspasia. The sequence continues at coordinate 547,662 of VXAX01003958.1, forward strand.
TAAAATATTTTCACTCATAACTCACTGACACTGGAAAGTCTATTGAAATTAATAAGAAGGTACTTGAACACTGAGTAAAGTAACCTGAGAGCCAATAGCAATTATTATGAAAAGATAATAGAGAACAAATGAAATGCAAAAGGAAATAAAAAAAGAGGAAAATGGCTTTTTACGAAGAGAAGAGAAGAGAAGAGAAGAGAAGAGAAGAGAAGAGAAGAGAAGAGAAGAGAAGAGAAGAGAAGAGAAGAGAAAAATGTGATAGTCACAGCTCAACAGCTTAACTCAAATTCCTACAAAAACAAGGAAAAAAAACCTGTAAGCATCAAGAAGACAATATAGTAATGAGCAGAAAAGCAAAACAATACCTGTTTTTATTCTGCATACAAGACTCCCTCTTGCCATGCTCTCTGCCCCCTCCCCACCTTTCAGTGTCTTTCAAAACCAAAACATATATTACTGGTACTTTTTAAACTCAACCCAAACATTGGTTGAAACACAGCTTTGCCACTATTTGAACTGCTTTTTGAGAGACAAAACATGAAGTCAATTAGTTGCTGTCAAACTCTTTAATACAACACTGATCATTTCAGATCTTGTGTCAAGTATACTTCCATGTACTAAATTATTGCTATTTTTATTGTACAAGATCTGTGCACTTTGAACCTCTCTTCAAGTCAATAGCATCCTCATGAAACTCTCCAGGAATTATTCAAAGTAATTTCCAGTAGGCACAAAGTTAAGGGGTCTAAGAATCATTATTAACCTGTGCATAGCAATCATTTTATAAGGATGATGTTTTCCAGATGATGCATGCTTTGATAGTTCTAACTGGATAATAGTTTTAGCAAACTGAAGGAGATTTCTAATTTTGTGTGAATGAAAATCAATATGTATTTATTTGGATTTACTATATATAACTGTTACAATTCTCACAGCATTTTGTCAGCTACTGTTCTGGGTCAATCTGAGCACATTCCTAATGTAACATAAGCACTGTACCACTGTCTGGGGAAACTGACATAGAATTTTCCTTATCAGTATGAATAGGCCAGTGAAAATTGTGTTTGTTTATTTTCCTTGTATATGACATGCATGACAGTCCAGAATCAGCAGCAGCAGCAATTAGGACCAGGCCAGTGATACCCTTCTGTCCTGCACTGTGTCAAGAGGCTCTGCAGCTGAAGTGTGGCAGTTTTGGGAGATGGGGATGGATGTGGCTCTCAGCAGTATCAGATCTGTTGAGTCCAGTTGCCAGAGGTTCTGTAGTCCAAGTGTACATGTGCAGGCACATTATCCACATCTCCATCTCTGGACTATAGTGAAGATGTTCATATGATAACAATGAAAAGACCTAGATAGTCTTTTACTGTCAGTTTAGATGGCAGCAATATCTGTGACTAAATCATCTCAGTGAGTCATTTAAAACTACCTTTTATAAAACCTGAGGTGTAATGCTACTGTGTACCTGCTGCTGCTCCAGACACAATTACTAGTCATTCAGAATAATCAGCTCTGCAATATAGTTTTAAGTGATTGACTACTGAAAGCAGGATCAGCCCAAGATGCTGTGGGACTCTTCTCATTTGCTGAATGTCTTCCACAAGGACAGGCAGCAAAAATGAGCTTCAAGAGATTGTCTCTTGATGTTTCATTTGCATCTTTGTGTGGCCTCTGTCTTCACTGGTTTGAACCCCTCTGGAGCTGTCTCACATTTGCCATAATGCTTCTGATTGCCTCCATCTTACTGAAGCTATAGCTTTGATGCAGAAGACTTTTAATAGTGTAAGAATTCTAGATTGCAGGCACACCTTAAATAGTAAAAAAAAAAAATTTTATAAAGACTGGACTAGCTCTGAGTCTCAGAATCCCATTATCATCTTGAAGCTATTGCCTACATTTCTCTGTATCTGATACAAAGTCATCTTAAGTATTCTGCCTCCCCTAAGTACAGTCTGGGCTGCTGGCACAAGACTTCTTTTTCATCAGCCATCTACCTCATTTAAAACACCTTATTTTCCTTCCTGGTTCAGCTCAGTACTCAAGACATATTTTATACTTCCATTTTATCATCTCTTGGAGTTTTTCACTCCAACTGCTCTGAGGCTGATGGAGATGTGCTAGGGACATTTACAAAGGTGTAGCATTACAGACAAACAACTAACAATGCATCCCCAAAATTTTTATCTATCTTACTGCATCCTTTTTTTGGTTTTTTTTGAACAAAAATATCTGCATTTGCTTGTTTACACAGCAGAGAAGTGGTTATCATTCTCATGTGGTTAAAAAAAGCATTGTGTTATGCCAAACCATTTGAAATAACAGATGAAACACTGATGATAAAGCCTCACTCCTTGAAATCACCTTTTCTGTGATTATTTTGCAAATAACTTACCAAATCTGGTGATGGAGCTATAAAGACAAGATCAGGTCAACTGCTCTGCTGTCCTCATTGTCCAAAGATTAATTCTTTAGTTCATGTATTGAGAAATAGATTTCAAAAGCCCTGGAGACAGATCTAGAATGATTTTCCTGATGTATCTTTCACCTTAGTCTAAAAAGGAAGGAGAAACTGAAGCAGAGTAGATTCACTATTTCCTTAACACAAGAGAGCATATTGGAGTGTGGTTACTCTTCAGAGGGGAAACCTTAGGAAAATTATTTCGGGGTCATAATATTTTATGGACCTAGAGGGAATGCTGAGAAATGAAATCCTTGTCATTCTTAACAGATAACAGACTATGAAAATCACATTATACACTCCGTTGTTATCTTTAATTGAGAATCTGATTTACCAAAGGTAGTGAAAAGCAGAAGCAAAACTCAACAATATAACAACAAGCTAATCTCTCAGGTGATACAATTAAATATTTTGGAAAACAAAAGTGCCATCAGTAAATAGGAAACTCATCAACGTTACAGAATGATTTGTGTTGTATGTTGAGTTTTGATAACTTAGTCTGCAAACAATGCTTTCCTCCTGACCCAGAACGCCTTGACTATTGGAATATTCTTCTTTCTGCCAATTTGAACATGAGCTAAGAAGTGCAGCCATGCTTATTCTGGTTCTTTGTTCTGTGAGAATTCTTCCCTTGCTTACTTGCACATGTTTCATTTTTATGCATGAGGAAAAGCTAGAACATAAACATTGCACTGACAGTTGTATGTTATGTCAAAATTTTTATATATTTTTCTATGATACCATGAATATGCATTTGTTTATGTAAATACATATAGTATCTCTCGAAAGCTTTAGGAGATATACAACAACTACAAGTCAGAATATAAATACATATGAAAAAGAACCCTAGAAAATAACTACTCTTGTAGGTCATACATTCATAGTAATCGCTCTGAGAAAATCATAAAAATAACTCTTCTCAATACTTTCAGGCTAAAAGCAGTCCCCCTACATTTAAACTGAAACAAGTCACTTTGAATATTTCCTTCAGAGTGTGTATTATAAGTACCAATGTAATCAAATGCCACAGTTTTGTCCTGAGCAATCTTCTGGAAGTGCTCAGAGGATTTTCAGGGTCATACCATGCCCACACAGATTTTTTTATCTCTCAGCAGTGGATCCCTAGTAAGGAATGATGCCAGCAGGTTAGGATTTCCACAGCTTTAAAAAGAGCAAGAAACAACCCAGGAGCAGACGCTGAAGAGCGACAGAATATGGGTACATTTCTTCTCTCCACATCATTGCCCAAGTAGTTGTCTTGTTTTCTTTCTCTCTTCTTCTTGGCTCCTCTCCACGGAATTACAAAATTGCCCTTTGGCATGTGATCAGACACACCAGAGTGATCTTCATCTTCATGTTCTGACACAGACACAGGTTTTAGAATTGTGCTCATTGGTTGTGTCACCAATGGAAACTGGTTTTTGTACCAAGGTTGCAACACACTCTGCAGGTAAGACAATAAAATTATCTTGAGTTGCTAAAATAGCTTCTCTTTTAAAAAATAAAACTTGAAAATGTTAGTGTTCCCTATATTCTAATACATGACAATTAACCTATACACAAGATGTATTTCCAGTTGTAAGGTAATGTAGCATTCCTTCAAAGAGGTGTCAAAAGCAATCATAGGTTAATGAGATTTTACAAGAACCACCTGCAGATTGATTTCAATTAGATAAAATGCCCTGGTTGGAAGTGAGGAAACACATTTTCATTATTTTCAAAAGAGTTGCACAACAGAAAGGGATAAGAGGAAAAGCAATGAGGAACTAATAGAACAGTCTGAATCCTCCAGTTCCACTTCCCTCCTCCTCATTTCTATTTGGGGAAAAACAAACAAATCCAAGAAACAAATAAAAACAATGACAATACTGAGTGTCCAAAGACATTGAGGAAAAATACAGAGAAGGCTTCGTGAATACCTGATATTGTCAGTTCACAGACACTCCAAGACAAATTCTAAAACCAGTTTCTTGTCATTCTTGAGTCAGATGAAACATTTTGTTCAATTCAAGATGAAATGTTTTCCTTTGCATTTCTCTTGTCATTTTTAGGATGAAAAATATTTTTTTTCTTTTTAAAAGCAAAGGCTATTTTAAATAATGTAGTTATTGAATTTCAAACTTTTTACTGGATTTAGATTTTGGAATATCTTTTGGGAAGAAGGATGTGATCAGAAAGAACAAAACCTGACATAATAGTCAGATATACTTTTTAAACATTGGTTTACTCAAGAGACCATGGGCCAAAAGGTACTCTGCTATCCCATTGAGACCTGGGTTTCCTAGCATAACATCAGAAATTACTTTGGACACTTCTGTGTTTAGAAAACTGATATAAATCAGAAGGCAAAGCACCCAATGAATGGAGGAAGAGCATGGGGCAGAACACGACAGATTCTTTCTCTTTTATTTTATAGGACTTTCATTCTTGCAGGTTCCAGAGAAAAAATTGAAAGAGCACAGAATTAAAGAGACAACAGTCTTTACATTTCTCCCCACCTCATATCAGGGTGTAAAGGACATTGACAACAGAATCCTTGAGACTGAGAGGTTATTTATAGGGAAGTAAGACCTTTAGATTGGCAAAAAAGCTTCAAGGTAGATTCTCTCTTCTCATGTAAACATTTCATTTGTAGTTCTACACCACTGAATTATTTGAAGCGTTGTGGAGTATTTAAAGACCAGTGTATAGCACCACAGAAGATGCCGCCTGAAAACTGCTTTGGAATCTTTTACTGTGGATGTGGTTTTCCATGGAGTCTGAGTATTTATATAGTTCTATTACTTCTATTAGCAACAGCATTTTCAGATAATGTATCTCTTAAAAATACTTACTACACATTCCACCTGATATCTAAAGGCTGATTTTATTTTGTTCACCATTTTGCACAGTTGAAATAATATATAAAATATTTCCCATGATTTTTGTTCTACATGACTAGTTATCTTTTAATAAATAAAAAAGATAATCAGTGGATGCTACTCAGTTCTACAGAAGAGGAAGATTCCTTTCAGAAAAAGACAGAAAACATAAATTAAACAACTTCTCCACTGGCTGGCATTTGGGATGGGGAAAAGGAAAACCAAGGTATAAGGAAAAGAGTAAATCCCTTAACAATGAGAGACCTGACTTTCATAAACAAATAAAGAAATAAATAATTTAAGGGTTTAAAAAAAAAAAAAAAAGACAAGAGAAACAAATTGAGCACCTTTGCCTCCCTAAGTGATTGTGATGAATTACCGTAGCTGAAGGAAGGTTTTAAGGGCCTCTGGTTCCAGCCAAAAGCCAAAGAACCTTGCAGAAGGAAGAAGCCTTGTCCCTGTGAGAAGTGCAAAAGTGCTTACAAAAAGATTCTTACTTCAGTCAACTGAAAAAAGGTCAGATCCATCAGAGATTGATAGAAGCTGAATGCACTGTCACACTTCTTGAAGTTTCAACAGCTGTATACCCTGAAGATATCGTTCCAAAAGATGCATTTCGAACTGATTCACAGGCAGAATATTATTTAAAAATCTTCTGTAGCACTAAAAAAATAAAAACTCACACTTTAGAGGCTACCCCATCCAGAACCATGGCTTTAACACAGACAGCTGTGGCAACCAGTCCTTGCCTGCAGAGGAGAAAGAGAGAGAGAGACTGTGTGTCATCTAGATACTGACACACCGCATGGATTTCCAAGTCAATTCAAATAAGCCAAGCAGATCACCAAAAAAAAAGTGTTTATGCAAAAGCAGGCTGAAAAACAAGAGGTGAATAATCTTCATTTTTCATAAAGTGTCATATGCAAATTAATTTAAAAATTAAGGAAATTAAGATGTGGGTGAGTTTTGGTTTTGAACATTTAAAGCAAGAAGGGATTAATTTTAAATATAAAACAGTAAGAAGCCTTATTTATCATCATTTGTGGTTCATCAGTCAGAAAAGGTCAGATGGTGTTCCACAGGGACAAATTTACTCATGGTCACACTAGTCTCAGATCAATCCATGGAGGGGACTGGGTGCATTAAAGCTCACTTCCCCCCGCTTTGTAGGATCATCATTTTCTTCTGACTCAGCTCAGCCACACATAACTGACCTTTCCCTCCATCTCCCTCAGAGGGATTGGTCAGCAGTGCTCCTTGGGCTATGTTTCCCCCTTACTGGTGAGTCTCCTCCACAGCAGGAACTTTTGAAATATACTACATATTNGGTGCCTCCTTCTGAACAAGTGGTTTGCTTCAGGCATAGACAGTTCTTGCAAAACAGCCCTCTATGTTCACATTAAACATTGGTTATTTTTAAAACAGAGTTCTTTCTGGGGAGGGAGAAAACTGCAATTTCTCCCCCTTGCCCATTCTACCCATTCATGCCCACAATATTTAGAAAGTAAATTCAAATTTTATTTCCATTTACACTATTGCAGAATGCCTAATCCAAGCTGCAATCTAACCCTAAAGAAATAAGAACAGTATTTTATTTGTGACAAGGCTGGCCAACGTGTCTAGCTTTTAAATATCATACTTAAGCTATTCCTACATGAAGTTTTCCTAATGAATCTTATTATTGTTGTGCTACCTTCCAGCACTGCCTACCAAGACAGGAGCAGGGAGCGTATCCAGAGCTGCTACAGCAGACTGATTGAGAATCATTAGCGAGACAAAAGGGCAGATAACAGACATTAATATGAGGGAAGGAGAAATTACCTCATGCCATGCCCAGGAAGAGTATAACTGAGTTGTTTCTGAATGGGAAAAGAAGCCACTTGCAGAAGGGAAGCCTGCTGACACCATTCATTGGCTGCCAAGAGAACTGGAACAACATCGTGCGTCGCAGCTCCACCCGCCAAGGCAGCCTTGTTACTTTGCCTGTGGAAGACCATGACTTTGTCATGATTGGTCCCCAGGGCCACCACAACACCTGCAGAGAGTCAGTCCTTGCCTTCTAATGTTCATTCTTGGCTACATGGACTGTCAGTGGATGAAGAACAGCTTGGTGGGGGTTACCTTGCTCCACAGGCTCTAAGTGGATCTGTGCCCTCTGTGACTTTCAAACCCCCCGCTCATAGCTGTGTATAAACTTGCTGTGTCCCTGGGATGGGAATGGAAGGTCCTCACAATGCTCTCGGGTCACCCTATGAGAGGGACAAGAGCTACCTCAAGGAGAAACAGCTTTGGAAAGACAGTGTGAGAGAAGAGGTTCCTCTGTCCTATCAAAGTGGCAAATAGCTTGGAAAATAGTCCCAGTCCACTGCCATCCCTGAGGCCCTCTCAAACCTGTTTTTTCATCTATGAACACATCTGAAAAAGAAAGGGGCAACATTTTGTTACAACTCTATGTGGCAGCCTCATCCCAAAAATGCTGTGTGGACTGGAGCACATCCACAGCACAGTCTCTGCTCCCAGATGTTCCCAGACAAGGAGACACCAGAAGTGTAAGACATGTTCTTGCTTTGCAGCCATGGCAGGGCAGAGCAACCTCAATGCTGTCATGAAAACCTGGGGACAAAGGAAATTCTTTCATCCTGCCAGTGACAGCACCTACAATCCTGTCCTGCCTTATTGAGGATAAACCTATGTGTTATTCTATTGATTGAAGAATTTAGCCTGCTACTCTTCAAAACTTATTCTTTGTAAGATATGGTGCTTGGCTTTTTTCATTACTGCTGTTGATCAGGATTCACATGGTTTTTTATTTCTTTTGAATGAGAGCTTATTAAAAGGTGCATGTCACTAGGTATGGTCTTGGGATATTTTTTCCTATATTTCTAATACATCAGCTATTTATTTTACCCTGGTAGATCTTGATTGTGTAATTGTGTAATATGTTACTTAATTATGTATTATGTTACAATTAGTGTTCTATATATAGTGTTATATAAAGTACATATGTAATGTTACAATTATTTAATCTGAAAATATATTGTACTACATAATACAGAGAGTGTAAAGTAGAAAATGTGGGTGGTCTTCTCTATTCAAGCAGGAGACTACCATGGTTGCCAAGCAAGGGTCTCTCATTCATCTTGAAAACATTCCTTGAGTAGTCAATTAAGAAAAAAGTGGCAAAAGGTTCAGTGGTAAGCGAAGGAGTGAGAAAGCTCACAATGTTGGCTCAGAGGACATAAACTACTTGTTTGTCTTTCAGCTGCAGTAAAGCAAAGCAGCAATCCTGAAATATAATTTTCCACTTAGATCCAAAGATGTCAACAGTTTTACACAACAAGATATATAATTGTATTAGTTCATAATATGAACTAACTCTGCATACTCAAATCAAGTACCTGAATGGACAAAAGCTAGGAAAAAATATTCTTCTTCTACATGTTAGTGGACCCCATTTCATCTGTATTCAGCACAGTACAACTTGGAGCAAACTCACCAAACTCTTACACTCCTGCTCTTATTACAGGAGTGTTTATATCAGACCTGTATTGTCAGGATCATTTCACGTGTCACTGAAATGCAGGCACTGCTGAAAGAAAGCAAACGCTTAACAAAGCAATATATTAGCTGTAAACAGACAAGCATGAGACTCCAGGGAGACAAAAGCAAAGGGGGTGACCATGGCCCTGAAGCTCTGCTTAAATGAATTCACAGTAAATTGCCTCATTTCTCCTTTCTCCATAGCAAGAATGCAGCAAGTAGCAGTTTTTTCCACAGTTCAGTTCCCCCATTTGAATATACAGAGAGACAGCACACACACAGAGGCCAGAGTCAGCACACACACCCAGATCAGAGTCTGATCTGTCCATGCTCCAGGGAAAAACACATGGATTGAATTCTTGGGCAGAAACATGGCATAGTAGGTCACTCAATTCAAACCAGACAGTTCTCAAAAAAAGGACCCTCACTGTATTTTCCTGTAAGATTGCACCTCAGCTGAACCTTTTGTGAATACTGAATGCTCTAGAAGCAAGAAGCCACCCTTTGCCCCACAGGTGTTGAGTGGTGGTGCTGAGTTATCCACAGAGTGGATCCCATTATGTCAGAGGATGGTTATCCCATTGTCCTCTCCATTAAGATTACAAATAGCACTAATCCATAGTGCCAGCACACAACCATGCAGAAGTACCGGTGTCATTTGCAGTACAACTAAATTAGGATTCTTTTTCTTAATGCAATGCCTCTCTCCTAACCGCTTTTATACCTGTGGTAGATGAGATTTCAGAAACTTGTATATGGAACAACAATACACCAAGGAAAAGAAAACTAACATGAAAAGCCATGCTTAGATTTATTTCTTTCAAAAACTTTCCGAAGTCTGCAATTTTAGCAACAGGGAGACAATCTGACAGTCAAAGATAATGACTTCTCCAATCAGCTATCTTATTTACCAGGCTACTAGATGTACAATTATTACATCTGCTTAAAGATTTCTTTAACTTTTAATTTATGTATAAGACCATAAAAGATACAAGATTGACAGCACTGGAAATGGAAAGCCTCTAATTTATCCATAAAAAGGCAAACTGCTTTTACTGGAGGCAGGAGTGATGGAATGCTCCCCCTTCACACTTCTAACGTGCCTCAGCTTGAGAACCAGGTGCCATTTGAGTAAAATACAAAATAATAAAAATTAAATACAAGAGGACATAAAAATTTAAGTTTTACCAGTGCCTTTGTGTATTTTTAATTAGATCCCTTTTGAAGCCAACAGTTACTAAGATAGCCAAATTACTCTGAAAAAGCCTGGTTTATTTACCTGTAAAATGGGGTAGGAGTATGAAAAAACAGGACTACTTTTGTGAAGAGCTATTTGATTGAAAAGGTTTTGGAGTCCTCATCTTTGTTCACAGAATATTATTCTGTTCAGAAACAGGCAAACAGCTCACATGAACAGCATGAACCTAGATGGACAAAATGGAGCAGACACTGGAAGCAAGGCAGGCCAACAGTGCACATCAGATGTGAGAATGGACCTGATGGGAGTTTCCACTTTAAACAAGCAAGGTTTTAAGAAATATATAGAAAAGTTAAAATAACTGGACTCTGAACTTCTCAGCACAACTTTCAAATCCCACCACAACTCAGCAAGTGTTTTCATTCTGACTGGACAGAGCAACTAAAGTCACCTGTCTGCCATGAGAAATGGCTGATCCAATGTAGCCGTCAGTGGCATACGTAGCCTGTCTGTCCCAATTCCCTGTAGCATCTCCTGGGAGTCCTAGTCCTTGGCACAGAGAAGGAAATAAATATTACTTGCTTCTAAGTCATATTCATGTATTCTCAAACTAGAGAGTACTCATTTCCTGCATTCATTCCTTCCCCGACTCCTTAATCTTTCCTGAGTATTGTTAATTGATTTAGGGTAACATTTCAGATTTAAAACAGGACTAGGGAAACATTGTTTTTTCTGAACCTTGACCTTTTCCAACATAACAAAATTCTCCAGCAGAATGGCACAAGGGACTTCAAAGAGCCCCAAAAATATCTTTTCAGTGCAGCATTGCAAATGGTAACAATAAATATATTTTGGGGAAGTCACATTATCTATGAATTTATTAATAGGGAACCAATTGCAAAGCAAAAGGAGAAAGAAAATAAACAAAAGTCTAATAATAAAAAAACAGCTACTAACTGTGAGAGATGATGGTAAATAGATAAAAACTAACAGTGAACAATATGTGGATGAAAGCAAACACAGTTTACACCTATCATCTTAAATTTATCTCCAGAGGCTCTTTTAAACAGAAACAGCAAAGACACAACTGCTTTCTCCTTCCTTTCCTCTGTAAGGCAAAGGTGAACCATCAGCTGAGTGAGTAGGGGGCATAGTGTGTAGCAGTCTATCACATCTTTAGGAAGCTTTAGACAAAAGTAGTAGGTGGAAATTTTGACAGACACAATGAACACAGCAGTTCATTTGCACAGCAATGTTGGTTTGTTGCCAAGAAGGAGGGTTTTATGCTGTTATTTGCTGTTATCATCCAATAAGATATTGTAATCCAGGGTTGATGATTCTTTTAAATGTTAGTGACCAAGCTCCATGCTAGTGTGCTAGCTTCATACCAAAGCCTCAGCAGAGACTTTCACAGACAGATAGAATCAGGAAACTAGATTCCGAACTTTGCAGTTAGGAAAGGTGTGCAAAAACTTGATTTCCAAAATGCTGAGAACACAATTGCCTCCAGAAATGTTGGCAAACATAAAATTAACAGAGTCATTGTTTCCTATCAGGTGTTAAGCAGCTTTTGATTTATTTGTGTTTTTTCCCCATCACATTGCCATTTGTTCCTTTTGTTGACTCTACCCTATAGTGATTTTAACAAAGCTGCATTTGACCATAAGATGTTCTAAGACCCCTCATGCAATTAGCACAGCAGTTATGAAGCCAGACCAAAAATCCACCAGTATAACCCATGAACTCTTAAAACAACTCATATAATTCACTGTCCAATGAGAACCAAATAAAAGTCATTTAAAAGACAAGACACAGAGGATTTCTATAATCATAAATTACGTAAGGTATGGGAGGAAGTCAGTGTCAATGACAGAATGAAAACCTCTTTCCAGTCAATGAAGAACAGAATCCTCTTGGATTCCTCAAACAGTTCCCATTCCTAATATGAGATGATGTAATAAATCCTACCCTAGCAAACAGGGAAAAAATAAAACAAAACCAAGGAGCTTCTTTCTTTACAGTGATATAAATCAGTATGAGGAGGAGGTACCCAGGTTTGTGTCCTGAAGGCAAACACAGTTTTTGTAATTGGATCCTTTTTCTTGGGGCAAGTGTCTCATCCAGCTGGGCTCACCAGTGTGCAGCAGTCACAGAGGGATACTCTGCTTTCATTCAGTATGACATTTCCTCGGTGTATGACTTGTTAGCATGAAGTTTCAGCCTAGAGCTGAAAACAGAAGTTCAGCCTCTACTAAGCACCATCTTCCAGCTAAGCAGGAGTATTTTAGAGCCTTTTAGCTATAAGTAGGTCTGATTTTTACTAACGAACAACAGTACAAGAGCATCAAATCTAATTGCAGTAGACTGGGTGACACAACTTGAATCCTTTTCTCCTAGTACATTTCAGTAATGTACAAAGCATATGCAGAATCCTATCAAAATTAAAGCAAATCAGCAGTGGAAGGATAGTTGGCTTCTAGAAAAAAAAACTTAGTCATAATTTTAAATTGGGATTTCAATTCTGTCCAAAGCTTCTTTCTAGATGTTTCACAGACATTGGTACAGCTAAAATAAATGGCATAAAAATATAATCAAGAAACTTCAGAAAAAAACCAGCAAATTGTTCATCTTTCAAAATGTAAAGGACAAAATAATGAATTCAAAAATATTAGTTCCAGGGAACTGTAAAATCAACCATATGAAAAGAACTCCATCAAAAAAACAGCTAATAAAATTGCTGTGATATATTAACTTATAAGGGACAATATTTTTTATCATTTTCTGAGAGGCTATTAATAAATTGCACAGAAATACAGTGAAAGAACTGTTGTGATTGCAAAAACTACAGTAAAAAGGAATAGAGTGTCAGGGACGCCAACATTTTACTTACTTGCAAACGTTAAAAAAATTAGAACTAGCTGCACTGCTGCTTGTTCCCTCCAAATGAGTTAAATGAGGTGGAGATGTGGAGGGAGCTGACCTCTCAGGGCTGGCCATTTCAGTGGCCACGTGCTATAACCAGATGGTGTTTCTCGCCACATAAAATGAAAACCCATGGACCTGCTGGGCACAGGTGCCGTGCTGCCAGGCTGTAGTAGTGTCATCCCAGGACACATGGGACTCATTGCCCAGACACCGAACTTCTCTGCCAAGACAGGATGGCAAAGGCAGCTGTCAGCTTGAGCCAACTCCATCAGGTCCCGCCAGTTCCTTACTGAAATCTGCTCATATCATTCCATGCTATTTTTCTATCAGTTCACCAAGTCACCAATTTCAATCAGATCTTTCCGTGCCACATCTTGACAAGAGGGATTCTGGCATGGGGATGGTTCTTGCTTGGCCCACAGTGATCCCTTACGCAAAAATGTCACCCTGCCACACTCCTTCATACAGTTTGAAGGATGCTCTCATTTTAAACAGAGTCTACATCCTTTTTTGTCTCTGTATGACATCTTCTGAAATCTTTATATCCCTGTACTTCTCACATGACTTTATCTTTTGTTCATAATATCATTCCATGAGAAGTAATACCAACTCTTTTTGTTTATTTTCAGATTTGTGAAAGATGCTTTCTGAAACTACTCTTGTGATCTTTCAATCAATGGTGAAAATTTTCAACTTACCATTTATTTCCTCAGAGCAGGGTCCAGTTCAAATTTCACCATGTTACATATTGCCATCTGTATTTTTATGTTGATGTTGCCAAATACCCAGATTTTACTGAACCTGAAAAATGTTGCTCTGCTCTTGATTCTATGAGCTGTTAATCCTCACAAGAGCTTCTCATCTCTATCACAGAAATTGTGGCTTCTAAATTATAAATTTTTCACTTGTTTCTAGTCTGTATTTGCATCTTCCCACTTGCCTTCAATAAATATTAGGAGCAGCCAACCCCCTAGGCTTCTCGATCTTCTTCTTTAGGTACGTCTCTTTTCAGCAGACACTAACTTAACCAGCAAAATCTGGGTGGTGCAGCCCATGTGATATATCCCTTTTCTGCTTATTTCCATTTAGCTACATGTAAACAGGTAATGCACTGTCCAGTTTCACATCTAATTGGGAAAACAAAAATAAGAGGATAATTTCCTCTTTCTGCTGTCCTCTAGTAATCAAGCTCGAGTATTTGTTGCTGATGTAAATATGATACTCTAGCTATTAATTTACATTTTAGCAAACACATAACTTCATTGTATATTCTCAGGCACAGGCTCCTTGCACTTCAAAATCAATACTTTACAGAAATGATGAAATAGGCTTCTATTAGCCTTTGATATTCCAATCATTTTGCTGTAATTTCCTGTGGGATGAATTAAATGAAACCACACCCATCCACATGACCTATCTCCCCTGCTTCTTTGATCCCTATTGATATTACTATTGAAACTGAGTAATCTGATATTCAAAAGAAAGGAATGGCCCTAAAGTCCTCACTTTCTCTAGTATCACTCTTCAGTGGAAAAGATGCATCTACCTTTGAAGGTTTTTGAGGCAGAATTTTCCAAAGGATAATACAAAGAGGTCAAACATCACAGTGCGTGCTCTCCACTTCAGCACTTTTGGGTGACATGATCAAATCTGGGGAGAGATGTCAGTCATTATTTTCACTATGACTCTCTCTTTATTTTCAGCTACATGAAATTATCTAAAAAATCTAAGGGTACATTCCTAAGAATTTTATTATTACCATCAGTTTTGGTGCAGCTACCAGAAGTGGACATTGCAGTGATTCGCCTTTTTCCGTAAGGTGTTTTATCCTGAATTTCAATGCAATTTTCCACAAAACATATTTCCTCTAGAATTTCATGCACTTTATATGCACCATTGCATCTACTGTATTCCTTAAATTCTGAGAAAAGAGCTCTTTTCCCTTGTAGCTATATCCAACTGAGATAAAAGACATTGCAGATAAGTAGAATGACTGAAGAAAAAACAGNAACAGTTTTCCTTAAGCCCAGAATGGTTCCATCACCTTGAAGAAGAGATCTTTCAATTTTAGTGTCACCACAGCATTCATCTTTTTGAAGTCAAGCTTATGGTTTATAGAAGCTTGGACCATCACATGAAGTTTGACAGGTTTTAGGAAACTCTAGTTACAGTAGACAGGAGAATTGAAACCGTTTCATCTCAGGTGAAAAATGAGGAAGTTTAAATCATAGGCTTTGAAAGCACCACATGGGGAAATCTCCAGATGTACTTGATTTGACATCTCAATAAGAGAGAACAAGGCATTGCAATGTAAAATGAAGCACATGAAAGAAGGTCAGCACTGCTACCTTTCAATTAAACTTGTGTTTCTGAAAGGTTGAGGTGAAGGACCTCAAGGCCTCTCATACCAACTTCTGATGCTGAACTGAGTGTCCATATTGAAGTTTGATCTTAGAAAAGAAATAACTGGACATTGTCTTGTAACACATGACTGATACCACAGATTAAAAAATAATAAAGGGTCTGATTCACTATTGATTTTTCGCCTTTTTGGCTATATTCTGAGCTGGTGTAAATCAGCTTAACCTTTTGATGTCAGTGGAGTTATGCATTCTTTGACCTCCTGCAAGGTCCATGCCGGGCAAGGACTTACATTTATGAAAAAGAAACATTAATAAAAATTAAAGTAAATTAAAGTGAAGGACCGCTTATTCTACCAAAACCAGAAGCAAACACTCCTTTGTCTGGTGAGAGAAAAGGCTCCCTGCCTTCGCTGATGGGTGGAGCAAGGGTTGCCATTTCTGCTGCAGACTGAATTAGCAATGAATCAAACACTCATTTAAAGAGATTTTCCACAGCTATTTTGATTGGGAAGATTTGCCATGGGAGGATATAAAGGCTGTAATAGCCTTTTTTAGCAGTGCTCAGTGCAGCAAATACTCTGTAGCAGAAGGTGCTGAACCTCAAGTGGTTTCCTTCGTTTTCCATGAATATCACAGCCTTACCCATCCCTGTCTGACTACAACACAAGCAAATTTCTTCAAAACTTGGCTTCCTGTTTCATCACACACCATAAATCTGTGCATAAAATTCAAGTTTTTAATTAATTGCTTGGAAAAATAAAGAGGGGAAAATGCATCTATAAATATTACATATGGATATAAATGGATATTTTCAAAATTTGCTTACACTTATTTGATATCTGACTTTCTGGGTATGCCAGTTGGCTTTTCATTCACACATGAACACATGAGCACCCCACACACACAAACATAATTCCCTCAGACTCATTTAATGTGATTTATAAATACTTCACTGTAATTTCTTTAGCTAATATACATAAAATTAGAAGAGGAAATGTCTGCTATGCAAGAACTAACTAAAAATTGGAGAAATGTAGGTAAGAAGTGAAAACTCTTTTTACATCTTATAATAATATATAAGACAAATAGTAAATTTCAGATGGACAGTGTGTCTCTGCTTGAGGGGAACACTTGACTACAGAAAATAATATTATGGAGCATTATGGAAATGAAATCACAATTTTTATTAAAAGGAGATTATTTCGTTTATAGGTGCTATTGGTTACATTTTTTCTATGGAACAATATTATAATGAAAAACTGTATATTCAAAAATTGGTTTTGTATAATATTACATAATATTATAAATTAATATAATATATAATGTATTGATACACAATAATATAATTAAGTGTTTCTTCAGCTAATACTGCTTCTCTTACTGGAGGTTGAAAACACCAGTTTAAGAATTATATTTCAGACAAAAACATAGTGTGTTTTTGAGTTATAGCAGTTTTAAATACAAAAAGTTGGTTCTGACATTTCAACAAGAAAGGTATTCCTTTCTGCTGACAACTAATCCCTGTTTTCAGCACAGTTTTCCATGGAGAAAGTCAGATCTAGGAAAAGATATCTCTGAGACTGGCATTTCATGTCCTAGTTCACCACAGGTAATCATGAGTATTCGTTGCAATCAGAGGTATCACCATCATGACACGACACATCGTGACCTACAATGTAATACCTTTTAATGGGATGTAGAGGATGCTTGATTTGATAGACATTTTTCATCTGCTAATGACAAATTAGGGGCATTTCTGAATTATTCATCTACAATTCCTGCATCTGCTTAACTCAAATCGACTTTGACGACATGCAAGGTTCAAACTTACTACAAGAGAGATTTTTGCTTTTATATAAATAACATCAGAGTAATGAAGTAATAAAAATCTACTGAAACCAAGAAAAGTTTGTATTTCAGGACTGTTTGCAATGCAATGCAAGACCAGATTTAGAACAGACAATGACTTACCAGGTTTCCTTAAAGAAAGTTTTTAAAAAATGCAAAATCAGAGCAGCATTTCACAGTTGTTTGTTTACTCTGCTAACTTGCATGTAATTAAATTATGTATAGCTGCTCCAATGAAAATATATGACTTCCAATGAAATTGTACAGGTTGCTATTTACAGTATTCATTCATGCTGATAGATGCAGAAAATATAATGGATTTAGGGGAAGACAAATGCCTGTTTAATAAAACAAACTGATTACCACAGGAGTCAATATATTTTTATATTGATGTATTCATTAGCACTGGAACATTCTGTTTAAAAACCAATCAACGTACCTTCATACCAGGATTAAAAATCAGCATTGTTAGAGCAGCTCAGTGGTAGGAATCAATACAGCCTCTGGTTCTGTAAATCTTCAGCGACAGAGAGACCTTTCCTCCTCTCAAGATTGCCTGAATGGGGCAGTTCAGCTAAAGGGGTTTCTGAGCCATTACCCTCTGTAAGGGTGGGATCCATCCCCACCTAGCCAAAAAAATCATCTACATCCAAGTAATGAAATCTAGGCTCTGTTAACCATGGAGAAGGACAGAATTCCCCAGAGAGTGTCTTGTTCCTGCTACAGCTGACATAACTTAGAAGAATCTAAACTGCCATCTTAGAGCTTCCACCTTTCTCCATGTTATGGACCTTTCCTAAATGGCCAGTGTGGGCTTTTTGGGGGGCACTGGACACAGTCTTTCCTGTTTGATGTGCTGGTTACAGTACTGTGGAGATGAGTTTTGGGAACATAAATTCAAAAAAAAATTCAGAAGGAAGGATTTTTTGCCTACGAGCATAGTGAAAAAGTGGGAGAGGTTGCAAAGAGATGTTATGTAGTCTCCAACCCTAGGTGTTTTCAAGGCCCCAGAGTAACCTAACCTGACCTAATAGCTGACTCTCCTGTGGCAGGTGGTTGATCTAGGGACTTCCTGAGGCCCCTTCCAACAGGAATTATCCCTTGGTTCTAAGGTATTTATCCATTGTTGTCTTTGAAGTGAGCTGAAGCACCTGATGGCACTTCGGGGAGTTCAGAGTGAACGGGAAGTTCAGTCAGCTCATTGGAGTTTTGCCTTTAATTGCAGTTCAGAAGTGTCAAAGAATTTCGTACCAGTGCCTGCTGAGAACCTGCTGAGGAGGACATGGTGACCTTTTGGGGACTTCAGGCTTATTAACAAAACAGAGATAAACCACAGCAATTGGATTGAATTCACTTTCTTGCTCAGTCCATCTTTAAGAAGATGGACTTAAGAATCCTCAACTTCAGAAGCTTATAGGTGGAGCCTACGATGAGCCCTACACAAGAAAATACAGCACTTTGAAATCAAATTGCAGTTTCTACAAATGATTGTCAGTTCTTTTGAGAATTCTTTACTTGGGTTATTTTATCCTAAATTCTAGGTTCTGCTTGACTGCCAACAGCCAGGAGAGTGGAGAAAACCCATTAATTACCTCGACTCTTTCACTCCAGTGGTCAGAAGCAGCAGCACATTCTATGTTGCCTTAATGCATATTAGGTCTTGGACACCTGGAAGGGAGAGGGCAGAATGTGGGACAAGGATGCACTGAAAAGACAATGCAGCAGCTGTGTAGGTATGGGATAATGCTCTCTAGGAGTTTCAGTGTCAGCACCAGTAGCAGCAATGGCTTGAGGAGGGTGACAGCTCGAGACATGGCACAGCAGCTCTCTGGGAAGTGGGCTTCCCAAGCCAGTGGCTGCTGCAGGTCCTGGGAATACACCAGCAAATCTGTGTGCTTGAAAAGGCAGAACAACTTGAAAGAAGACATAAGGATCTAAGAGGCAAAATCAGTTTAGCAAGATTAAAAAACGATAGGGCATTTATATTAATAAGAACATGCCTTATAATTATGCTAACTAGGCTAAAGATTATAGGGCCAACAGTCTTTATTTCAGACATAAGATGATCACCAGCTGGGGACAGACAGAAATTGCATCTCGTGGTAAAATATTGCACAATCAGGTGCATTGTGTGGGTATTTTACTTTCCTGTGAAACATCTGGTGTGAGGCACTGTCAGAGACAGGACGTCAGACTAGCTGGACCATTTATCTGTTCTGGTGCATAATTCTTATGCTTCTTTAGCTTACAGGCTTTTCTGACTGCTGAAGAACATTTATGAAATTGTAGGGCAGGGAAGAGAGATGTTATTTCTAATTGAAGAACTTGCTATGTCTCACCACCTGTTGTTTGTACATAAAATGATAGGGTTCCAATCACAAGATTAATGCACAATTTAGACTGGAAAAATATCAGCAAATCTGTCTGATTCTCCTATTTTAAACCCTTTCATGATCTTCAGAAATATTTCACAGTGCCAAGAACAATTTCAAAAATAAATCATAGGACTTTATAAAAAGCCTTCAAAAAGCTGCAACTGTCATTTGCACATGCAAAACTTTTGCTGCAGATTCATGAATAAGATTGATTATGTAGTTCCTGTAAAATTTATTGGGGTTATGATTAAGTGGATTTTTTATTTTTATTTTTAATGACAGAAATATTCAACACTGACTTGCTGAACAAAAGTGTAGAGGTTAAAATCTGATTCCCACAAAAAATTCTCCAACATAATATTTTGCTCCATGTTAATTGCTTTGAACCCTTTTTTTCTTTAATGATTTCCACTCAGAAAATTTTTACTTTCATTTTGAAAACAACCACCTAAAAACTTACTAAAGCTGAAAAAATTCCATAGCTATTACCTTAATATTAAAATTTCATTATCGGCCTGGATTTTTTGCAGTTGCCATGACTGATTATTCCTGTTAGGATACCCATTTGTGTGCCTGAACCTTTCTGCCCAAGACTTTGCAACAGTGCCAGAAGCTAAAGATATGGTTTTTTCCTGTCTCTCTTTCATAAAAGCAATACTGAATTTTTAAGTTATTTTAATATTTTTGTTAACATATAACAGTATGTTGAATACTTAATGGCCAATCATGATGCAGGAAAATGACAGCAGAATATCATATTGGACTCTATCTTTTGTATAAATTTTGACAAGGTACCAATTTTCCAGGTATAAATGATTCCATTTTTACTAAGATTTTACATAATTGATTAAAAATGATGTCTTACCACTTCTTCTTCTATTTTAAGGATGATTTCAGCCTTAGGAAAGCATTTCTTGTTTTCCAAATCAATAAATAAATGAAGTTCATCACAAGCTTACTATTTTCTATAATCATCACATAACCAAAATATAACTTGAGAAAAAAGGAATTTTGATCTTTGATTCTGAAGAAGAATAAAGACTCATCTTAACAAATATTTACTAGTTTAACAGACAATTCTTGAGGGACAATCAAAAAGACTTTTGAAGACTGAACCAAGAAAATGGTGAGGCACAGGTAAGTTTCTAAGTTTCTTTCAAAAATAATTCATACTATATAGCTTAAGTAAATAAATAAATATCTGTGTAATGTCCTGTTCTCATGTTAATAACACTTTCAGGCAAACACTTTTGGGAAGAAAGTACTCTTTTCCTAGTTTAGAAACACCCAAACGTTGTTTTTTTGAAGTTAAAGGAAAATCTGCTTCTAGTTCATAAAATAATAATTTAAGATAGATTTTCTAAGTTTAGGACATGAATTCTTTCATTAATATATTTTCCTTTTTTCATTCAGTTTTCTGAGCAGATCAAAAGCTCTACTAGAGAATTCTTCAAAAAGAGGTCTCTAAGTCAACCTTGAGGGCAAATGAATAAAACACTGAGTAGAAGATCTACCCTTTTGGAGAGGAATAAGAAATACTTCATATCTCATGGTTGAAAAATATTTTTTGGTTGTGCTTGATAAAGAATTCAATAAGACTATTTTTTACATTAAAAATAATCTTCTTTCATTTGCTTTTTAAGCCAGTCAAAGAAAGGTTCTTGGGTTTTGGCTACTATTGGAAGAATGTACAGCATAATGGTAAAGACCTCATGTTTAACATTCAAAAGAAGGAAAAAATCTACTACCAACCTGTAAAAGTTTGTAAAAATGCTTAAAGACACATAGCTTGAACTGGCATAAAATATTGAAGCCAGCAGGATGGCTGATTTCACATAACTGAGCTCAGAAAGAAAAATGTGTTACTCCAAAGCCAGCAAAATCCTGCTAAATAGTTCTTGTTTGGAGTCTTAGCAATCTAAAAGCCCATGTAAACTCCCTGCATACAGTCTTTGACAGACCTATGAAAATGCACAGATTCAGATATATTCAAAATGTTACCTTTATTCATGCCCATTCATGTATAAATGCATATATTGCAAGCACTCAAAAATAAAAAATAGGAATTTTGCATACATCCCTGCAATATTTATATGTTGGAAACATTTTTCCTAGCATTTGTTTCCTGGCTTTTATTTATGATGTTTGCAGAGATTATTCTTCACCCCAAGATCCACTGTAATACTGTTGAACACCACTGATAATACAAAAAAACCAATACAATGATCTTTAAAAACATATGAATTCAAATTCTTGTCTGTTTACCATTTACCCAGAGAGTCCATCAAAAAACCATTTATAACCCTTGCAATTCCTGAGAAAGATTAATATCTTCTGATTTCTGTTAGTGCATTACACATTATAGAGTTGAAAGCTCTGTACATTTAGCATCAGTTTATCCAAGTGCTTAAGTGAGGACTTCAGACTTTGCCTGTTGCATAATGATTAGAAAGTGCCCAGCTTTCTGCTGAGACCCTGGAACTGCAGCCTGTGCAAATGAGGCAGCCCTAAAGGCAATTGTTGTGGCATTTGGGATACTGGAACATAGCCTGGGCATTTTCTTCATTATCCTTTTCATTCACAGAATGGTTGAGGTTGGACGAGACTTCTGGGTCCTTGCTGCTTCCTTGTCCTGCTGACAGCCCAGCACCTGCCTACACAAAAGTCCAGCTACTCTCAGCTTGGAGCAAAAGTTCATGAGTCAAGAGTCAGAGTCAAATTACCATACCATCCTCACAGACTGCTGGATGGCTTGGGGCTGTTTTCTGTCTGATGGCATGCCAGGCTGGGAGGGTTAGCACCCAGGGAATCCCACACGTGATGCTGCAGCACTAATTAGGTCAAGTTCACCTCAGTATTGCTCCAATAACTTTGCTGCCTTCACAACACACAACTCCCAACGCACCACCACTTCCCAAGGAGGCTCTTCTCTTCAGCCCAAATAGGGCAGGAAACAGCTGAAACTGTCACCTCATTTAAAGACAACTTACGAAGATCCACCAAAGAGTGTTGATTTTCCGCCATTACCAAATTTGATTTGAGCAAAGGAACTAACGTTGAGAGGGTCTAGCTCTCATTGCCAGACATTTAGGCTTCAGCAATCACTCTTTTAAGGTTCTTTGGAATAACTGGGATCTCCAGCAAGCACACATAAGCAGCAACTCTGCTGAAGGCCCCAGATATTCTGGTGCAGAACCAGGATGGAAATGACAGCAACCTGGCACACACTGTGTCCATTTGCCAGCCTGAACGGTAATCACCCAGACAATACAAATACATGGATAACTGGGAGCTTGTAGAGGTTTTATTCTTCTCATGATTTAACCTGTAGTTAAACACCTTTTGCAATGCTGCGTGCATTTAGAGACAGCTGATGTGCCAGGAGATTTCATGTCAGCTCAGGCAATTGCACACTCACAGCATAATCAGGGGGACAAAAGAGGTCACTGCCAGGGGTAGCTGCTCAAATAGATGTGCTCTCTGCTGTGTTTGACTTACAGGAATATTGACCAATAAATATGCTTCATTTTCTTCCCTGGAAAGCCAAAAGATTAGCTGCAGCATAGGTGTGTGTTACCTGCATTAAAAAAAGTTTCCCAGTCTTTCAGCGTTCTGAAGAAGCCATTTGATGGTTTCATTGCTTTTCCCATCAGGGACTGCTGATACACCATGCTCCCTTTTGCAACACAACAATGTGGAACCTGCCACACAGTTTAAACGGTATTGAAAAAACTCGAAGCGGAAAAAAATTAGGTGTTTCTGCCTCAAAAAGAAGGTAGGCAAATATGGCCATTTCTTACTGAACAATTCTACTTACGGAGTATAGTTGGCATGATCTGCTTATTACAGTAAGTAAAATTTTTTTACTGCTTTTTCTTCCTGTTATCCTGCTGCTCCAATGCAGTTAAGAGAGATGACTCTGAATCCTGCTCCATTTTGTGCAACATAAACAGAATTTATGCTGCAATTATGAAGTCAGATTCTGCCTCTAGTTATTCCTTGTAACTCCCATGAAGGAAGAAAGTTGAATACAGCTGAACACAGAATGTGGCCTCTGGAATCTTTACTGACAACTGCAAAACAAGGCCCAAGGAGAATCCAGCTTGACTTCCAGGCATGAAGTTGAGTTTGTCTTGGTAGCACTGCTAGAGCCTAGTGGTGGATGTTTTATTATAAAGAGCAAGGGCAGGTGTATCAGCGGGGATGGCATTGCACACAGCTTTGTAGGGTAGGAACTTACTGCAGCAGAGAAGAGTTCAAACTCTCTAAAGAGAGTTTAGCAAGAAACATATATATGTTTTCCCACTGGTAAATATGAGTTTACAGATTCTTCTATTCTCCATTTTGAAAACAGAACGTATATTTCCAACTACTTTTTTTACCTCTGCCTATAAGGTATAATACAGGGAAGTAGCCCAGAATGTCTATTGCAGAATAAACTGTCCTAAAACATCTTTGTGAACTTAAAGAGATTGTTTATTCTCTGACCACCTCTGGATCAACACCCAGTTTTGTTCCTCTCCAGCAAGTCACTTCCAAAATGTTTACAATCGTCCTAAAGGAGAGCAAAACTTTAATTTATTACACATCCTTATATCAGATGTTGAAGAATTAGTAATGGTTGGCTGCTTAGACACTTAATATGAAGAGAGAGAAAGCATAAACCCAATACAAAACTCTCTCTAGAGAAGACTATTCTTCTATTATCTGTAGAGGGCACTTCAAGTTTAAATGCTTCAATAAGGCCTAAAGTTAGACATGATGAAAGTGGATTAGAGCATTCCTGTGAGCAGCTGCCCTGGAAGGGTTTGCTCCACAACACCTGGCACCCCTCAGAGACAAAGCCATTGTCCACAGGTGTGGGTCAGACCTGCCCATACTTTCATGCTGTTCAATGGACACACCATGCTCCCTCTTACTCCTGAAATTCAACGTTGGTGACCATGAGACTGTCACACTAGAGCACGACAAGAACACACAGATACCACTTCTTCAGGCAGGGAAAAGACTAAGTTTTATTTACTTTTACTAAAAAAAGATTTAGTTTTATATAGGGTTTTGGGAACGATTGTGGATTGGAGGATGAGGGTACCCCCTCTCCAACCACACTAGTCAATGAAAAGTCCATCAAACCTTCTCTGCCCAGAAGAAAGGAATGAAAAACAAAAGGACAATTAGCAAAACATGTGCTGTGTTTACACGAAACAGCGTGAGAAACTCCAGTACAGAAATGAAAACATCAGAAGGTTGAAAAATCAGAGTGACATAAGACCTTGCAACTGATGGCTCAGGAGCTGATAATCTGTGTGAAGAGTAACCCACAGAGAGAAAAAAAAAAAAAAAACAAAGAAAAAAAAAAAAACCAAACAGCTAATTTTCAGTTGTGTCAGATGCCTATACAGAGTAACCCTGTCAAATCAAAGCTGGGGCTGGCACAAAGTAGGTAGGAAGGATCACACTCTCATATGTGGAGGGCAAAACTATCTTTCTGGGTGCCAGCCAGACTTGGATCTACTTAAAACAATAGTGAAACTGCCTTCAGAAACTCTTGAAGAGAGTCAGGCCAAAAAGCCCAGCTTTTGAGAATGGTCAATGTGTCATTTTAAATTCCTCCTAGCTCCTTCTTTACATATAAAGCCTTTCACTACAATAAGCTTTTTCTTTTCTTCTGATGATAAAAACTGTGGAACAAGGCATTATGAAGAGGGGAGAACAAGAATTTTAAAAGCCTGAGATGACTCATACCCAGGAAACTCTAGACTGGTGGACCATCCAAGGAGTAAAAACAAACAGGTGAAAGAAGTTCAAAAATATAAGAACTCATAAGCAAACTTCTTTGTGTCTCCAATACATGTGGGTTTTTTACTGCCTTGGCTCCAGCACATAACTGTGTGTTTTTCATTGAGTCATTTTCTGATGAAAATGACTCAATGAAAAACAAAAGCATTAACAGCCTGAGCTTTCTCACCAAAGTCTACAGCTCCAAAAGAGCCACCATAAGCCAAAAAAAGAGCCACCATGTCCAACAAGGTGGGGTTTGGGCAGTCATGTCTATGTGCGAATCACTGTGAAAGACCAAAGAGGAGTGGGATCAAAATTCCTGCTAATGAGGTCCATGCACATCCAACAAAATTAGCTGATTTAGGAACTCGCACTTCTATGAACCACCAGAAGTCTGAATGAGCCCACAGTTCATCCCAGTCTGCACCAGTGTTCACACAAGCTGACACTGGAAAAGTCAGAGTTCCTCCATATGGCTCCTTCAAGGACAACTGTTGGGCTGGATCCATGGGGGAGGTTTGTCCATCTTTCTGAAGCAGTTCTAGAACTTTTCAAGTCATAATGAAAAATAAATCAGTAAGTGATAATTCAATGCATATTTGATATATTCACTATTATTAGAGGGCTTTAAACAAACTAGGCAGAGAAAAACATTTCACGACTGACATGGTGATGCCTTGATATCTCACAGCACTGGATGAGGATTTGCAGAGGCTCTCCTAACTTGGAAAGTATCAGGTATTTTTTTCAGAAACCTAGAAACTTTTATGAAAGAGTTTTTCATAATGGATTTGTTTTGATACTTCCCAGAATCTAACAGTTTGGATCATTATAGCCTCTCTCCAAAGGGACTTTGGAAAAGTCCTACATTTCAGTCTTACGTTGCATTCAACTTTCAAAATGCTCCATCACTTCTAGAAATAAGTTCTTCTCTTGTTCTCTTTCCTCCCATCTTTCACCTACATCTTTAATTTTCACTTTTTTTCCCCCCCCCTAGTCTTTCTCAGTTTTCCAGTGTCAATGACAATTTTTTTCTATTTAGACTGCTGGCATGTTCCAATTTCCCCTTGACTCCACAAACTGAGGATCTGTTCATCCATAAAGCACACAACATAAATTGCTCCCAACCCTTTCAGCTCAACACTTTCCAGCCTAAACATCCTCTAGACAAGGCACTTGGCTCATTCCCCTCTCAGTCTTCCACTTTCCTAGAGCTCCTCCAGTTTTCTCCTTTCCTCTATTTCTCACTTGTTTCTACAGCATTACAATTACTATGGAATTTGTGCTGCTGCCAAGGTCCATCACAAAAGCAAGGTGTACATCAAGGAGGTCAGCCATCCAAGGAGGTCAGACAGCCACAGCTCAACATTATTCTTCATTTCCTGACTCCCTTCACAATGGCATCTGTTAATCCTCTGTGTTTTCAATATCTCTGTCCCATCCTCAGGTTTTATCCCATGAGCTCGCTGGACATGTCATGAGGTGTCACTCAGAAAAACCTACAAGTGTGATGTTTGCTCTTTGGGGGGAGCTCTCTCTCTGAGTAACAGACCTGGTGTCAGTGCTGCAGGCCAAGCTGTGCTGACAGTTTTCTTACCTGTGAATTAACACACAGGTCTGCCATGGAAAAGCAGCCGTGTAATTGGTGAGGTCCTGCAGTTTGGCTGTTCAGCGGCGTCAGGGCACTTGGGGCACATCTTGTATTTATCACTGCTCCCCACAGAAACATCACTTTAAATTGACAGAACATAACAGTGAGCACAAAATCAATGCCAGATATGCCCATACATTAGTGGACTCCTTAGGCTACTTTATAGAGTGGGGAATAAAAGATTTTTTTTTCTTTTCCTGTTTTATCCTTTTAAAATGACATACCCTCATCAGTAACTCAAGGTGAAATGATTAGGGTAATTTCTGTGCATGTAAAACAAGGACACTCCAATTCTCACAGATCCCAATCTGAGATCAACTGTATGACTTTTCCACTTTTGTATTACATGTGTGAACTCATTGTCATTGCACTAAAATAATCATCAGAAAACCCTGACAATACTCTTAAGGTGGCAAGAAATAACTATTTTCTCTGTCTAGAAACAAAACATGGCAATCTGATCCACAACAGGAAGTTATCTACAATGACAAAAGAGATCCAGTAGCAAAAGCCAATTTTTAGATGCCAAACTGGATATTCCCTCAAGGGGTCTGCTTTCCAGAAAAGTTCTCAGTCTATAGAAAAACTGATTCTGTAAGGAGTCGTCACTTAGTCAACATGTGAGACAACTAAGAATCACCATGGTCTAGTGAAAGTCACTGTAGTGTTCCTATATTCCTCTAAATAAAACAGAGATGTTTTCCCAAGTTATAAAATTCATACCCATTATTTTTTTCTGGAGGGGAAGCAATTTGGCCTTGAATTTCTAAATACATTTTACATTTACATTTACTGCCTTCCAAACTCTGTTTCATACTGAATGCAGGAAAATTATTTTTGAAATAGCTTTTTGCACAGGTACTCTGATTAAATTTTGCTTTCTTTGATCATTATGTTGCTATGCTATTGATTTTGTCATTAAAAGAGAGACACAGTTCCCAACATACATGTTTAAAAGTATAGTAGTCTTCCCCCTTTGTAATTAGTTCTACCTTTGCTGGCTCCATTTAATGAAATCTCGAGGGCCAATTGCTACATTTCATATTCAGTCAAAACTCCCATTAATCCATATATGTTACTGTAATAATCTGGTATGAAAATAGCAGTGATATCATGTTATCATTTTCTAACATTATTACATGGAAAGGGAAGGAGATAGGTTATACAAAAAAATAAGCTTGTAGCGTAAACCAAAATCATCCATAATAATTAATGATATCTGGGAAATTTTCATGATTACCAAAAGTAAATTGGTTAATTTTAATTAATGTTTCTGTTTTACAGTGGCATAATTCAGACTGCAGAATGGATTTTTTCCCTATTGATTTTCCTCCAGGGGACTATCTCTGTCCCCATCACTCCTATCCCCAGGAACTCCAATTTTTATTTGTCAGCTTGACCAAAGTATGGCCTTCGGAGATTTCATATCCTAAGCTCATTCATCAGATCATCTAATAAAAGTGTTGAACTCTTTTATTGATAGACAGTGGCACAAAATACGGGGCTGGGGAAAGATCAGCCTCCTCTGACTTTCCCTCCTCAGCTGTCTTAAGAAGTAACAGAGTACTGTTACCCAGTGACAGAGGGGCCTTGGTTTGTGCCCTCAATAAAATGAATCCTGCTGGAAAATAAACCCAAAGATGGCTATTCTTCTTCTGAAAAGTATTGTCCATCACAGTCTTCCAGAATTCCTCAATGGCCAGTTCAGCTTTCAGCCACAGTTTGCCAATCGCTTTATATGTCAGAATGAAAACTATCAAATACACAATCTGTGGGATGTCACTGGCCATGACAATTTATAGCACTGCAAATACAGCTCAGGCTGGGTCTGCATCTTCTGCTTCAGAAAGAAGAGCTGTCTTGATTCTGGGGAAGAAAAGGCAGCCTCAGCAAATCCAGCAGCACAGATATATATCTCAGTAGAGAGAGGGCCAGCAAGTACCAGGGTGAGAAGTGGCCAAAAGATTCCAGACAACCCTATTATTGATTAGGAAATTCTGGTTTTGATTAAAAAACTGTGGATTTTTGGGTTTTTGTTTGTTTGTTTTTTACAAGAGTCAACTTTCTGTGGCACATAATATATTCATTTATTCTTTTTTTATTATTGCAAGCATATTCTGTTACTCATATAATAGTGAACTGAAACTACTTGAATAGTAAGACTATGGTCCATCACAAAAAATGAAGTCAAAGACACAAATTTACCACAGAGACTGGGAGCTCAAGGTCACATGGGAGTATTTTATCTAAAAAACATTTTAGTAGAACAGTTACTTTTTCAGTATTCAGCTATTTATCAAGGAAATGAACCTTTCCATAAGAAAAGAAAAATCCCAAATTCATCTTAAATTGCAAGTGAGGTGTATTCATTCCACAGATTGGATCGCTGAGCATCAGCTTTTCATACGGGTGTCATACAGTATTAACACTCACAGGCTCAGCAACAACACTTCAGCCTATTTAGTGCTGCAACTGTATTACTTAAAAATCCTTTAAAAACACCTATGAATGTGGGACGAGTTACACAACTGGAACACTGCAATCACTGAATCACACCATTGAAGGCTGCAAGCTTTTCAGAAGGGATAGGCTGGAAAGGAGGGGTGGGTTGTTGTGCTCTGTGCTAAGGAATGGAGACTGGGAAAAGCTGCCTCTGAAAAACAGACACAAGATCAAAGCCTGTGGGTTAAAAGGAAGGACAGGACTAACAAAGGACACCTGTAGTGTGGTTCTACTACACTCTGACTGACCAGGGGGAGCCTGCTGATAAGGCTTTCTTGCTTCAGCTACAGGCAGCATCACACACATAAGCTCTCACTCTGTTAGGAGATTTCAACTACCCAGACATCTGTTGGGAAAGTAGCAGAGCTGGCTGCAAGGAATCCAGAAGACTCCCAAAGTACATACAGGATTCATCCTGAACTAGGATGAATCAAAAACAGCAGTGGCCAGCAGGTCAAGAGAAGTGATTCTACTCCTCTACTCTGATTTTGTGAGACCCCACCTTTAGTGCTGCATTCAGCTCTGGGGTCCTCTGTTGATATATCACATTACAGGCCTTGGCACAGGAAAGACATGGACCTGTTGGAGTGAATCCACAGGAGGGCCACAAAGATGATCAAAGGGCTGGAAGCTTTCTCAGACTGTCCAAGAGAGGTGAGATTGCTCAGCTTGAAGAAGAGACGGTGCCAAGGAGACCTCATTGTGGCCTTCCTTCCAGTACTTAAAGGAGACTTAGAAAAATGAGGAAGATCAACTTTTTATGTGGACAGATAGTGACAGGACAAGGAGAAATGGTTTTAAACAAAAAGAGGAGAGATTTAGATTAGATTTTAGAAATAAGTTCTTAATGGTGAGGATTACTGGAATGCTGAGACACCGGAACAAGTTGCCCAGAGAAATTGTGGGTCATGCCCAGAAGTGCTGAAGGCCAGGTTAGATGGGGGTCTGAGCAACCTGGTCTAGTAAAAGGTGTCCCTGCCCATGTCAGGGGTTTGGAACTGGATCTTCTTTAAGGTCCCTTCCAACCCAAACCATTCTATGATTCTATGACTCTATGATCCATTTAAGAAACAAAATTGTAGCTGAAGTATTGCTTTCTAGCCAGGAAATGGTTCTAAAACTTGGATGAGTTTTAAAGTAGAACCATTTTCATTTATCTCTGTAAAGGACAGTGAAAAGGCAGAATCATTATACTAGAGGGATGAGAGAAATACAGTAAAAACATGTTACAGCTGCATAAGCCATATCAGGGGATTTCTAATGACTTGGAAGTCTAACACTAATCACAACACTAATAGAAACAAGGACATCACAAGCAGCAGTATACAACCTCTTGTCTTCAGTCTACATCAAAAATTATTAAGCATGAGCAGACATTTAGCTAAACTGGTTTAAATAAGGTGACAGTAGTACAAGCCAGTGCAAGAACAGGTTAATGAACACTAAGATAAATTAGGTGTATCTGAGTCATCAGGAATTTATGAAATTCACAGTAGACTACTTAAGAATATAGCCAGGGTATTCTTTTGCCATTAACAATTATATCTGAAAATGAATGAAAAGTGAGGGTAGTCCCAGAGGACTGTAAACTAGCTATCAGTATAAACAAGAAAGTAGGGAAAAGATCTAGGGAATTATGAACATGTTAACCTAATAAAGATTCTCAGAAACATATTGCATTAACATTATTAAGATTAACAATCAATTTATAAACACTTAGCACATACAAAGCAGATAAAATGTGCTGTGAAGAAAAAATCAGGAACAACCAAGTTAAGTTCATTTAGTGGCCCAGAGGAAAGGGGGGAATAGGAGCTGTGAAAAATCTGGAATTAAGTAAACTTTGAACATTGTACAGTAAAATAACCTTAAGAGCAAATTAAAGAAACATGTTCTGAATAAAATAGGTGCACATGTAATGGAAAAATATTCATTGAGGCACTAGTTCACAGCTCAGTTGGAAAGTGAGGACTCTTGGTGAGTCCTCAGGCAAACAGGTCCAGATATATTAGTATTGGTACTTTTGGTATTTTCACTGGCAGCCTGGATGAATGTGTTTGCTAGTCCTACAGAGCTATAGAGAGCTGTGAGCTATTGGAAAGAATAGTTCTGAAAAGTATCTCGTCAAATAAAAGCTGTCCAGAAAACATCAATATTGAAATACATAAGCATGAATGCAAAATTATTCAAAGAGAAATATGTAAATGCAAATATTAATAATAGAAAATATATGTCTATCCAGGAAAAACTTCAGGGAAGTATCAGCATAGTGGACTCAAATCAAATGAGACAATACAATGCTTCTGAAAAAGAGGATAAACTTAATTCTCAGCTTTACTAGCAAAAATTTCCAAAGTAAAAAGACAGGAGACAATTACTGGTTCTGAGGAAAGCACAAGATAAAACTGCTCTATTCAGTTATGGACTTACTCTCAAAAAAATGAAGAAATGAAAAGAATGAAAAGAGATTAGCAAGAATGAAGTGGGTTAAAAACCAGTATCAGTGATGAAAGGTTGAAGGACCTGAGTTGCAATATGTAAATAAGAAAACTGACAGCAGCTTTCAAAGATATAAGAGCCCATTACAAGGATGACCACAGTCAATAATCAAACCTACTGTAGGACTAGGCACAATCAGATTAGTTTCTAGGCAGCAGATTGAGGTTAGATTTGAGGAGACAGCTAACTAGATATGTAGGGAAATAAACAGAATTAAGACCTTGGAAAGACTTGGAAAAACAAGAAAGATAGATCATGTCCTAAAGAGGATGCTTTTTCTGGCTCCATTGAAGCCAGAAAGAGGGGAAGTTCAAGTAAACCACTGTAAACCTTGTCTAACAAGGTTTACAAACATTTTCTATTCTTTCACAAGTCTACTATTTAAATACTGAAGTAGCAGGTAAGGCACTCATCCTCAGGCTCTCCTTCCCCTTCCACAGGGTGGTACAGAGAGCACACCTGGAAAATGCAGGTGCAGGTAGCACCTGCAATTCTGCCTCCTGCCTTTCCCTCACAGCTCTGAGCCTTTCACCTGAGCTGCTGTGGCAGGGGTTTTCCCAGGGCACAGGTTTTGCCTTGCTCTTACGCTGTTGCTTTCAGGTTGCTATTTCACAGTCCTGCATCTGCAAAACCCAATTTCTTGTTGTATCAGATTTCCCAGGGGAGGCAATGCATGAAACTCACATCTTCTTTCTCTCCCTTGCCTTCCTCCCTTCCTTTGTAGGTTTTAGTTTATATTAGAGGACTACTCCAAATGGAAGTGTGAGTCAAAGTGCTAGGGAGAAAGTACAGGGAAAATTCACCATGTCATCTTTATTGTCATCAGCTGCTGCACTGTAACTTTCACTGTTGCAATTTATGTCTGCCATCAGCCATGGGCACCCTAGTAAAGTTTTGTGCATGTAAGCCTGTCTCAGCATCCTTTGTCCAAAGTTTTAGATTATAGGAAAAGAGAAATTGCTTAGTGTAAGCAGAAAGTGCCACCTGAGATGCTGAAAGTGTTATTAGTATAAACCAGGCCTTCTTTTTTCCTGTAGATGAAACAAGAAAAAAAAATATGACAAATTGATAATGAAAAAGCTAACTTTTCTACTCTTAGTAATAATCCTTACCCATAACTGCTAGAGAAAAAACCAGCTACAGCAAAATTTTTGTCAGCCCTAGTGAAAACCAGCAAAATCTGTGAGCTTTGGCCATTTCAGACAAGAGTTGCAGCTCCTTCTCGGTTTATAGCAGTACTACAGAATCTGCCACATTCATGGCTGGGCCAAAACCTGTTTAAAAATATATAAGGAGAGAAAGAGTGACTAAGACATAGAAAAGCTATTTTGAGAAGACTCAGCCAAAGGAACCAGTGCTCTCAATTCCAATGTGGTGAAGGAGATTGTGATGGGTGTCCTTCCTCTCCTTCACTGCGATCAGGGTGGTGAACACTTGGTATGAGCACTCTGGCCCGATGTCTCTGAAGACAAGTAGATTAACAGTCACAAAGGTAAATATTGCTCCCTTCAGCCCAGATCTCATTATATGAGTGTTTTACCAGAATCCCCATAAGAGCTTGGTTGGGAAAAAGGCCCCATTCTTTCACTGTAATTGTCAATGACTTAGATTTGATTTCTGGCAGAACTATATTCAATCATGATCTTCAGTCCTATCCTCCTATTGTGCAGACATGAATTATACATAGTCCTTTCATCAAAGAAATAGATCTTTATATCTTGACTAATTCAACATTCAGGAGATTTGGTAAACATATCTACTGGGAGAGAAAAAATGGCAAAAACTTAGGAAACCTGACTTACAAGGAAAAGCTGAAGAAATGAGCCTTAGTTTTGCCAGCAAACCGAAAGTGCAGCACAAACCAGACTTCTTGCTGTGTAGAAAGCTGTGATGAGGAAGGCAGTGAAAATTTGTTCTCTATGTTTATTGTAGATTTGACAAAGAAATAAACCTCTGAATTTCCATATGGTGTTTCAGGTTAGATAATAGAAAAAGCTTTCTGTTCACTCCTTATTGACCAAAACTTTAAAGAAGACACTTCAGAGTCACTTATCATGCTTAGGAAAGGGGTACTGAGCTCTGTCTGAGCAGGGATGAATTACGAGACTTCTTGTGATCTCCTCCTACACCTATAAAACCTCCATGATGTAAATTGGAGTAATACCAGACAGAATCTTTCCCTTTCACTCTTGTTCTCACTCTTGTTTTCCTTCTTGCTCTAGCTCTATACCTTTCACCTGTATAGAATTTGAAATTTAAAAAAATATTATAAATTTATAACAAAATGTTAAAACCATTCAGCAAAGCCCAGGGGAGAATTAATAGTCCCTTTCATATCTCCAGTGTAAGAGCATAAGAGTCTTTAAAAGGACGATTGATAGTCTGAAGTTTAACACATTCAGGAAATATCTGTGATTGACAAAAAAATAATAACTACATTCTTCTTTTATATTAAAGGATTCTGCATATGCTGTGAGCTGCTCAGATGCTGAGGCAGGGTGACCAGCTTGCAGCTAAAGGGAATCCAAATCTTCTGTGAAGCCAACAGCAAGTTTTTTTGACAGTAATATGACAGGTTGCTTCATTTAATGTCATTTTTGTGTTCTGCTAAAAGATTTGGACATGTAGTGGTAGGATTTTTTAGCTATGAGGTCAGGGAACAATGCAACTTTATGTCTTTGGCAAAGGCTTATTGTCAGTAATTTTCAAGTATTTCTGTACTACAACTACTTCATATCTTGTAGTTGCTTCTAGAGTATGCAACAGTACTTTAAGTCAGGAACTAAAGAAGAATTTAGTGCCCTATTTATCTCCTTCAAAGCACCATTAGCTTTGTTTTAGGGCTATTTACAGCAGACAAGCAATACTCTGCTGTCAGGGAATCAATGCTTGTGTTGACAGCCTGAAGGTATACTCACCACTCTCCTTGGTTATGCTGGCTCATTCCCAAATTATATTTATATAGACTCCTGTCACTTACTTGGTGTTTTCCAGATGCCTTTTATAGCTAACAGTATTTCATGTGGCACCTGAGGTAATTGTTACTCACTAATCTAATCAGAAAGACACTCACTGTGTACAGTTTCACTGTAACATCAATTCTTGATTACAAAAGTGAAATACATCTACAGCAGCTTCAATCTACTTGTTTCAGTCTCCTGTCTTTTGTCTGGATTTTTCAGAGGACTAGTTTGAACTGCACATTTAAGGTCATTCACTTCAATGAATTTATGAGTGGTAGAACATAGAATATACCAAGGAAAAAAGACTAAAATGTATTCGTAAGGGTAACTCCATCTTTGAATATTTCTGTGAGGCAGAACTGGTAGTATACACATAGAGCTGGACATACTGATCAGTAATTGCAATGTTACAGTTTACAATGTCTGACAGCTTTCTGGCAGGCAGCAATATATGGAAAGAAGTTAAAGAATTACTGTCTCTAATTTCTTTAGGTAGCCAGCTTTTGTAGATGTGGTCAGTGCAAGGCTTTGATGGCATTAACTGAAGCTAAATTGTACTCTATATAAATAGGTCACCTAAATCTGGATTAAGTGACTGAAAGGAAGAGCCATGGCAATGACTTCTGCTGGGCACCTAGCAGGGATATGTTGCTTTGAGGTTGAGTAAAAGCAGAACAGTTTGATTGGTTTTATTCCAAAATAAAGAACATCTTAGCATTCATGGTCTTCTCAAGACTTTTTTTGCCTATGGGGCAAATAGTTACAAAACTGTCATTTATAGACTTCCTTTTAATACTGAATGCTTTAGAGTCTCTGAAAAAATGTCTTCAAGTACAGTAGCCTTTCATTGGTTCAGTTCTTTGCTCATCTTTTATACAAGAAGAGTCCTGAAAATAAGGAAGACATCTGACAGCTTGGCTTGTTTTGATGAGCAATTTGTAGACTCTTCTTCAACAAGCTCTATTTACCAGCATGTTTGTGTTCTTGGCAGGCTGTATGGCTATCATATTCTCATCTACTTGCACCACACTGCTGGCATCTTGGTTCACAGAACCCCCAAACAAACAAGCAATAGAAGCTTGATTTTTTAAAGTTAACATTTTCCATGATGTATTACTGTTTTATCCTGGCCATGCTTGCAGACTTTAGGAATAAGATTTCTGGGCACTGGGTCCACCTCCATTCCAGTGACTTTAGAATGCTTCAGTTTTGGTTACCCAGGAGGAAGTCCTGTACTTTTTTTAAACATCCTTTTAAAGCCCTAAGAATTTTCAGTTACTGCTGATGTCTTCAAAACGTTGAAAAGCCCACTTCAGTTAACCAGATCCTAAGAAATTTTGTG
This sequence comes from Leptocoma aspasia, assembly GCA_013399835.1. Classification (NCBI taxonomy): domain Eukaryota; kingdom Metazoa; phylum Chordata; class Aves; order Passeriformes; family Nectariniidae; genus Leptocoma; species Leptocoma aspasia. Next base: position 583,968 of record VXAX01003958.1, read on the forward strand.
ATGTTTTCATAAATGTCACGCTCTAGTCACTACATATTCTAGCAAGGCTTAAGCACTGATTGCCTACTCTGATAATATGTGTAAGGATATATTGATATGACTTCCTGGTGTGTGTTTTTTCAGCTGTTTTATCATGCAATATAATATGAAGATCAGACATTTAGCACACTCATAAGAAATTTCTTTCTGTTTTTTTTGTTCTTGTATTGTAGACTAGCCTTTGGTTATCCAAAGTTATGCTTAAGAACAGTTCCCCCATGTAGCTAATATCAGCCTCATAAATGCTGTGACCACATTTGAGGTAGCAGTGGAGGAGGGGAATGAGTGGAAGAGATACCCAGAAATCTAAGGTTCAATTAAAAGCAAGGCTTTTAGATCGTTTTCTAAGGCAAAATAACTAAGAGCACAGTAGTAGAAGGAGAATAGGAGACAAAAAAAAAACGGAGTTCTTATCGAAGTTACACTATCCAAAACCGTTCTCTTACATTTGATAAAATAACTACCAAGACAAAGAAGCTATCTAAATCCCATCTAACTGAAGCTGAGTAAAGTGATTCCTGTGATGATACACAGAAATTGAACTAGGAGTTAGTACAAAACACTGCAAATAACATTAGAGAAAAAAAAGAAAAAGAAATAATCACATGTTGGGTTGAAGTGAGTCACTAGTACAGTTCCTAGAGGATAAGTCCTGGAAAACTATTATTGAATTACTTTACTTATTTATAACAAAGAACAGCAATGAAAATCCACTTATATAAAGTATTAAATAAAGTTTTCAATAATGAATTTGATAGAGCTGTGCTCACAAAACTTGATGATAGAAAAGTTGGGAGGCACTGACAATATAGAATTATGCTACCCATGAAGGAGCACTCTGTGACCTTGCAAACTGGAATAATAGTAATAATAAAAAATCTAATAAGACCAATAGCAAGGTCATTCCCTTATGGACTATTATCTTGAACTTTAGCTTTATAATGAGTTCTCATCAGCTGTAAATGGCAGAGCAAGACTTTAGTATATCTGCTCATCACAAGATGTCCACATACCAAGGATGTGGTGATCCTGGAAAATACAAATGTGTTAGCTGCATAAGTCAGGTGAAGTATTTCTAACAGGCAGTAGCCTCTTGTGCAGCTTCTAAGAGTACTATAAGGATAGAATTTCCTCTCCATAGCAGTGATATATCCCCAGGGGTAGGTTAGGGATGATTTAATGAGGAAGTCTCATCTGGAAGAGTATGCAAAATGTTCAATAAAGATAAATTCAAATAGGGCCAGGTTAAGACAGGACTTACCAGTGTGCAGAGAGACCATCTTTTTAGTGAATACTTGACACGTTTAGGCTAATGGGACAAGGCCTGAACAAGAAAATGAGAACTCTTCATAAATATATCAGGGACATAAATACTAGAAAAGAACTATGTAAGCGAAGGCACAATGTTAGCATCAAAAAAAGGTATTAATGGGCTCTGGAAGACTCAAACCAGGGAAAAAAATGAGACTCTAGAACATCCTTCAAGGAGGAATAGTGGGTGGAAACAGCCTACCTCAATCAGTTTATAAAAGACTGATAAAAAGTTTATATGAAATAGCAAGGGACTGTGCCTAGCCAGTCCCTTTGCATTCTGTGCTCTGATGTAGTACACTTTTGTAGTGAAAAAGAATAAATCATTCCTTAATAAATAAGGATCAAAAAAACTAATACAGAGATCAAGCTTTCTTTTCAGAACTGAGAGATAAAATTGTGCTATTACCCAGTGACAGTACATTTTCTCTAATAGAGTTAATTATTCCATTACCATTGGTTATCATTAATTATTGATACCAAAGTATCATCAAGACATTCCAGCCAAAATCAAGGCTCCACTATTCTCAAAGACTGAGAGAATAAAAATAGCAGAAGACAGTCTGGGTTTGTCAGGGGTTTTTTTAAGAACTGCAGGCTAACTTCCCAGCTATTTCCTCAGGACCATGGCATGTGTTTGTGATACTCACCCCCAGTAAGGAGCACATTAATTTGAAAATGTTGCTCTCATTATGCCAAGTCAGGTGAGGTCTAAGTTCTAGCAGTCAGAAAGGATAGAAAAAAACTGGGAGGGAGAAAACTGTTTCAGGATTCCTGTCTCTGAAATTTTATTCCTAAAAGAAAATATAAAGACACAAGGACAGGCACAGTAAAACAGACCAGAGTGAATTTGACAGCAGTTCGAAGAAACAGAAGAAATTAAGGAGGAAAGAAGCATGAGCTGCTTTCCTGCTCTTGTTTCCCAGGTTCTATTAATTTGTAGTGAGAGAAGATATTAAGTCTTAGACAACCAGTAAATCTGAGCCTAATAGACTTTATCGAACAATAAATTAGTCCAGTAGCTTCTGGAACTCATGTGAGGTTTGGCCTTCATAATATTTTGTGGCAATTGTTTCTATAGCTTAACTAAATGATTCATCTTCCTTATTTTCAAATCTCCTGCCTTTTATTTGAATTTGTGATTTTCATATTACAAGAAACCCTCAATGGCCATTGCCTCTTCATTATCTTCACATGCCTGAGGCTTTACAGATAAACTGAGGTACAGGGAGGCAATTTGCCCAAAGTCACTGAGAAAGTCTTTAGCAAAGTGAAGGACAGGACACAGATATGTTGGGCTCCCAAAGAAAAACCTCACTGCCATTAAAGTCTCCTTCCACACATTACATCCAGATGGCCACAGACATTGTCCAGAGCCAATCACATTTCCTCAAGGATGCTGTTAATTGACAACCTGAAATGGGCAATCTCATAGCTCTGTTAGATCAAGTATTTAATAATGTTCCTTTTTAGAAACATCAGTCCAGCTAAAAATCCAAGCAATATCTTTTAAGTTACTTACAACACCACAGAGCTATGCATGAAATTCATGGTCTGAGGTGGGAGAACCAAATGTTCTCCCCAAATGAGGCAATGGGTAGGTTAGGCCTTGTTAGGTTATACATCACACTAATTTACACCCACATTCAGTTAGGCTTGGGTTCAACCCCTCTTTGAATTACACCTGCCAGTTCATTCTGCTGCAACCCACATTTAAATGCATATGAAGCTGCAAGAATATCCTTAATGTGCTGTGCTGAACAGGGACCAATATTGAAATCAAAGCCAAAAGTAGCACATCTTGGAGGTGATCAAAAGCTGAGTTTTTTGTCCCCAGGCTTATCAAACAGATTTGTATTTTAAGTTTTTTGCCATGTAGGGATATTGAATCTAGTGAAACTTTAGTACTGATACAGATATATGGGACTACCTTCCTGTGTTGTTAGGATGTGGAATTCTGAAAGGAAATAAAGCTTAATGAATGTCTACAAAAGGTCTCAAATAAGTACTGCTGCACTGTCAAATCGATGTTGTTTCCTTTGGACTGCAGCTGGAAATTTCAGCTTTGTTTGCTCTACAACAAAGGGTGTCACTGTCAGCCTTTCACACCCAGATACACATACCTGGGCTCACATATACTGCACATTACTCCAGGATAACTAAAACATGTCTTTGACTGCCTGACAGCTGTACTCATGTGTAATGGGGAGTAGATATCACTCTCTCAAGTTCATTAAAATGATGAGATGGTTCACTAGGAGAGAGGAAAAGCTGGGCAAAAGAAATGGGAAATAGCCATGAAGCAGCACAAAACACTGAAAAAACACCTTTTCTACTGACAACTTCCCAGTAAACATTTTTCCAGCAGTTTTGGATTTGGTTTGCCACAGCTGATCAAAACAGTAGCTATTTTTTGTGCAATGTAGTTTCCTTTTTTATACTTGGTGAACATTAGTGTCCAGAAAGATAGAAAGAACAGCCATGGTACACTGCAAATATTTTACAGGAATGTCTGACAACAGGTTTCTCCTAGCCTGAATAACTTTCAGATGTGCCTGCCTTGCAGAAACAAGAGGACAATCACGCAGAAAGTGTTCTCTCTGCTTTTATTGCTTTAACAAACACAATAATGGAGAAGCAGCATTTGGAAGACTTATACAAATCAGGCTGTCTGCAAATGTTGATTAATGTCCTTCTATAAAAATAAAACCCCAACACTGATTAGCTACATCGCAGTGCGTTTCACACGTATTACGACAAGGTCAGGAGACCCTGTTATGGATGGGATAAACTTTTAGAAGTTGCTGCTGATTGCAGTCACATTCAGTTTAACAATGCTGCTCCTCATAAATATCTTAATGAGTCTCAGGATAGTCCTCTTGCCCTGTGAGATTAGTAATATCCAGAAAGAGCAAGTTCCATGCTCAGCAGGGAAATAGGTTCAAGCCTCCATCCAGTTTAATGGGCTGCTTAAAAAGAAGCTCCTAGGATGCTCCCTTGCTCCTCTTGCCACCCCAAAACTGAGCTGGCTCATGAGACAAATAGGAGATTGCAGGGAAGGACATTGTGTGTGGCAGAGAAGACTGGAGTTTCTTAAAAATTAATGCTGAAAATAAACTTGCATTTTAGACTTGACATGCCGTTCAATAAAGACAGCACAAACAAATATGCTTTATAAAAACAAACCCACAGAAATTTAAGAAAAATATCAGATTTGGTAGAAGGAAATTCACATAAAGACCTTGCTGCACCTGTTAATTTTGTGCCAAGAGATCCAACATATTCAGGGGCAGATAATTTTGAAGACAGTGGAATAATATATCTCTGCCCTGAAAGTCTGGACAGTGCAGAAACACAAGCACTCTGAGAAACCTCTCCAGCTTCCTCACTCCATTTTATAAATAAGAAGCTAAAATAACATCTCAGAAATCAGAAAAAGCCCAAGAGAAAAGATTTTACCCACATTTTCTTATCCCTACACCTCAGCTCAACAATACCAATCTTTCTCAGAGGATTTTCTGGTGTTTTCTTATAACGTATTTTTAAATACAAACATTTTTAAAATACGAATTAAATACAAACAGAATGGTTGGGGTAGGCAGGGACCTCTGGAGCTCATCTAGTCCAACTCTCTTCTAAAGCAGGTTCACCTACAGCAGGCTGCACAGGATTCTGTTCGGGCAGGTTTTGAACATCTCCAGAGAAAAAGACTCCACAACCTCTCTGAATAGCCTGTTCCAATGCTCTGTCACCATCACTGTAAAGATGTTTTTTCCTCATATCCAGATGGAACTTCACGTGTTTCAGTTTCTATCTATTGCCCCTTGTTCTGTGGCTGGACACCACTGAAAAGAGTCTGGCCAATTAATTCAATGCCAGCATCACAAGTAGTGCTCCATGTTTTTGAAACTCCTGACCATAAGTCTGGGACAAGTTTAACACTATGAAGCATTCAAAAACAAAGAGAACACATTGTTGACCATGGCTACAAGAAGACTGCTGCAACTAAAGATTGTGACTTTTTAAAAGCAGACTGTGCTAGAATCATATTGTAAAAGGAGAGCAGAATAACTTCATGGCCAGCTCTATTTGTCCAACCAAAGTATGGGAAGTGGAAAATTACTTTCTCAACAGACAAAAATAAACAGTGATCTCCTTAAACAAGAGCTTTTGTTGGACAGCATGGAAACTTTATTATCAGGCAGATAGGCTTGTTTAATCATAGTTAATAAATTACCAGTAAGTATCAGATACAATGATGAAATTATGATCTTCAAATATATCCAGATTTGTAATGCCTACAAAGATGAAGTAGCAAATAGCATTTTAAGTTTAAATATCATTGTTAATACTCAATAGATGGTGCTATTATCTAAGTTAATATCTCATCTGATTATGCAAATCAGCACAAGGCAAGTGTCTTCAGCTGTGAGGAGGGTCTTTGTGGTGTCCTTGTTTACAGTACATGCTTGCAAAAGGATTTCCATTTGCTTTTCACTCCAGGGTAATGACCATAAACATAAGCAGGTATTCCAGTTACACAACTCCCCCTAACAGCTTACAGATTTCAGGTATTTTTGTTGAAAGTCGAGCTCTTTGAAACAGAATTGTTGTCTGCTAGCAATGGCATAGCTCTCATCATTTCTTCTCCATAGTGGTTGATATCTGAAGCTCATTATAAGCATAAAATTCCTTTTCCCAGCATAGCAGAACATTGCAGCTGCTCCTACATGGCTCATTGCCATGGAGGCAGGATGAAGCAGCCTTCTCAGTGACTTATTAGAAAGCAGCTGTGTGTTTCCTCTACCCACAGACTGGACACAGCAACCATCCCTCCCAAGGCAAATTTCCTAGTAGTTCCATGATTGCTGCTTTTGGTTACAGTGTACATCATTTCAGTGATGCTCTTCCAAACACCTCCAGGAAAATAACCCAAAAAGGCACTGTAATCTGAATTTAGGCCTGTTTTTTTGGAATTTAAATCTCTCCAATGGAATAATCTAATTCTACTGTCTAGGTTCCAGGACTTGGAAAACTTGAAAAAGATAAAGAAATAACAGGATCATTCAGGAAGTGAAGCATCAATGAGTAAGCCACCATCAATTTCCCCATTAAAACAGAGTAAATATTTGCTCATTCACTAATAGTTCAAATGTTCTTTCCTTTAATGACAACTCCAGAGCATAAATTAAATTAAACCACTAGCTAATTCCCCATTTTATATCCTATTTCCATCACATTTACTACTATTTGATTGCCTACTCTATGTTATCTGAAATACTATATACATATTGATTTGTGGACTTTAATATAAGATGAAGGGCACACTAAAAATCTAGCTAAATGAAACCACAAAGGAATAATTAGACTATTATGATTTCCCAATTGTCCTTTATCTCCTTTGAGTATTTAAGGGAAAACAAATTTTTAATACGTTATCAGTAAGTCCCTGAATTTTAGGAAATAGTCATAAGCAAGCGGCTGTAATTGCTAATCAATACAATAAGAAATCACAAACACGGCAACAATTGCTGGCAACAATAATAAGGTGGGGTCTGCTCTTATGTGAGGTTTGGACCCTGGCCTCCAGGCTGAGCCTGAAAGAGACATTCAGGGAACAAGCCCACAGCATCCTGTGCTGTGCCTGTGCCAGGCTGGAGTGGTGACGCTGAGCGCCATGGAGCCGGTGTCACGGCCACCACTCCCCACGGATTGTCTGCCTGGGAAAATCTGAGCCCTCCTGGACAATGAGGCTGTTTGAGTTGGGCTCCTCACACAGGCTGGGCTTGGACTCACACAGTCCTCATACATTTTAGATAGAATGATGGCTCAGGTATAATTCAGAAAAATTACTGAACAGGCCCTGGTCAGAAGAAATTGTTTTACTCTTTTGAAGAGGTACTTGGTACTAGGACACTTCCAACTGTTCCTCACACAGCTTGGCAAGGTGCTGTGGGTTTGAATCCACAAAACCCAAGGGAATTCAGCTGGAGTACTTCAAATGATTTCCAGCATCCACCCCACCATAATTTGCATTTTCCAGGGATAACAGCCTACATTACTGAGTTTTCTGCTGAAGTTACTTCTGTTCGGTATGCTCAGAGTTTCTCTCTTTGAATTGATCCTTTTAGACTATTTTGCCAAAATTACGAGTAATTTGTGGTTCTTGAAGGAACCAAGATGAAAGACAAGCACTGACAATGGGGATTCTGTTCTGTTTGGAGAGTTTAACTCATAAAAAATGAACATTTTTAATTTTCCACATATCTACCTAGAGAGTTAAATCAGAGTTTTGCAGACCATTTTTCATACCAAAGCCATAACCTCTGTCTGGCTTAAAGCATGCCAAGAAAGCTGCAAGAAAATTAAAGCATGGATAAAACCCTGGCAGGTGTATTTTACTGAAAGATTTGGGGTCATCTGCAGCAATCCCATTATGGCTGAGCATCCATTATAACAAATACTCAATTAAAGAAATTGTGTGCCCATTTGTATTACCAATTACAAACATTTTAAAGTATTATTTCTGTAAGACTCCATGTGTAAAAGTCCTGATAAAATCAAGAATTTTCTAGAAATAATCCACTTCCACCAGACAAAAAAGTGACAGAAGGACTCCTAAGACAATGAATGTGACACTGCCTAGCACTGGAAAAATATTTATTTTTTCCAAAGCTTAAGAAAGCATGAATGAAGCTCTAAAAAATTGAAACCAACAGAACAAACATCAACTGCTTGGAATGTTCTACTAACAGACAAATAGCTAAAGTAACAAACTCCAGAATGGAGAGATATGAGCAGTTTGTGAAAACTTCTGCTGTGATAAAAGAGCTATAAACTATATGGACAATGGCTGTCAGGGTTTTGGATTTGGAAATTAAGCAGTTTTCTGATCTCCTAGACATTCATTTTTTTAACAATCTCAACTGCATTCAAGAAGTAACCAAATGTATTATTCTTGAGGAATATGAGATGATTTTATGATGCCAAATGTAAGGAATGGATTAAGAAGCATGAAATTTTCTGTTCTTGGCCTGAGGTACTTTGTAAGAACTGAAAGAAGGTGATGCAACAGGAAGACTTCTCATGCAGCCTGCAGAAATTTAAGTTACTGCACCATGGGTACAAGTAGTAAATTAGAAATAAACACTTGTATTAAAAGGGCAGTTGGGATCACCCTTTTTTTTCAAGATATTGCTCTTTCCCAGTCAATTCAGGACCAAAAAAAACCAGCTCAAGATGAGGGAACTGCAATAAAAGTCTGAATGCCTGACTCCCATCTCCTCCCTTGCTAAGTTATCTTCTGTTTAGTACTGATACTAAACTAAAGTTTTATGGAAGTTAAATTGATTTTTTAATATTTTATGAAATATCCTTTCCATAGGACTTTAAAATGTTATTAGGTTGAACTCTCTTTCACTTCTGACCTTTCACAGACATTGTGCCTTGCATTGATTTTTCAGCTCTTTGATACTGGCTGAGCTACAATAGTTCCAGCAAATAGGGGAAGAGGGGGAATCAAATGCCATTGCATTAAAGAACTGAAAAAAAAATATAAGTTAGATTATCAACAATTCAACTTTCCTATCTTCTCCCCTCAGCACTCGAGACCTCCAGAGATAAGTCACCAAGTAAATGCTTTCTCTTATAATCACCCCAAATTCAGCAGCTTTAACATGCTTCCAGCCCCCTTTATCAGCCACTATTGGCATTAAAAACATGTATTAAAATACACATCTGAGCTGAGCCATTAGGCAATACTAAGCACTCTCTTTCTCAACTAAATGATTTTCTGTCAGCTGGCTTGTCAGGCTCCTGAAAGAGCAGCAGGGGATCATTTGTAAATAATTATGTTGCACTAGTGATAAATTAAATCCACTTGAATCAATAGCATTTAGATTTTTAAAAGGATATAGCCAAGGCACTATCAATTAGAACAAATCCTGAATCAGTAGGCTTAGTTTTCACATCAGGTTCTTACCTAAGCCAGTCTCCTGGAAGACGGTGTGGGGTATTTTTATCTCCAACTTTGACAGCTGATTGATGGATACAAATACTTGATGTATTAATTCCTTGCTCTTTTTATTAAAGACACACGGTACAGCATTTGTTTTCAGTGTCCACAAAGAAGATGCCAGTGCCACCTGAGATCACAAAAGATACCTGGGACACATGCAAAGTGATGGGAATCTCCCAAATGACTGCCAGATCTGTGCCTGGCAGGAGACCCTTGCACTTCTCAAGGGGCACTAAGTGTTCCTATGCTGGCCACTGATTCAAGCTGCTCATGGCATCCTAAAATTGAATCTCAAATAGATCTAATGAAAGGAGCTTATGGTGAGTTACTCAGACTCTACCATCTAAATCTTTTGCACCTAAAATCAGCAATTTGTTTTTTCTACTGGCCAAATTCTCCATCTAAAGCTGTTTTAGCTGTACTGCAGTCTTTGTGGTACTTGGATTACAGAATTTACTGAAGTTACTCAGAAAACTTGCAGTATCATCTATGTGACATGATGCAGAACACCACCAAGAGGATTTACAGCTCTGAATCTGGTGATCCAAGCTGGTATTCAAGGCTTTTTCCCCACGTCTCAAGAGACAAATATTAACAATGTTAATGAAGACACAAAGGGAGGATTTGCAGATATTGCAATTTGTTTCTTGGTAAATATTCAGGGACTGGGTTTGTTTTTGTTTGGGGAGACACATTTCAATACAGACTCTCAATTCCAGCAGCCATGTCTTAGAAACAGCTTCCAACCATAAACTCAGGCAGAAGTGGTGTCCTGCTGCTTTTATTATCTGATTTCAACTGTTGCCTTATGACTGAGAATTCTGAAAGCGTGAGAAGGTAGATTAGAGTTGTACTACCTTCAGTTTAGCCTCCAGAAGACCTGAAGGGTGACCAAGTCACAACTAATACCCGCTTAATCTTCTGCTGGTACATTTTGGGAACCCAGGATGCATACCGGCAGGATTGCCATAAACTGCACGCTGTGCTAGCAGTAATCCTTTTATTTATGTTTCCAGATCCCCCATCCTACCCAGTCACGTTAACAGAGGTGAGGAACATAGCTTTTAATCTCCTAGCCTATGTGCCACTCTAGTATGAGTAAGCAAGCAGCAAAAACCTTCAAGGTTGAATTAATCACATATTATGAAACCTTTCACAGACTCAGTTCAGGCTGTGTCCAGGAGCATGAGATTATTTTGACAATATAATCTCTTAAAGGATAAAGGTCAGCAGCACTTGCTTCTTTCAAGAGGAATTCTACCCCAGGGAGAAGTTCAGGCTCAGGTCCATTATAATTGCCATGAATATAGAACTTGAATAACATGGTGTCAATAGGATTTTCCTTGTAATGCTATTCACCATCCCCAGCCAGGGAAATACTTTACAGAACAAACCTGATCTGTCAAGCCTACCAGCTGCTCATAGCTTCTTAGCTTACAAATTTTAAAATGCTTAAGTTTGAGACATGACATTGTAAAGATATCCGCTGAGAGGAACAGTTCAAACTGTGTTTTAAAACTTCATTTTGAATTTCTTGAAATTGAAAAATTCAGCTTAGAAGGGACCTTGCAAGGTCATTATCCCCTGCTCAGAGCAGAAACAGTGTAAAAAAATAGATTTGATTTATCCAGGTAAATCCTCCAGAATATTTAATAATATTTGGGCTCAGTTTTTCAGTCAGAACATGTACTTTGGTACATATCAAGAACAGACCAGAAATTAATTCATGTCTACACCAGGTCACTTGTAAAATATACTTGACCTGCTTCAGTTTGTATATTTGACCAATATATTTAATGATGAATTGGACTGTGCTCACAAGTGTCTCTTCTTAGGAAAGAGAGCCTAGCCCAGGTGTAGCCATCTCCACCTATTCAGATGGATACAACCCCAAGAACCAATTGCAACCATTCAGCTACAACAGCAGCAGTTACATCACCTGTGTACAAAAGGGAACTCTAGATGGCAAAATGACACCATCAGCATTTTTCTACAGCATATTCCCTGCAACTCTTTGCCCAAGGAATTGTTTTAACATGCCAAGTAGCTGATAATTTTTTAAAATTCAATTTTGACTATGTGTTTCTTACACTCCTAAATACACTATTGTTCTCTTAAGTACAATGGCCTGAACTATTCATGGTTTATGTCACATTTATTAAATAGTAGAAAAGCAATAACATACTCCTCAAGCTTCTTATACTTCTTATTGAGACCTGAGGCGCACTCAAGGTAGCCAAACATTTATTTAATAAAAAACAAAACAAAACAAACAAACAAACAAAAAAAAAAGACAAAAAACTCCAAACCCAAAACTAACCAAACAAAAAAACTCCAGCAAATCATGGAGAATGTCCATATGTATGGTTTGTTTCTCGGGGTACACATCCAGAACATCCACTGGCATAACACACTGTGGTGGCATTAATCTATTATTTGTAAATTAGTTTGCCAGACTACAATTAAATCACAGGCATGTGATTTAGGGCTTCCTCCTCCAGCCCTCAGGAGGAAGGAGTCATTAAATAAAATGGGGTTTTAAAATTTATTTTATTAAATAAATGTTTTTGCATTTCATATTGCATGCTGCTGAAAAGAAAAGTCCGAATTCCTCTCAAGAAATGTGGTTTGATGTGTTTAGGAAAAGATAAAGGCACTTCAGAAAAGCTGGTACTATGAACTCCATGAGGCACACTGGTATAAAACACACCCACTCAGCAAAGAGGCACCAGGAAAATTGCAGTCCCACTGAATGTCTTTGTATTTCTCAGCCTGGGAAGTCTCTACGAACTGCAATTCTGATCAAATTCAGTGCAGAGCAGAACTGATTTGCAATCAAGCAGACCTACCATCCATATGCTTAAGCTCCAATTGCTTGAAAGAGAAAGGTGAAAGGATGCCTGTTGCCAGCTGGGGTTAAACCACGACAATGCCTCATTCTCATGCTATCAGAACAGAGTGAAACCAATTGGGCGAAATGCCTTGTACTTCCATAAAAAACCCCTCACACAATCAGCAAAATCCCCTTACAGGTCTGAATCTCTACACAAGTACCATTCAAAATGATCAACTGCAACACATTACAAGCTAGCAAAATGGAAAGATGACCTTGACTCATGACTTTTTTTCTTCTTAGGAATTTCCAAGGTAATTATAACATGCATTATGACAAATTATAAAGTCTTTAGAGCATATGTTGAAAGGAAACCTTCTCTGCTCTCATGTGTTTGTTTCAGATTTTTTACAGTAAAAGATGGCAAAATGCAGTCAACTTCCCCTAGTGTTACTGTGATTTAAACATTAAGCACACTTATCTGAATAGAACAACTGGCAGTGACTTCAAACAATCTGATTCATTGGATTATATAATTAGGGGGTCTTAAATAGCTTTGAATTTGGAAGCAAGGAAATATTTTTTTACTCTGCAGAATTATTTTAATTCTTCATTAACCTGTAATCTTATCTTTTTATGTTACCATTATTAAAAAAAAAAAAAAAAAGAACCTGCAATCTACAGTCATCAGTTATGGCCCCAGAGGACTTGGAACCCTCTGTCCTTGTACTTCCCTGTGATACAGGGGAAAGCATTACATGCTTACATGTTCTTATCACTGATTTGAAGGAGATAGAGACCTGCAGAAAAAGCTATCAGGCAGAGGCAGAACATGGACAGTTACACAGCACATAAACCTTACAAAGCCCTCTTTTCTAGGGCTTGTAAGAGGGGCAGTATTCCTGTTTCCTTATTCTTGTGCAGCCAGAATTGCATCAGGGCTGCATGTCCCCTGCACTGCCACAGGGTACAAATCTTATCCATGAAAGACCTGGGATGCTTCTGTGAGCTGATCAAGGTCTTCAGTGTCCAGCCAAAGTCCTATGTCTGCAAGACTGACTATTTCCTAATCCTTGCCAAGTTAAAAAACATAATTGCTGGAAAGTACTGGGCCTAGGAGGTTTTTCAATAGGTGCCGGCACCCCTTAAGCAAAAGTTTGGTAACATGTTTTACACTAACATTTTACTCACTCTTCCTAGGATATTTCACAAAAAAAAAAAAAAAATCTGATCCTTTTTATATAGCAGAAATAAAACATATCTGAGCTTTTTGTTTGAGGAGAGGCAAAGAACATTAAGGGAAAGGGTAGAAGTGAGTGCTCTTTTCCTTTATTGTAAAGTATGGAGGCAGTTGCTTTCCTCAATTCCCACTGAATTAATTCCATTACTATCCCAGACTGAAGTGTTCTAGTGTTTAAACTTATATCAGTTGAACAATAACAGTATGTGGCATCATTGAGAAAAGAGTCTTGAGGGTACTGTCAAATAACTGAGTTCCATGCCATAAAAAACATTTCATTTAGGGAATACCTACATCTCCTATAAACTACTGGAACTATTGCTGGCTTTACAAGTACCAATTATGGAAATTACTGTAATCAGGAAACATTAACCCAAAATCACAGAAGTAATGCATGCAAACCTGCTTAGTTGGTGTCACTCAGGACAATTTGTTTGATTAGTCCCAAGTATTTAACAAAAATAATTTGTTTCTGTCCACACATTGCAGTATGTCCATACCAATTGCAGGCTCTGTCATAGACTGGTGAACAAAATCAAATCCAATGATGAAGGACAGGGTATTCTTTATTCTTCAAAATAGCTAATCCTCTACAGTGCTAGATTGCACTCACAGCTCATCTTCAAGGACCTTTTGAATGAAAGTTGATGCAGCATAATTTCTAAAACATCTGAGCTCCATGAGCTGCAAATAGTATGAATATAAAATATTCATTTCCCTGCAATATGTTTAGAAAAATTTCAAAGAATACTTCTTTTGCCACAGAAAATAAAGCACTAGGTCATTTTTATTGTTTCCTGCTTCAAAAATAACAGGTGACTGATAGAAAACTACACTGAGTTCTGTTTCTGCTCATCCATCTACAGCTGACAACCCATTGTATGGCTTTTATTTATTGGCATTGTATGTCAATGTCAAATATGTTTGGAGGCTATTTAAGCTTTTATTATGCTATGCTTCTATAGGATTAGAAAACAATCTTTGTTTTAACAATGTCTGTATGATTAGTTGATGTGCCAGCAGTAACACTGAGCAGCACCAATGTATGTCCCCAGGCTGAAACAGATGTTTTTGTCTTCTGCTTTCCTTTAGTGTTTATCTAGAAAAACTTGAATATTACAAACATTGAGCTGTCAATGTTCATGTCTGCATTGTAAAAATAAGAGTCTCTCAGTATTTCAACTTCAGGCCTTCACTTGGTCTTAAAAAGAAATTTAACTCAGTTTTCTTTTGTTTTTTTCATTTAGGTACTTAAAAAGCAAAGTTAGATTGCAAGGATGGAAATATTAATTTAATTTCCTGTTAGAACAGAATAGAACAGTAAAGTCAGAAGGAACCCACAATTATCCAGCCCCACTGCCTGACCAATTAAATTTAAATCATGTTTTTAAGGGCTTTGTTCAAATGCCTGTTAAACACTGGCAGGTTTGGGGCATCAACCAGCTCTCTGGAAAGCCTGTTCAAGTCTGTGACCACCCTCTTAATAAATAAATGTTTCCTGATGTCCACATCTATACTGTTTCCATTGTATACAAACACAATTAGTACTGTAAGGACTTCTAACTCTATGCAGCATATAGCCAGGAAGTAAAAGCTTTTTGAGAAAGAAAGGTTCAATTTTGTCTCTCCATTTAATTAAAAAAAAAAAAAGTCAGGGAAGGTCCTGTTTCCAAATCAATAAAAAAAGAAAGTTTTTAATGAAGTTGAAAACTTTGTTTAGTATTTTTGTGGGGTACACAAGAAAAAAAGTTAAAGATCTATCCCACATAGATTCTTTCCCTTGTGTCTCTCTGATTAGATTAAATTCATTCTGTCTGGGTCAGTTGTATTTAATAAGTAGCAGCCTAAGTCCTTCAAGTCAAATGCCCAGACACTGACATGCCTGTGAATAAATGGCACGCGTAAGGGTATAATTATCTGCCTGAGTTTTAAAGACACAAATACATATTTCAGCATCCAAAAAAATTATGCAAAACAGCAGCAGTTATTATTCAAGGTATTGATTTTAATGAGATACAGAAGTCTTACAGTCTCTGAAAATCAGGACACTTATTCAGGTGTTATGGTTATTATCCAACATCTTCAAAACTGGCTGCCTAAATTTAGGAACAGAAATCAATATTTAAGCATCAGCTTCAGCAGTTCATTTTTTTCAGAGGTATTAACCACTTGCAACTGCTAGTAGTTTTATCTCTCTGCATCTATAGGCCACTGTGGTTCTTTTGTCTTGGAGGTTTTTTTCAGAAATTACTGAAGACTTACTATGATTTGATTTTGGATGTCCAACTTCTGTGATATGTTCAAGGACCAGATTTCCCAAGAACCATCATTTCTAATCAGGCGTATCTAAGTTGTACTGGACTGGTTATCTGAAATCTGTAATCTTTTCTTAAAGTTTTCTAAACTTTTGAAGTAAAAGTTAGGGTTTTAAAAATACTTTGGCATTACAATTGTGGTGCTTTTCCCAGCTTTATATGAATGGTGATTTTGCCTTGCACACACTTACGAATGTGTTCTGGAAACCCAAGACAGGTGTACAGGAGCAGCTGTGGGGTGAAGCAGCCAAGCCAGGGGCCAACACAGCATCATCCCACAGCACCCAGCCAGAAGGGCAGGGAGGGAACAGGGATGGTGCTGCAGCCCAGGGATAGACAGAGAAGCTGCAGCTATGGACAGGTCTGAGGGGATGCCGTGCAAGGGCAAGGTGGGGATGGAACATGGCCAGGAACAGACATTGCTGCCACCCAGTGTGGGAGGGACAGCTACCAGATCCCAGGATTTGCTACACTGGTCAGGGCTTCCCTTAAGGACAGCCACCAAACCCTGGGTAGGGAGGGGAACTTGTAGGACCTGTCAATGCCCTCAAGAGGCTGTGAGTAGCTTCATTTCCCTCCAGATATTGTACAGTCAGCAGATGGAGAAAAAAAACACTTCTATGGGACCATAATGCTGTATTTTAGATGTCTATCTTCCAATCAGACAAGTCTACCTAGATAAATGAAAAATCTTGTATAAATCTAACTTTTAGGTACCTAAATAATGAGGCATTAATCTCTCCCCCTATTTACTTTTAGTGGAAGCAGGGATTTATCAGACCCATAATATTTTGTCTTCTAACTTTCTTACTGTCACCCTGACATGACAGCAGCTACACCTTCTCTTAAATATTAAAAATAAAAAAGCTATTTCTCTATCAAAACTGACTTAAATTATCATATAAACCATTAGAATGGGGTGTGCCTAGCCTTGAAATTTGGGTTATTAATCCATATGGGTTTTTTTAACTCAACTGATTTTCACAATGTTAGAATTTGAAAAGAGAAGGAAATAAAGACCTGTTTCATTTTGGTTGTGTAAATTTTCTCAGATAAAAACTTGAGATATGCATGCTTATTATCTCAGCACCAGAGAGAGACCAAGCAAACAGATGAAGCTTCTAAAATAATAGTACTAAGATACCTGGTATCTTAGTACTATTTTACATCCTGGTAAAAAAAAAAAAAAAAAAGTACTAAGATACCTGCTCCAGCTGCTTTTATTATGTCAAAACAGCTGCAGTGTTGGGAGAAAGTGAACGTATACCTCAAGAAAGAAGAGGTAACTTACGGTAACACTTGCCTAAACCATGATCTAAACAATCAGATTTCCATTTGAGTAGCAATGTGCAGGGCTGATGAACTGCTATTCAAGGTGTTAAACTTGGCCCTGGGAAACTTTAGGGTTACACTAAAGGTCAATTTGACCTGTAGGACTTTTCCTGCAGCTGAGATTACAGTGATGAGCATTTCTATTATTAGTCGATTGTGTCAGCACTGGAAGCACTATGGGTACAGCAGCCACAAGGCTGAAACAGACAATAAGGAAGGAAACGTCACAATCGGTGAAGAACTAATTTAGTGAAGGTGCTGAAAAAAAACAGTGTTGCATGTGTAAAGGGCAGGGAGAAGAAGAGACTGCAGTGGGTCGTTGCAGACCTTTGCTTTTCATTTATCTCTTTGATGACTAATTTAATATAGTAACACAGATTGTCTATTTAACTGCCTAGATTCACATTTAATATTAAAATTTAATGTAAACTTATTCTACATTTCTTGTCTTGTATCATGACACCAAGTCTACCCATACACACGAAATGCAGCTGACATTTGGAGCCCTACACAGTGCTGGCAGTCCAGTTCAGCAGCACTATCAGGAGATCACAGAATCACGGAATACCCTGAGTCGGAAGGGACCCCCAAGGATAATGGAGTCCATCTCCTGGCCTTGCACAGGACATCTCAAAGAATCACACCCTGTGCCTGAGAGTATTCCCCTTGTGCCTGAGCGTATGCCCAAATGCTTCTTGAACTCTGTCAGGATTGTTGCTGTGACCACTGCCCTAGGAAGCCTGTTCCATCGTGTCTGAAACACAAAGCTTTGTGACATGTTCTTAGCAAGAATTCTGAATTAAAGATGGTCACAACAGCCTGATTGTAAAGATGTGGAGCCTCCATGAACATTAGGTAAATACAAGAAGGCTTAATACTGCTGGTGGCCAGAGAGCTTTTGTTTTCTAGAAAATGTGAGTGGTTTGAACGTGATGAGCTCTGTTTGAGTACCCCTTAGCAAGCATCACTCATACTAGCAGAACAGATGGCTAAACACAGAAAACAGATGACAGTGAGCAGGAAGCTCTGGTGAGCAGTTTTTCTTGGGAGAGGTAGGAAGAGAAAGAGCAGTTTGGGACTGGGAATCAGGGAGCCAAAAGACCTTAGGGAGCTTTGGGTTGTATGATTAGGGATGCTCTTTAAGTGCTGGTCCAGGACTTTGGACATGTTTGAGTTCTGTCTGGCCAAGATGGGGCTGCTTTAATGATTTGCTGTGTATCTGCTACCCAAAGGAAGGTTAGCAGAGTGCAAGTGGAACAGGGGTGGCACATTTTTTATCCTGATGAGGAGGCAATCCTTGCCCAGACCCAGGCGAGGTTTACAGGTAGTGGCTGAGTAACCAAGGGAATTCTGTGTTTGGCACGGTTTGCTCTTAGGACCTGTGCTGCAGTGAACACAAGGTGCAGCATATCACCTGGCTGCTTGTTTGGTAGGGTTTTAGTTGTTTTCTCTCATGTTCTCAAGTATTTCTAACAAACTGCTAACTACTTTTACTAAAGTAAAAGGGAATGTAATATTAATTGCCTCTTCAAAGGAGAAGCTAAACTAATACAAGCTTCCAAAAAAACCCCTGTTTGGTGTTCCTAGCATAGGTGAACATGAATTACCTGCCCAAGTGGCAAGTCAGTTTTCTTGAAATGAGGAGAGTTGAAGTGGAGCAACAGACAGAACAAAGGGTCGTGTTTGAAGCCTACAGAGTTGTCAGATGGTTCCCACCTCAGCAGTGTCACTATTTGTGCTGAGTGTCTGCAGGAGGGCAACTTCAGCAGATCCCATGAGATTCCCACACATACCTGGGGTGCACAAAATGAAATGTCATTGTCATTATTCATGTTGTTCAGATAAATATAAGGAGGGGCAAGGGAGGTGTTCTGGAGGTTTAATTTGGGGTGACAGGACTTTACTGAAAGCATTCTCTGGAATACTGCCAGCTCCAGGCATGAAACAAAGACAGACAAAAATCCACCATCTCTGTGGGTGAAAGAGATGATAGGCATTTTAGGAACTGGGAAAACTTGAACAGAAAAGATTAAATGCATTTTAACCATAATACAGCCAGGCTGCAGGCACTAAAGCTCACTACATCAGAAAGGAGTGCTTACAGTCGGAGCACTCCTCTTTCAGACTTATGTGACCTTTGGGCTGGTTGTGGCTAATGCTCAGTGCACCTCTGAGAAACATGGTAGAATAATTTCAGCATAAGCACAATAAATAAGGAAGATGAATTAGGTCACTTTCAGTGCCATTCCACCGGTTCATGCCAGTTTCAGGTGACAGGGTGAGGGCAGAACTTGCAAATGTTTCTACAGCAGTACTAAAAACCTAAACCCAAAAAGATAAAAGAACTAAAATCCTCAGACCAAATGAAAATCTACTAAGTGCCATGGATCAGGGGAGTTTGAATTAAATGATCTTTAAGGTCAATTCAAATCCTAATTATTCTATGATTCTATAATAGGCATCTCTGATACATGATGGAGAAGAAAAAACAGATGAATACCACGTTATCAAGTAACCAAACTTACAGGAAAAATATGCTAGCAGGTAAAGGCAGAGGAGCTGCTTGTGTGAGGTGAGTAATATTAAATGTAAAAGTATAAAAATATATGACAGAATTGTCAGGGCACCTAAGAGAAGTCCACAGGACTTTTTTTTCATAACATCCTCCAGCACGCAGATATTCAGCTTGAATAGATGGAATTATATAAAAATGAGTTAAGCCAGCAAAGGGATGGAGGGCATGAGAGGGTCAGAGAACAGTCAAAAAGAAGCAGAAAGACCATGAGAAGCCTGAAGAATATCAAAAGGAGTGCATCAGAAATTAAGATAAAATGTATCATGATTCAAAAAGAAACAGAAATTCAAGAAAACAACTTGCATAACTCAATAGGAAAGACACTGGCAAATTGGTTAGTATTTAAGAAATAGGACATTGGTTCAAATAAGGAGAACAGAAAAGTCCATGAAACGTGTGGGTCAAATGTAAAGCAGAAATACTGATAATTTAAAAATAACTTGAAAAATGCTTTGCCCTCCTTACTGTCCTCCTTCAGATACATTAAAATTCAGAATCAGACCAGTTACAGCAGAATCATGGTGAAAGTGTAAAAGGAGCACCTTTTGTGGGCACAGTAAGAGGAAGCTAATTTAATTTCGTTGCACTGATTTGCACTGCTGAAGGCAGTGGGGAGCTTTTGAGACCCGACACCTGTGCAGCAGATGGGTCAGAAGAGTGAGCGGAATCTGAAGTAAACGTACGGGAGCCTCAGACCAAGCAGACAGACTCTGTGTCCATGAGTCACTGGGACCAGACGGTGCTAGCCCATGAGTCTCGGAGGAGCTCAGACGCGGGGTTACAGAAGTGCGGGCTGCAGTGAGCCGTGTGCCCTCGCCAGCAGCCCGGCCCGGAGCGCTGGCCGAGCGCCGGCTGCCGCTGCGGAGAGCCGGGAACACGGACTGGGCACCGACTGCCCAGCGGGACAGCGCCTCTGAGGAGGAAAGCGACTGCTGGGCACCTGAACGAGCAGCACCTGCTCCGGGGGAAGGAGGATGGGCTTTGCATAAGGAAAGCCTGGGGCAGAAATCTCCGGAAAAGATAGCATCTCCTGACACTGCTGCTGGAGCACAAGGGCGCTTTCTAGTCCCACTTTATCAGCGCCTGAAGAATTCACAGCTCCAGCTGCTCTGTCTGCAGTGTCCTATATTTTACATGCTTCTCATTCCATGATAACCCTGTTCTGCCTTTGCTTTTACATCACAATCCGTTTTGAGGCTTATCCATACAAAGCATCTCTCGTAAGGCTTATCCCATGCTCAGAGAAAACTTTAGCTCTGACTGCATTTGCATTAATACGTCCTCTCTAGATGTGTCCTTTAATTTGCTTTGGCTTATAAATGGCTTCTGCAGAGTATCTATAATGATAATTCAGAGTTATGTGGCCTATAGCATCTAGCTGTACAGGTTGTCACTCGTCCCCTTGTCCGACTCAACCTAGTTCTGTGCGAGGTCCTTCGAGACCTCATCCTCTCCATACAAGTTTGAAAGAATTAGGAGAAAACTTGCCTCTGAA
Source organism: Leptocoma aspasia (assembly GCA_013399835.1). NCBI lineage: Eukaryota > Metazoa > Chordata > Aves > Passeriformes > Nectariniidae > Leptocoma > Leptocoma aspasia. The sequence goes on from VXAX01003958.1 coordinate 605,125, forward strand.
GGTACACAGTAAATTCTCCCTTGCCCAAACCACTTACATGCAAGATCCAACTTCCTGAGTGCCAGTCCTTCTGTGTTTTACCTTGAACTTCGCAGGAACTCATTAAACTCTGAAAAAATCCATTATGCTTTCTTGTCTCTTGGCTCCAAATGGGAAATGTACATTGACAGGCAATGTCCTATCACATAATTTCTTAGTAGTTGTTATGATTGTTATGTACAGCTATGAATGTGCAAAAATATACTTAATATCACTATATTAAGGAAGTAGTAATAATATATTACATAAAGCAAATGCATAACATATATAATGGTGACAAATTTATTTAAGTAAATTAAGAATACAGCAGAGGAGCTATTTTCCAGCTAACTTGGATTAAAATGCTCACTGTTGGAAGTCTAATTTAAATTTTTATGATTAGATTATGATAACGATTGTGAACTCAGTACTAAAAGTATATAGCCCTAAAAGTCCATACAAGCACCAATTAATCTATCCTGAAATTCTCTGAGCAAGAAAATGTGTTTACCATGGAATATTTTATTAGCTCTTCATTTAAAAAAGGTACTTCCCCATGGGGGAGAGGTTTCTCAGACTGGACACTGAAGAATGCTGATGATGCCACAGACTCCTCACTAATTGGACTCACAAGCAAGAAAATCTTGGTTATTGTCTGTCACTTGGCTTTGGAGACCCACAAGCCTCAGCCTGAAAAAGCTGTGGTTGTAGATTTCCCACCCCTGATTCCATCTCAATGACTAATTACCAGCCACTTCCCATTCAGAAGGAAAAAAACACTGTTCTACTTTTATTTGCTAGCAATGCACCATATATTTAAGTAAATATTGATTTTCTAATCTCTAAGATAAAGTACCACAGAATGGCAATTTTGAAACAGTGATAGTGACACATGCTCCATTAAGCTGTCTCTCCTCCCCTGTGCCAAGGCTTGTTGTCAGTCTGGGTAGGCTAGTTCCCAAATATCTGACTCTTTATCTGAGCACTTTCCCCTCTTTTCATATCACCTTTTATGAAATTAAGTAGTAAACTTGTGCAGGAGCAACATCCATGTCCTGCCTGTGTCAGTATAAACACATCCATGGGCTTTATTTTGTGGCTCAGTTTATTTACAGAAAGACATACAACTTATCAGGCAAGTTGTGCTGACAGCAAATAAAACCTGTTTCAAATATTGATAAACTCCTTCAGAGGTTAGCAAAAATGCTATAGCTTCAACATTCACACAGAAACAGAATATCAAACATTTCCCCAAACAGGGATTTTGCAGCAATAACTTCCTATGTCTGGGTCTAAATATGAAACAAAAATGCTTTCATGAAGAGGAAATGAAACACAAAATTAAATTCAGAAAGTCAATAATTAGACAATAGAAACTCCCTTCAATCCAGCCACCTCCCCTCTCTCTGGCCCTATAAAGTACTTTTTGAGTGTATTTTCTCATCCTTTTTTAATAGGTTAAATTTCACAGCTCCATTCCTCACAACTGAATGATTTTTTACCAGAACAAATGAAACATTTTCAGTGCATGGTCAACACCTAAATGAAATAGGGTTGTAGATTTGGCCTCAGCCTTCTGTTTCTCTACAGGTAATGTAACAGAAGGCCTTTCCACAACAGTCTTCAGACCACAGGGCTGGGAGATTACAGATTGTCTATATCTGTAAAATCACATGCAAACATGTTTTTATCACAGTTGTAGATGGAATACACTTCATTTTTCTCCCCTGCAGCAACATTTTTTCCTATCTTTCACTAACAAATCATTTCACATTTTGCCAGCAGCACCACTGAGGTGCTTCCCTGGGGAGGTTGAAGTGGGTTGGTCACTGTATAGGTTCATAATAATCCAAGTTCCTGCCAAAACCAACACTGTAACCATGGCAGGTTTATTTAGTGGATAAAGGGCTCCATGTCTCTGTGCCCAGGTATGAAAAACTTGTTTGAGCCAGGATCCTACCCAGGAGCTGTGGGCTAAGATTCTATCTCTGCTTTTCTGCAGGGAGGCCAAAAGGGAAACATCTGTACCTGCACTTGTAGGCTGATTTTTAACAACTCCCAGCCCAGACACAGGTCTTGCTGGAAGTAGAAAGACAAAAGTCAACATTGGCAGATCAAAACCTGTTCTGTTTGATGAACAAACATAATTAAGGCATTAGCAGAATGAAGTTAGAACCTATGCCTATCTTGATAGATAGGGATCTTACCTCAGCACTGATAGTACCAGTACTACATGTTGGCAAAGTCTTTACAATTGTTTAATTCTCTCGGAGCTTAGGGGCCACAGTTTTTTAGGGATGCCTGAAGTCATACTCAATTTGAAATTCACCCTATATACTTTCAGCTAACCCAACTTACTAAAAAAAATCCCAAACTTAACTTTAAAAATACTAAGACTAAAACTTGTTTGACATGTCCTTCCTTTCCAGAACTTTTTATCATTTTCTTTTTTTTGCTTATTTTAGACCTTGTAAATCAATAAGATAGAAAACATCTGTGACTGGAAAACATGGAAAGGCAGATACATGAGATGACTATTACCTCCTTTGAGACAGAAGAAGCAATGAGGCTATCATGAGATGCAATTCCATCCACAAGGTAAGTGATGGAAAAATGGGCATCCAAAGCCCAAAGTCAATCTGAAAAAGTATGCAATTTCTACTTTCTAAAATCTGTAGTCATAATGCAATAAAAAGGCCAATTGAATAAGCACATTCACTAAATGCTTCTGCTTTGATGATGAGCTGCCTGTTGTGTACAAAGTCTATTTAGACAACAGTGCTGTTACTTGATGTAGCTGTTATGCTGCAGAATTTCAGACCCAGTAAGGCAGAGAAGGTGGTTCAAGTTCATATATTCACAGATTCATAGATAATGCTGACAACCTATTCTGATTTCTGTGTGAGAGCAACTCGCTTCACTAGGGAAATTAAAAAGAGCTGTTGAGAATCAAGGTCCACATTATCATTCTACAAGCACTAACAAGGACATGTAAGTATGATATCACTATGTCTTAATGTAGCTATGTATCAGCTGGGTGTCAGCTGCACTAAAGCACACAGGAGTTTTATTTTCTAATGATGCCATTGATTTTTTGTAGTAATACCAACAGCAGTAGTTGTAGAAGGACAGAAGGTCTCATATTTGACCAGGGTCAGATTAGGCCAGACAAAAAACAACACAGAGAAGTCAAACCCTTGACTGAAAGAGTTTTTAAATTAATAAAAGGAGAGAAAGAGGAATGCTATATGAATGCAAGTAAGTTATCAGCATAATCAGTGCAAATTCACTTTTCAGCAAGGCAGAAGCGGGAGGTGACAAGGACCAGTCAAATCTGGCTGGGGTGATGGGAGCTCCACAGCTGGTGAGCACTACCAGACATCTGCCATTGCCCACATGTGAATTCAGCTTAGTTCCACTGAGATAGGTACAGGAACAAACACGCTTCCTGCTTCCAGGAAGAGTGAGGGAAGCAGCATGAACTCCACAGGCTCTTGAGTAAACCCTTATCTGGGAGAAACAGAGCAGCCCCAGCTTCTGCACTCAGCAGTGGCAAACAACTGGAATAAATTACTATTGCACTGCCTTGCACAGAAAAGGAAAGGATCGTAACTTTTATGACTCTAAGGATTTTTAGATTAAAAATTAAATTATACAATAAGCAGAAAATATTAAAAGTACACATGGGGGCCATCTGCTTGGAGAGCAGGTGGATGTCTGACCTCCATAAGGTTTCGGTGATAAAGCTGATATACTACAGTTACCATTGATCTCACTGTCACTGTGTTATTAAAGAGCTGTAATACAGTAATCATGTCACAGCAGCTAGGAAGCAAAGTGGCATCTCATGTGTATAAGGAGTTTCAGAATATACTTGATCATACGCTTGGCTCATAATCTGTTATATTCTCTGTGCCTCAAACTTGGTCTTATTAAATTGAGCAGGAAAAATATTGAGATGCTTGGACAGGTGTGAGTGAGCAAAGATTGATCTGGTGACCTTCACCATGCACCTGGGAAAGATATATCTAAACAAATGTGAAAAAAAAAAGTCACAATGTCTACTGGAGGATGCTAACTTAGGTAGGTATGGGAAATGCCATGTCATTTTGATGCCTTATGTCTTAGCTTTGATATTTTTCAGATTCTGTACTGCATTAGTGTATAACACTGAACTCCATATAGAATGCTAGTTAGCTTTCTTCACATTTTGGTCAGATTAAACAATCCTTCTAAGCCTGAGAACCAAGGTCATCATCACAGACTCAGGCCTGAAAAGTATAAACAAAAGTCCATCAGGGTGAGAACCAAACCAGGGGAATGTGACCACTGCCTGAAGCTATAATTGGACAATTANCTGGAGGATGCTAACTTAGGTAGGTATGGGAAATGCCATGTCATTTTGATGCCTTATGTCTTAGCTTTGATATTTTTCAGATTCTGTACTGCATTAGTGTATAACACTGAACTCCATATAGAATGCTAGTTAGCTTTCTTCACATTTTGGTCAGATTAAACAATCCTTCTAAGCCTGAGAACCAAGGTCATCATCACAGACTCAGGCCTGAAAAGTATAAACAAAAGTCCATCAGGGTGAGAACCAAACCAGGGGAATGTGACCACTGCCTGAAGCTATAATTGGACAATTAACCTTGAATATGCAAATACACCAAACTTACATCTGTCTGACAAAACTCATGACAGTCATCCATCATGGGTGTAGCCTCTGCTAGGCCTTTGCACTGCCCAGGGTGTATCCTTNTTAAACAATCCTTCTAAGCCTGAGAACCAAGGTCATCATCACAGACTCAGGCCTGAAAAGTATAAACAAAAGTCCATCAGGGTGAGAACCAAACCAGGGGAATGTGACCACTGCCTGAAGCTATAATTGGACAATTAACCTTGAATATGCAAATACACCAAACTTACATCTGTCTGACAAAACTCATGACAGTCATCCATCATGGGTGTAGCCTCTGCTAGGCCTTTGCACTGCCCAGGGTGTATCCTTTGAAGGCCTTTTAAAAAATACCTACTTTATTCTCTAACTCTGTCTAGCCTCAGTTCTAGGTAGCCAGTCCATGGCATCAATTTCTCCATTGGCATGACAGCATGAGGCCCAGGGATTAATTTTTGTTCTCTGCAAGAGGTCTCACATCTCTTCTATCTTTCATGCCAAGGCCTCCTAGCTGCAAAATGTTGACAACTGGCCAGTTGCAAAAGATCTCGATCAGCATCCTCTGAGAAGCATTTTTTGGATATTAGAACACATCCAGGATGCATGTGCTTGGTGTCATCCCAGATCATCAAGCTCACAGGAGTTAAACCTTTGCTAGTGCTTCACAGTGAGTTACCTATTCTTGCTAGAGGTTGCTCCATACAGCTTGCTGTCTTCTGACTTCAGTGAGTCCTGCTCCCTTCTGCCCCTTGTCCCCATCCTGGGAGTCACCTCACCTCTGCAGAGTGCTCTCCCTCACCATCAGCTCTTTCTGCCCACATCAGCACTACTCAGCCTTGAATTGCCTCCTCCATCACACAGAGACTCCCTGCAGCCATGTGGCAAGCAAGGAAAGGTATTAGAAGGGTAGCACAGCACTTCATGATTTGTCACCCTGCTTTATAATGAAACAACAGTCCACATTTACCTGGAGCCTAAGAGAAGGGCTCCTCATTATTAGGACAGAGTTACTTCTACACAGGGAACCAGTAGAAGACATGAAGATATACTTTAGTCTTATCCTTAAAGTACTCCAGTTATCACCACCATCTTTGTAAGCCAAAAACCTGTAATAATCACATTGTTAAAATTAATGTCTGTTCTTACATCCAACTCCCTTACACAGATCAGCCTGAAAGGTGCTAGCCTCCAATCTGGGTTTTCTGATTAGAGATTTTTACTGCTGTAGACTGAGTGGTAAATTATGTTTAAAGTGTTGTTAAGTACTTCTTCTAACAATGATAGATGACAACACTTAATAGTTACAGGGTGAAAAAAAGCTAAGTAAAACCCTGCTTTGATCCCAACTAATTCAAATATAGGAGCTTGCCTTTTCATCACAGCACATTTCTGGGAGGATTCAGAGCTGAATTGTGGACATATTGTGGACAATTATACAATTGTGGACACACTGCTTCTACAGCTAGCTTTGCCTCAAAGTCACACAGCATTCTAAATAAATCAAAATTATTTTTCCATCCACTTTCCACTTACCATATATATAACCACACTACCTGCTCATAGTGACAGAAGAAAAATTTTCACAAATGTTTCTCGATGTCCCTCGTGTTTCATGCATTAAAGATGCTACCAAAATATCCTACTTCTATTAATTTATTCTTAAATTTGCACATTCATTGATTTCTCATCTGTTCATCTCTACTGTGTCATGCATTTCTCCTTCTGATGCTGAATTGTTCTTGTCATCCACACTAAAGTAATTTGCTTCTCCCTGGCAGAGGTCAGGGAATAAGTTGGAGTATGCAATAAAAAGACAGAGATTGCTAATTAAAATAATTATTAATATATTTTCACTATTTTATATCATGATCAGTACTTACATAACATATAATGAACAATATAAAAGGATGCTTCAGGAAGTTGGGGAGAAGGTAAGAATGTCAGACCCTAAAATCCATACAAAAGATGGCTCAGGGGGGTTTGTCCAATTTTCCAAGCCCCTTTATATATGGTGCCTTACCCCAAAACTCTGCTAATGTCTCATAATGTGAATACAATTATACTGAAATAAAAAATAAAATAAAAATTATTAAAAGAAATGGTATGTGAGACTAATATTCCATGTCTCACTAGAACGGAGTTGCTAGAGAAATATTTCATTTTCATTAGACCAGGCTTTTTAAGATTCGAGAACTAATCTATACAGTTTTACCTGGCATTGAGATACTGAACTTTATTCCACTCACAGAGTTAAGTGTCAATAACTGAAGAGAAGTTCTTAGCTCTATTCATTCCCTTGTAGGGGCTGTCAGCTGAATTTAATGTTTGTATGCTCAGGGTGCAGAAATCTACAATAAATGTGTTCTGCAAGAATGCAGAATAATTACAAGCAAAACACAAACCGTAGGAAGAAGGTTGAACATCTACACTTAAACAGAATTCTGATATCCACCAAGCAGAGAAAAGTTCTTGCATGACCATATAGGAGCTCTGGGAAAAAAACAAAATTATGTGCCTTGTCTCGGTTAAGGAGTAGTTAACAGAGAACCAGGGTTTTGCTCTTCTGCTAAAAAGTGATGCCAATAGATGGCTTCTATAAAATTAAGTTAAAAAAAAAAAACTAAAACACCTTATTCAGTAGTTTACTTGACCCTTTAGCGAGAACTAAACCCTAATACGTAATAGATCCCTTCCTGAGAATTTTTCCCTTAACTTCAAGCAGGAAGAGAATTTATTCTCCTCCACTATTTTGCTTAAACCAACTTTCCTTTCACTCCCCTGGCTGCACCTTGTTTCAGCCAAGCTCATTCCTGTCCAGTTTTGCTACCACTGTGGTCACAAGCCCCCCTGACCTGGTGCTCTACAGTATCTCTGTAACTCTCTTTCTCTGTTCCCTGCCTGATTCCCATAAAGCTGTGGCCATCACCATGTTTTACCAGTCCTTTCTGCACTCTGAGCTGCCAACATGATGCTTCACTGAGGAAAGCAGCAAATTCACACGACACTGTAGAATGACTCAGCCAGCATGTTTCCTTCAACTACCTGCAGCAGCTGGATGCTGAAAGGGACTCAAGGAAACATGCTGAAAATGCAGACCTGCAAGTCACATTAGATGTGGGATATAATGGAACAGGGTGGCTTAGGGGCTCATAAATCACTGCTATACCTCCTTCACCACTACATTTTGGTTCCACAACCCAGAAGTCTATTAAAGATAAGTAATTATCACCACACCTCCCCAGGAAGCATTCTCCAAAAAATGGCCCTCAGACAGATTAATGCTTCCTTTTTCTGCAACGAAGTCTTGATTTTAACTTTTTTTCGTACGATTAAGGAGCACTGTAAAACATTTTTATTATCTTTTTGCTCAGACTGAGAGACAATTATTGTGTTGTTTGTATATGCAGCAACCTATTCAAGTATTAGTCATTTTCCTTGTTATTAGCTTCTGCTTTAAATTGCTTGATAAAAAATTATGGCCACATTTGTGATCCCACAGTGTTTGTTTTCTTTTTTTATGGCATGACAACACAAATGAAAAGAGACAGCTAATGGCCTGGGGAGGAAGACATGTGGTCTCAACAGGAAGGCTGCAATGACAGGTATGAACAGTCATTAAAGAGGTAGGGTGAGAGCACATTGATTTTCCAAAGGAAAATACTTTTTTATCCTTCCAAAGATATCTTCCTGTAATTATCTGGTGCTGTGTTCATTCGATACGTGTTAATTGGAACAAGTTTTTATTTGCACAGGTGGCAGCTCAGGCTATCCTCTCACACTGTAACAACACCAAGTTACACAAAACAGAGAATATGCAGCACAGCTTCTGCCCTTCACAGGACCACAACTTCATGTACCAACAGCCAGAGGTGGCCAAGTGGCTGACAAGACTGTCACCAGGGTCCCAAATTGCTAAGGACATACTTGTGAGCACAACAACCAGGATTATGTCCATTCTAGTAAGTGAAAAGGGCCAGGGACCATCCCCCAGCCTGGAGGCCAACTGGCATAGCACGACTTTATCTTTTTGGCTAAACTCTCATCTTCAGGATCAGAGTGACTGCATTCAGGCTGTTCACTGGGAACTGTCCCTGCTTTGTGCTGTCTCCCCAGACCTACCTGAGCATATTCTTGGAAAGCAGTACTTGCAGCAGGTCAAGGCTCTGCTAGGACTGGGCTAACAGCTTAACAGTGAACATGGCCCTTGCACGTGCCCACAGTCTGACACTGTTTAGTTTACAGGTTATAGGCATAACCATGGAAACTCCTCTGAATAATTGTGCAGAAGAGGCTCATGGATTAAAAATAAACCCAGCACTATAGATTTGCAATGTGAAGCGCACTTACAGAGATTTGTAAGAATTTGATGGATTGTAGCTGTAAAGTGCTGCTTACACTGTGAAAATGAATTATATCTGTCTTATCCTATCATCAAAAGAGTTTTTAGAAAATATAGGTCCTCTTATATACTGGATAAGAGAACTTAATTGCTTAATGGTGACTTCTAAGAAATTAAGATGTCTCTCAAGAAATAGTAAACAGCATTGGCCTTGCTTTTATGCCCTCCTTCACTGAAAAGGAGTGAACAGCCTCATAGGTAGGAAGTCAACACACTGTAATGTCCAGATTTCTGCTCAGACAGCACAAGTTTTCCCAAAACACTGTGTCTGTAGCCTCTGCACACACACATCAGTTATGCCCTCCCATCCTCCCAGTGACCCTGCCAGCATGGCCAGGGGGTTTATAGTGACAGACTAACTTTAACTTGTGTATGCCAGGAGTCACAGCCCTGCCCTGCTTCAAAGCCTGCAGTCAGAGCCCAGCTAGGGCAAATCTTTGCATATACAGAAGCCTTTGCTGCAGATTTCTAGTGATGGAGAGTAGCTATGCACTCAGGTGCCAGCCTTGATACACTGCATCTGAGAACTAATCACAGATTGCTCAGATCCTTTCTGCAGCCACCCATTAGTTCAACATGCTGTATTCAAACATGCAATCTTTCTTAGCAATGCTTGGAAAACTGCAAATCTAGCCAGACCAATTAGATTACAGGTTTATTTTCTGATTTCTGTTGCTCTTTCTCTCTAACCAGTATTACCTCTGCGGGCATCCTCAGTACTTAACTTCACACACAGTATTTATGCAATTAAATGCACAATTTTCCCTTTTGATTTTAAGCACACATACAAATTGCTATTCTCATTCACAAATAGTTATACAGGCACAAATAATCTCCTTTCAGTGTGAAAAGCCTACTATTACCAAGTGTGCTCATGCTTCCATCTGTAAGCTAACTGATGAATCATTAGTCATGCTTCATATTGAGGGATGTTTTTCTGGGAGTTCCTTTAAATCCCACTTTTGGATCTTTGAACCTCCTTGCAGTTAGACCATTTTTTGTTCTAATAGCAACACCAGTGAAGGGGTTCGTTTCGAGCCAGATGTTATGAGCTCTCAGTGATCTCTTCACACCCGAAATAGCCCAGCTACCCGGATGGCATAAAAGGAGCAGGATGGCTCTTGTAGCAGTGTTTGAAACAGAAAAAGGTTTAATAAGAAGCAAAACAACAAAGCTCTTTTCGGAGAAAATCCGTGCCAGGTGCAAGAGGTCCTTGCCCTGCTAAGACACACCACAAAAGCAATTATCTCCTTTGTTATCTTCTTTTTCTATTAAATCACCCAGGCAGGACCTCTTGGCCTCGGTCCAATCAGACAGCCCCAGGTTTGAGGTGAAGTCCAAAAGGTTCTATGAGGTGTCCCTGTACCAAATTCAGAGAGAACCTTCTAGGGTCTTCGTCTTATTTGGCAGACAAAGAGTATTTGGAAATTCTCTTGTAATTTGGTCACCCCATAAACAGAGGGCATGCTCCTACACACCAGAACTATGTTAATTCCATAAGCGTGATTGGCAGCCAACATTACAGTGCCTCAGAATAATTCAGAGGGGGGTCTAGACTAATCTAAAAGTAGGGTCTACACTGAATTCAGATCAGGCTGCTCAGGGATTTATCCTGCTGGGTCTTGAAAACCTCCAAGAATATCCTACAGTCTTTAAACTGTTACCACAGGGAAAAAACTTTTCCTTCTATCAGTACCTCCCCATTCTCTGTCACGCTCCCACCTGTACCACTACAAAAGTAGGATAGGATAGGATAGGATAGGATAGGATAGGATAGGATAGGATAGGATAGGATAGGATAGGATAGGATAGGACCAATAACCTCTCTCCTGTTCATACAGTTTTTTCCCTGACCAGTTCAGGGTTGACCAAAAGTTAAAGCATACTGTTAAGGGCATTATCCAGTGCTTCCTAAACACTGACAGCCACAGGGAATCAACCACTTCTCTAGAAATTCTGTTTCAGGGTTTGATCACCCTGTTGGCAAAGAAATGCTTCCTTCCTAATGTTCAATGTAAGCCTCCCCTGCCACAGCTTTGAACCATTCCCACATGCCCTGTCTCTGGATATCAGGGAGAAAATAAGCAGTGAAAAAGCCAAGATCCATCTCCTCAGCACAGGGAACTGCTTTTAGGTCTCCCTAAAGCTGTCAGTGCTCCAGGCTGAATAAGCCCAGCTCTCCAGCCTCTCTTCACAGGTCAGGTACTCCATCCATCACCACACTTGTGGCCCCCATTCAGTCACTTCAGTTTACTGATGTTTTTCCTCATTAGAGGGGACAAAACAGGACTCACTGTTCTAGACGTGGTCTAACAAATGCCAAGTAGAAAATAAATAAACCCTTCCTTGTGTGGTCTGGCTCTGACCCTGCTCTTACAACCCAGTGTGCTGGTGCCCTCTCTGCATGCCAGCCTCCCTATGGTTCTATGTTCAGCTTTACCACCAGCAGAAACCACAGGGACTGTCCTGCAGTGCTGCTCCCAGGCGGGCAGTGGCTGCCCTCTGGTATTGCAAGGGCTCATCCTTCCTAGCAGCAGCAGTTGGCAGTTCTTGTAGAGGTTCAGGAGGTTCATGTCAGCCCATATTTCTAGGCCTCTGAGTAGCAAACCTGCCTGAAAACACAACTGTTCACCTCAATTTGTTATCATCCATAAAGCTGATCGGATATCATCTGACTTCTCTCCCAGATCACTGACAGATGTGTATTGGGTCTGTGTGGCAAGGGTTTGGCAGTGATGGGGCTACAGGACTGGCTTCTCTGAGGAGCTGCTAGAAAGTTTTCTCATGTCCAACTGAGCTAATGCCAGCCGGCTCCAAGATGAGCCCACTCCGGGACAAGGCAGAAAAAACTGCTGCACAACAGCAGCTGGAAGAGAGAAGTGAGAAAATGTCACAGGAACAGCCCTGCAGCCCCCGAGGGCAGTGCAGAAGGAGAGACAAGAGCTGCTCCAGGCACAGGGGCTGAGATTCCCCTGCAGCCCGTGGTGCAGCTCGTGGTGAGGCAGCTGTGCCCCTGCAGCCCATGGAGGTCCTCGTTGAACACAACTCATTAATTATTGAGCCTGATGACCCACACAGTGACCCAGCCTAATAGCTCACCCCACCAGCCTGTAATATCCCAATTTGGATAGCTGGAAAGAAGGTGTCACTAACAATGTCAAAAGTCTTGCTAAACTCAAGGTAGGTATCACCATACCTCTCCCTCATGAGCAATTCTGGGCTTTTATTCTTTAAAGAATCAAAATATTCCCTTCAGCCACAGCATGCTTAGCATCCCATATTCCTTTCAGAGCTCTTTCTCCGAGATTAGATTTCCCCCTCAGCCTGTAGCCATGTCATTATTTGATCCTCAATATAACCTTAATAACTTTATCATTGGCCATGTTTAAAATGTGGATTGCTGGCTGGAACCCAACTCATCGAAATATCAAGACTGCTGTGTTTCCATAACCTGCTCTTATATTCTTCCTAGCACATTATGTAGTATTTCTTATGGAGCTGCCAATCAGACAAAGAAATGGATGTGTTCTCCTTTTTGTCACTGCTCTCACCAGCTCTGGATAATGTAGCCTTTACAAGAATCACCGGGAGGCGCAGTTTAATGAGGTTTTGCTTTAGTTTATCCAGAAGAAACAGTAGCATCACTGAACCTGAATACAACACAGACTGGAGACTTTCTACTAAATATGTAGTTAATTCTTTCTGCTAACAGCCTCCCTGTTGGCAGTAGTACCTATTCATATTTTTTCTACCTTGTGCTCTACCTAAAAGTTATGATCTGTGTGAGCTTACTTCTCTCCTATTCGTACAGTTTTTTCCAGTTTGCTTTGTTCACTGTGAAACCAGAAGAGGAGACATTTTCCTTGACTGTAAAAAAAGCAGAGGTATTCTGTCTTAAAGAAATGTTTATAGGCAGGATGCTAAAGACAAGTTCTATCTTTTCTTTCTCATTTCCAATTCAACTGTATGATTTATATATATATATATATATATATATATATATTGTAGACACTCACTAATGATAGCAGTAGCTTTTTCATCCCAAAGAAAATTTCCAGGGAAACATGTGATCTGCTAAAACAGTATTCATCACTCTCCAAACTTGGATCTTAGGTCAAGAAGTGTCACTTAATAATCTTTTACATCAAATCAAATAAGAAAGTCAAGAAAAATGTAATTTCAGGAGCAGAACCTATACTTGTTCTTCTGAATCACATTTATAATGCACAAGAAAAAAAAAGTTTCCCATTTCATTCCCCATGAATGAATGTCTTTATCTTCAGCTTTATGAGATTTCTGATGGTTCTGGCTTAGTCTGGGTGCTGTGGGCTGACCCTGGCTGGGCCTAAGGTTCACATTGATATGTGAACATGGTGTTTGTCTTCCTAAGTCACCCCTGCCCGTGATGGAGTCCTGCTCCCCTGGACATGGCTGAACACCTGCCTGCCCATGAGAAGCGGTAAATGATTTCTTTATTTTACTCTGCTTGCATGTGAGGCTTTTGCTTTACATATTAAATGGTCTTTATCCCAGTCCACAAGTTTTCATACTTTTACCCGTAAATGATTTCTTTATTTTACTCTGCTTGCATGTGAGGCTTTTGCTTTACATATTAAATGGTCTTTATCCCAGTCCACAAGTTTTCATACTTTTACCCTTCCAAGCCTCTCCCCAATCCTACCAGTGAGGAATGAGCAAGTGCTGGCTGGGGGTTAGCTGCCTGGTGCGGTTAAACCATGACACTTTTCAGTGATTTCAATTCTATATTCCATTCTAGTGTTTTCCCTAAATCGCACCAAGAACTTTTGTGTCTGGAACAAAATAATGAACTTTTACTTTCCCACTATGACCGCGGGAGCAGAAGAACTGCTCCTTTCCCTCTCAACAAAATAAAATAAAACCAGAGCACAGAACAGTTTCCAATTCAAAGATATGTCTGAACTTTCTCCATTTTCACATAAGATGCCTGAGTGTATGGCTTCACTAATTTAATTCCCATTTGCTTTGCTGTAATATACCCTTTGTAAATGTTAGAAGTCCATCTGCTTGTTTTTCCATCAGAGCCTTGGCACGATTCCAGCTGCAGATGTGGCAGCTCCAGTGCAAAATGAGCAACAGTTTAAACAGTCTCATTTCCAGACCAAATGTGAAAGCTTTTTCCCTTAATGGAAAAATATATATCCCAAATCAGTAGTTTGTTAACAGGTCCATAAATAGGAATACTAAACAGGGAAGGCCCATCAGAAATGGACCAAAACCATGAATCTGGGAGCCTTCTTAGAGGGATCTCCTGCTCTCAGTAACTTACAGAATCACGTTTCTTCACCTCTAATTCCAGAGATATTTTGGTGAGGCAAAAACTAAGACTAAACTTCAGATGTGAAGGATGACCCCAACAGTGTGTGTCTGTAGGGGATATAGTCATATTTTGCCTTCTTGGTGTGCACCTTAGAAGGGATATTTTCCAAGAGTGTTTTTAAGATCATTCTGGTCTTTCACATCTACCTCTACCCCTCTATCTCTCCTTCATCTGGGAAGCCCCAACCCCACTGCTAACTGTCTAGGGGCTCAGCCATGTTCATAAGGCTAGTCCCAAAGAACCATCCCTGATACACAACTTTCTCAGAAACCCTCACCTGTCCTTCTCTTTTCAACCTAGGCTAGTTAAAAGTAAAATCTCTGTACTTTTCCTCCCCCTTCTATATGGAAAGCATCCAGCTCCTCCACAGCAGAGACTGACCCTAAAGTGCCCTTTCCAGAGACTATCAGATGTTTCAACTCCATCAGATGGCTTTATTGGCCACTGAGGGTTTTATAGACCTTCATCCTGGTGTATTTTTTATGCTTTTATTACCTCTTATAAATAAGACAATGGTCATTTTTTATTGTTTCAGAATGGCTTCCTGTCTGGTAAAGATCAGGGTACAAACTGGGTTGCATAACTTCCAGCTTCTAGAGAATCATTGAAACGATGGGGCAGGAATACCTAAGGCAGAGACTGCTTGAGCTCTGCCTTGAATAAAAAATGGTCTTTAATTCTGGCAGCATACACAAGCATCACTTTTCAAATACAAAATTCCTCCCACTAGATACTGAAAATTGGAAAAAGGCCAGCAGTGTTAAACAGAAGACAGCACTTGTTCTTCCCTCAAAGAAGGTCTGATTTGGAAGAAGTGGAGTACAGTCCTGATAAATCTCCCTTTAGTTCTGGAGATGCAATATGTCAGCAGGGTGAAAGGGAGCGGGCAGGAGAAACAGCACCTAAAAGAGCCACTAGATATTGTGGTCAGGATCACGCAGCTGAAGATCAGACAGTCAATCTGGAAATAGCAATAGAGAAGAAAAGCAAGGGAGCACAGTGAGAGGCAGTGGGCTATTACAGTTAATAGAAAGAAGTGTTTTGACAGAGCAGGGGGACTTCTCCTAACTGGAGATTAAAGCCCACCTTGCTGCTCTGGAGATGAAGCTGGTTAACTTGATGTACATTCCAGCTGTAACATGCACAAGTGCAGCAGACAGACTACATGCCAGGCAGAGAGTTTGACTAGGCAGCAATATAATTTTTTTTGCTCTCCTTACTGAAATATTGCTGGAAAAGGATATTATAAATATATCCATGCAGAAAAAAAAATATTTTCATATCTGCTGCATTAGTGATATTTTTTCCTTGAAGAAAATCCTTACCTACAAAGAAATAGTTAACAACAGCAAGGGGAAAAAGGTGTGCTTCTGGTTTTGTATTTGACACATGCTAAAATTGCAAGACAACAGAGAGCTGAGTTGAAAGTCAAATGTGTTCTGAGCACATTCTGGAGTCTAAAGTGAAGAGGAATAGAGGCTAGCAGAGAAAATGGATGGGGTTTTTTCACAGGTAAAGGTGAAAGGCAGGAAGTAACCTGGTGGAGAAGTTTGAGATCAGCTTTGTTGCCAAAGCTTTCCTGTGAAAAAGGCCAGACATACAAAGGTCTGGATGAACCCTATGGATGTCAAAGGAAAAAAGCACCCTTTGAAGAAAAAAGGAAAACATGTGGCATCTACCTCAACAGTATGAATAGTCTTCAGGCAAAGACTCCTCTCACGTGAGGTTTGCTTGAGGATTATGTTTCAATTGTGTCCCTTTCAATACCCTCCCTCAGAATATGCTATGCTTTTCCCCCCAAAATGCAATGCCACCCAAGCAGATGATGAAAGAAGTAGATAGAAGCAGGAAGACCCAATGGGTCCTGCATTTCCAGACATGCACATCTCCCAGTGAGCTCCAGGTCAGACTGCATCTTCTTCCTTTTGATTGTCATTTCACTATTTCATCATCACTTTTCCCTCCATCTTCTCTAACTCACAGCCTGGAAAAGTACCATTTTTGTGGGTTTTTTCCTCCGTGTTTTCTTACACGTTGATGAAATCATATTGTTCACTTCTTTCCTTCTTCAGCCCATCAGAGGTTTCCAGAACATTTCTGCTAGACACTGTTGGGCTGCCTTGCGAAAGGAACTTTGTTTCCAGACTGGCAAAAGGAAAAAAAGTGGTTCTGTGACTGCAGAATACACTGTAAAACAGAAAAGTTCATTAAATCCCATTTAGAAAATTCAGAAAAGTAGAGCACAAGCCTCTCCTTAGGTCTACAGCTGTTCCCCTGACTGCACTGAACAGCCCCTGGGATTTTATGATCCACTGAAAATGAAAACAAACCCTTTTGTTTGGAATATGGGATTTATGGTTTTTCCCTGCTTACCTCAGGGGAAATTTGTGTCAGAATACAAATCCGAGCCCATCTTTCCCTGAGACCCATCTCTCCCTGGACCAATCTCCTTTAATGACTTACCCAAGAAAGAATTTTTCATGTTGGGCTGTTGATTCCCCTGCCTTACCTGGGTTCTGCCAGACAAAAAATGAAACATTTAACAGCAGACAGGGCAATAATTTAGACAGGGCTGGAATTTATTTTAAAACAGAAGTATCTGTTTGTTAAACATCACTTTGAAATCCTCAGTCCTTTTCTCTTCTTTTTTTTTTCTGTAAGTTTTACGTATCATATGCATTTTTAACAACTAGAAAATGCTGTGGGTTTTAGCATATTTATTATGCTAAAATTATATATATAGCATATATAATTTAGGTGACATGAGATAGCTTTGTTTTAACCAAGCACCCACCCAGACTATTACATGAAACACCAGGTTTCAGATAAATCAAATTTAAAGTAGGCAACTTATAAAAAAGTCCTGACAAAAATTGTCCTATTTTTGACAGTAATTTTCCCCTGTATTTTCAAGGATATAATTCAATAAAATCTGTACAAAACCAAAATGTGATAACTAGGGTCATGCAACACTTTTGTAACAACTAAGCATATGCTAACTATACTTAAACACAAACAATTTTCTGCTGGAAAACTACATTTTTTAGGGCAGTTATAATTCTCTAGGCTTTCATTCAGAATAAATGTTAGGAACCATATCACAGTAAATGCCTGAATAAATAAGCACAACTAGCACTAAAATATGAATATTATTCAGTCTAATTTCCTTTGATTTTGACATAACAAATTTTGAAAGTCACAAAGTAGATCAAAGTTGTGTGTCACCTGCTTGCATCTAATATAAATCTAGATAAGAGGTTGTATCATTTTAAATATATCAACTTACTTAGAATGCTTTTTGGCTGCTGACACATCAGCTAGATTGCAATGATCAATAAAAGCAAAGAAAATGCTGAGATATTAGAATCTTTATAATTCCCCTAGCCAATTTTTCACACAGTACTTAGTACCCAAGTTTTATGTCTAAACTTGCCCAACTAAAAATGTAATTCATATGATAATGAAATGTCAAATAAGTCTTGAGCTAGAGATCTAGATATTTAAAGTATCTGATTCCATTAAGAAGCCATTTCTTAAAGATATAAGGAATGATCAGATGCTCTACTCATCTTCTGTCAGCATTCAAATAGAAGTGTATTTGTTTAACTAGAATTTAGCTTCCTCCTCATAAATCACTCTCCAAGAGCACTAACATCTCATTACCGATTTACACTTACACATTATATTATCCTGTAATGAAGATGAAGCCTATTAGAACAGACAGTTCACCACGAGTTCACATGCTGAAGAAAACAGTGATGGATTGTGTGGAAGGAAGGAAAAAAGCCTGTTTTGCAGATGTTAGGCTTGTTAATTTGGCATCCTGCAAGACCTGGGCAAATTTGTATCAGACAAATTCTCTAATACACCTCTGGTTTTAGCCCAGAACCTGCCTGGAATGTAATCTGTGTTAGAACTGTCACATGTTGCCAGAGAGAAAATTGGCCTTTTTGTACATCAGTGTGGTAAATCAAATCAAAAAGACACATGTTTACGCCACTAGATACATGAAAAACCTCAATAAATTTTATTTAATTATAATTATTTCAGACACTGGAGCCAAAAAAAAACCAAAAACAAAAACAAACAAAAAAAAAGGATGAGGTAGTTTTGTTCAAAATAAGAAAGGTGCTGGTACAGCATGTAACCCCACAATGCTCTGCTTTCCAGCACAGAGTGCATAAAGCTTTTCACAACACCTATGGAGCTAAAATGAGAATTTAGCATCCTGACAAATACTGCAACAAAAGTGTAAGTTCAGTGATAACATCAACAATGTAGAGAATAATTGACACATCCAGGGAATTGTAACCAGACACTTGGAAGTTACAGGAGTCCCTTCAGCTATTAATCGTGGAAATGATAACATAAACTGAGACACACTTTCAATCCAAGGAAGATGAAACTATAGGAAGAGGAAAGTCTCATAAGTATGATGATGTGGGAACCTGTTCAGGCTATCACCTGAAAGCTGGACATTATAGAAATTACTGAGCTGAGTTTGCTTTGCTTTGCATTGTCACCTGAGGCTGCAGCCTCATTTAGGAATTATGCATAGCATGTGTCCTAAATGCAAACTTGTTCAGAATATTTCTGACAATCCAATGGGCATCTTGTAGACCCACATCTATTAGTTTTCTGGGTGTTCTCCAATACACCTTTCTTTGAATTCCTGCAAGCTGACATCATGGTTATAATCACAAGAGTCCTTTTAATGCCAAAGTCCCAAAACATTTCAGAGAAATAGCTGATGAGGGATTATGATGTCTGAGCTCAGGGGCTTTGCTGCAGTTCTGTGTGCTGGTTTCATAACCTATGATACTGTACTTTTTTTTTTTTTTTTAAATAATCACATCCAAGCAATCACAGGAGGTCATTCGATCCATTACCTACATTCTTCCAAGAAGAAGAATATTCAAAGTAGAGTCCCTAATTTTAGGCAGTCACCTTCTGATATGTTAATCAGTCTCTGGTGCCTTCGTGGGATGGTGCGTTTGTAAGTCCTACATGATACATGAGAAAACACATATCTTCTTAAAAAACTGACTGGAAAACACACAAATCCTCCCGTGTCCAAAAACAAGGGAATTATGCATAGCATAATGTCTTTCCTTAGGCTAAAATATTTTCATTGCAAACACATAGATTATGATAGCAATGCTGAATGTCATCTAATTTTAGCATCGAGAAACCAATGTGCATGTTATAAAATGGTCACTCTTCATCTACTGGTTTTTGCTAACAGTCATAACAGAGGAAGAAGGTTTTGCCTTGCTTATCAAAATAGAGTTTGCATTTAGTGAGAAATGTAATTCTTTCACCTGGAAAGTAATTTGATAAACACTAACTCAAAAGAAATAGAAAGATCTGAATAGCTTAAAATTTCTAAAGTAATTAGGATTCTTTCATTTCGAGAACTTCTTCTTTGCCCCCAGCAAACAGAATTGAACCTTTGTTCACTTTTCAGCTAATTGGAAATCATCACTGAGCTTCTTACTAACATGATGCTCTTTCTTTTGGTTTCTTTGTATATGTATCTTAATTAGCAGTGGCACAGAAAAGCACAGAAATAATTGACACTCCCACTAAGGAATTTTCAGCCCAGCTTGGTGGAAGACAAGAATTTCTCTAGCATATACTTTTCCAGGGAGGACAGATGCAGACATCCATTCTGGATGTAGGTCTCCTGTGATTTCCAGACTTCCTTGTTGCACAAAAGTGTTTGGCATTACAGAAATTGGCTGACTGTCTGTGTTCTATCATCTGCTCCCAGCAGGGCTAATACCACAGAGATAGGAAAGAAAAAGTTACAAAAACCCAAAAAAACAGTCTTGATGATTGTACCTTGCTTCAGTTGTGTATGGATCAAAGGGGATAAACATGCAGGCTGTAACACCAGTTGTTCACAGGCAGTGCAAACACTGCTGATATGGCACCGTCTGATCTGCAGCATTCCATCTGCCAGCTGCAAGAACGAAAAAGGGAGAGCAATTAAGAATATTAATCAGGGCTTGAAGTGCTGCATGATTCATGATTCACGTGAAGAAAGACCAAGATATATCAAAAAGATAATGTGTTTACTTAAAATAAAATAGAAGCATGATTTCTTTAGTCCTGCATGTTTAATGCAGTACATTTTTTTCCCCTGACTGCACTGAACTTTTCCCCAGATCTCTTGCATTCACTTTGAATAGTCAAGCACTTAGCTCGATCTGTCTCAGTCTAATTCAAGCTGCTGATTACTGATTATTTAGAAGCACTGAGTTAACAGTAGAGTACAGCAGCTAGATTATTTCCCTGGTGATCTTCATTCTGGTATTTAATAATGTCATTTCATCCATTCCAATTAGACTTTTCTACTAAGCAAAAAAAAAAAGAAAAAAAACAAGAGGAGGGAAAAAATTCTATTAGGTACCAGGGTAAATGTACAAAGTATAAGTGAGAATTTAATCCTTGCTGTGAAATTGCTTGGGAATATTAGCAAAACCAATCTACAAGTTTCATAGAGAAAAATATCTTTTGTGTACAGCAGAGGTATTTCTATAAAGAATTTTAGCTTCTACTGAGGATAAGTGAAGAAGAACACTGTAGAGATACTTAAAGTGCTTAAAGATGCAGATTGGTGCCTTTTGGGATTTTATAAATCCTTAATAGACCTATGTGCAAGTAGAAGCCACAGTTCAAGATCTAAGGAAATAAAACATCTATTCAGAAATCCACCCAAGGAAACCAGCTTTCTGTTTGTATGAAAGCCCCAGAAACAAAGTCTTTCTTATTTCTGCTTGCCAGGCTCTATGGCCTTCTTGCTTAGCCTGGCACTTGGGACACAAAAGGCACCACTAAAGCAGGGCTCTTCTGCACAGACTGGGCAAAAGAAAGGTTCAGTGCTTTCTGTCCTGGCCAGCAGTCTGCCTCCAGATCAGCACCATCCCTTGTACATGTCAGGGAATTGGAGGAAGTGTTCATCGTGGATAACAAACCCAGGACACCCATGGAGGTTATTTGCTGCTCCTCAGAAAGCTGACCTCCAGAGAAAAGCTGAAATATCCACAGCTGGGGAGCCAGAAAGTAGCTCAAACTGACTGAGGTACTTATTGAAGCTATTCCATTTCAAAATGAAGATCAGATTCCTGACTTGAAGGTCCACATTATTTTGATTCAGTCTCTTTCCAGAAATAATCAGAGCTCAAGATTTTTAAAACGTCAAGTATTAAAGTAAGTCTCAGCTTAGAGCATAAAAATGACAAAAAATTATTTTATGCATTTTTTAAGGTAGGGTTTTTTGTTTTGTTTTTTCCCTGGATTTTAGGTCAAACAATAGTTTGCACCTGTAAGAACAAATTAAGACAGTGATGTGTGTAATTTTCACATAAAAAAAAAAAATCCTAGCTTTGAAGTAGGCAAAAAAAGAGCCTTTAGGAAGTTAAAGAACCTCAGATAGAGGCCTTTCAAAAGATTAACCTATGAAAATTGCTCACAAGCTCTGGAGTAGAAGCTTGACAACCCTAGGCTGCCTTTGAAAACTATCCAAACAGAGGCTTTAGATGATTTGGAATCATTTAAAGAAGGTCTGCATGCCATCTTTAGCAATAAAGTAAGAACCATGGCACTTGATATCTTCTGCCATTAAAAGCTGGAGTATAACATTAAGCAGGTTGAAAACAGATGGCACACTAAAATTGAATGTGTAGGTGAAAAAAAGAAAAAAGTAGGGCTAGCTAGAGAAAAGCACATAGAATTACAACCTTTTGTGAGCAGACAACATAGCAGTGGGAAAAATACAGAGGGTATGGTATGCATTTATATGTGCCAGTTTCAAAAAATGATCAGAGCTTTGGCAAGAATGCATGAAGTTTAACTCTACAAAATGCAAGGAACAGTCTGGGTAGGATGAGTGCCTTATTCAAGCTTTCCTGTTAGGAGGGGTTGAGCACCTGGATGGCCTGTTCTTTGCTCAAAGAAAGAAAACCTACATCAAAGCAACATTTCTCTTTTGTACTGAAATACACATATAAGGGACAACTCTTTGGAAAAGTTCAATAAAGACTGAACAAGTAACAAACTTGATACAAAAAGTCTTCAGTGCTGGACTCTCTGAAAACAAAACTTCACTTTAACTTCTCTGGTCACATTTTGTTTGCTGCACTTCCCACCACTGCCTTTCTCATAGCCTCCAATATAGGTCTGCATTAACCCCTTTTTCAAGCACAGTAAAAGATCCCAGAAGTTAAATCATTGCTTGTTCTCAAAAAAAAAAGCTGTGTCCAAATGGTTGACCTTCATCGTCTGCCCTTCATCAGTCAGAAGCTTCTGTCTCTACCATCAGTACTGTCCAGAGTTTAAACAGTTTAAAACCATAGGGCTGAGCACAGCAGAGTAAAAATCCTGAGTGTGTATCTAGAAAAAACTTCTGCTCTGAAATACTTAGGGGGCACCTCAGGGAAATGTCTGTCCCACAGAGTGGTCCCCTGGGGTTGAAAGGACAGGGCTGAGGCTGAGGGGATTGTTTCTGTTCATGCCACATGGTCTAGAGCAAGTAATCCAGAACAGCTTGTACTATCCAAAATCACTAGGAGGCTGTCATGTAAATTTAGACATCACATCCCCCAGTTTGGAAAGTCCCACGTGATATACAATACCTCCCACAGTGAAATCTCCATTTCTATATCCATACATATGCACATGGAGTAACTTGGGCATAACGCTGCAACTGAAAGCAAAATACAGCTTAATTGTTGAGGGACAGAACGATGGCAACAAATTCTCGTTTAGGAATTTAATCTTA
Source organism: Leptocoma aspasia (assembly GCA_013399835.1). Classification (NCBI taxonomy): domain Eukaryota; kingdom Metazoa; phylum Chordata; class Aves; order Passeriformes; family Nectariniidae; genus Leptocoma; species Leptocoma aspasia. Next base: position 628,364 of record VXAX01003958.1, read on the forward strand.
GTAGGTCCTTATGTTTTGAATGCTTTTATATTCTTATTTCCCCACAGCTGTTTTGGGTTTTCCTCTTAAAGAGGTTGCAGACGTACAAGAGGATACAGATCTAACAAGCTTCGATTAGAGGAGAATATCCTGACTTCCCAGATGCAGACAAGCACCTTAATGGTAGTCTGAGATAGAAGGAATTTCTTATGCCACTATCAAGATCTTTTCTATCAGTAGCTTTCATAGTGCTGTCAGATTAGAGTCCCCCTCATTAACTGTCAGCTACTATCTGTTTTTTAGTGGAAGAGAGAAGGAAGGAATAATAATCCTTGTACATACTGGATAGCCTGTAGGAGAAAAATGTCACTTAATGACATTTGTACAGCAGATAATACCAGACAAAATAAAGGCCGGGAATGGTTTTTTGTGGCTTTTTTTTTTTTTCCTTTTTTTCTTTTTTGTTTTTCCTCCAGAAACTCCTAGAAGAAATGCTTGTTACTGTTCTCTCTGAAACTGGCTTTGCAGGTGACTTGGAGGTTTTATTTCAGAAATTACTCATAGATCACTGAAGGGAAAAAAGAGTTCCTTTTGCAGTCCCAAGGACACTAGAAAATCTTCCTTTGTGAATGACAGCAGTTTTCTTTCATCCTCAGGCAATGGACAGATTAAAAGACAATCCTGGTCCTTGTGTTTTCCCTCCAATCACTGTGCACAGGCTTGCTCTCAGCTGTGTCAGACTTTGCCATTACTGCACCTCAGTTGCTTTTCTCTGGATGAAGTGGGGAGGAATAATATTGTCTAAAGGGCTTTGTCTTTCAGAGAATGTTTTTTCTTTCCTTCAAGAAAATTCTGAGGCCCAGCAGGCAAACCATGAACTTAGTGTATCCTTAGCACCGTGGCAGAAGCACAAGATACCCCTGGCCCTTCAGGAACAGGTGTTCCTTCTTCCAGGTTTTACTTCCACCATGGAATTCTTGTGTTTCTCTGCCTCAGAAAATAACTAGAAATACAGAATTAAGATTTAAAGAAAATTAGAGAAAAGTGGAAGCAAACTGAATATCTACAACATCTTTAAAATAGTACACAGACAGCATTTATCACTCAATATTTCAGTGATCTTATCTTTTAGGATAGCTGAGAAGACTTAGAGATTTCCACCTCCCCTCTCCACTCAGTATATGGACAGCTCTAATACTCCTGAAAAAGACATGCAAAGGCCACAGCCAACATCATGGCTTTCTAAAATCACCTTCATTGATTCTACCCAGCCTGGCAGTAGAGATAAGAGGACAGCTGGGAAGGATAAGAGCAGTAGCCAAAGTCCCAAGAGAAGTCACTATGTTCCTAAATCAGAGGATTCCAGTAAAAGATTCAAGGCATGAAGTTAGACAAACTATCATCTTCAGTGGCAAATTCTATGCTGCATCTTTCTTCATCATTCTTGCCAGAAAAGTAACTGGTAATGTGCCTGATACGGTCTGAAAAAGCCTTGCTATTTTGTACATGGAGTCCAGTTGTCATACAGGTAGCAGTTTTTTGCTTTGTTTATATTCAAAGGCTTTGCAAAAACAGATGTTGCTATATATCTTTACAAGACAGGCCTTAAATGTAAGCTGTTGTAGCCAACAGTCTCAAGATAATATGAAAGAGATTTTTCTCCTTTTCTTTTCTTAGCTTGGGCAGCATTTATTCTTTTCCCTCAGCAGTGCTGTCTGAAGCATCTTGTTTATCTTTGTTTTGATCTCCATGTGAAATCTGCCCAAGACATACATGCTCCCAAATCACAGCAGAAATCACCTGTGTTCGTGCAAGAGCAGGGAGAACACGAGCCACATCACTGGCCTTTCTTAAAATCAACTTCACTCACTTCCTTGGCTTTCATAGGTGCACACAACCCTAGGCTGTATCATAGAAAGCCTAACTGTGGCTACCTAATGAGCTAAGGGGTAAAAGCCTGTCATGACACTTTTCAAAGTTGCAGAAAATTTCACTAATCACTATGAAACTCTTATACTAAGGTGGGGGTGGGGAGGTATGGTGGAACCATACAAACCACAATATCTTCAGTCTTAGATTACATGGGAAATAGCCTAATGGACCTCAAACTAAGAGGAAAAAAAGGGAAAAAAACTCACATGAGATGTCCACCTTGTAGCTCACTACTCTGCACATTGCCCACATGTTATATGGCAGTGTGCTCAAAAAAAGAGAAACAACAGGAAGTCCAACAGACAGTCAAGAACCGTAGCTACGATCGACAGAACAACCACGGTATGTGCTTAGGATTATTTCTAAAGTTGTTGGTTCCATCACACTCCTGGTGTTGGACCAGCCTAAGTACCATGAAGCTGTGAATGCAGGGATTAAAGACAGCCATTGAGTGGTTCATCCACAAAGGACCAAGCAAGCCCACCATGATGCTTGCTCCTGGACAATAAAGGCAATAGCTGACCTGAGGATTTTGCCACAAAACTGACATCTGGCAGTTTATCACCTGAAACAGACCTGACCTTGGAATTAATCCAATACAGAAATATTTTCATGGTTTTCAAATAGTTCTGTATATCTGTTTCTAAACATAGTAATCCCTTTTTAAATACTGTTCTAATATATTCCTGCCATGCTTGTACATCCATAATTCTCTACTGTTGAAAGCAATTGCCCATTAACTGGCAAACAATAAAGCATTACATTCCTTCTCCTATCAGTGTTTGAAAATAGTCCTGTGCCTTTCTCTGAAACTTTATTCATAAGTTTCATGGGTACCACGAAGGAAGGGAACATCTTTGTCTCGGAGCAGCATGGGCCTGGGTAGGTAACACCTCGTGTCAGCTAAGAAGACAAGTTTTCCTCTGACAAGAGTTGGCCAGGGATGGACAAAAGGCAAACTGGAGCCTTGTGGAACATGAAGGGCCTCCCATGAATTTATAACAGTCATCTGAGCCATCATTTTTCTTCCCTTTAGCAGGAAGGAGAAGACCATCTATTAACATACCCCTGGTGGTGGCAAGACCAGGCCCCAGTAATGCACACAGGCAGGAAGAGGCACTCACTTGGGCAGCACTCATATATTTCAGTGTGGGAAAAGATGCTCTGCACCATAAATAGACTCTTAATTGCCATAAATGTACAGCCAGAAGGATTGTGAGGGAAAATTCCTTGAACTCCCTCCAGAATTAAGATACTACAGTGAGTTCGTTACAGAAAAAAAAAAAAAATCAGTCTTCATGCCTTGAGAAAATAGAAGCTTAGTACCTTTGACTACTGATCATCTTCTGGAAAAAAATTCTGGAGACCTTAAAGAATCTAAAACACATCAAACTGAGGAGCAATTCTGAGAGCACCAAAAGACAGATTTATTTGCCAGAGTAAGTTTTGGAACCTTTAAAATTTAAACAGCATTCTTTTCCCATAGTAGTTGTAAGATTAACAAATCAGGAGCTCAAGATAAAATTGGATCTTGGAAAACAAGCTCTGTTCTTATTGAGAGTCAGCAATTGTGACTATCAAGTTATCCAAATTTAAAAATACAAATGTAAAGATCTGTTTGAGAAGTCAAAAAAAAAAAAGAGGGCTATTGTAGAAATGTTAACAGATAACAGCATCCACAAAAACAGGAGTGCTGTAAATCAAATGACACATCATAAATCTAAGAAGACAATTTATGAAAGCCTTGCTAAAAATCAGTGTGTCATTCCTTTCATTTCAATGTCACCATTACCCTGCAAATATGGAACACTTAGAGATAATATTTTCAGCAAGAAAAAAAATTGTGGCCTCAGAATGTTACTAAGAAAAGATGACAGATTGGATAGAATTAGGTTAAGGGGAAAAATAAACTCTGGAGGGCAAAACCTATGCAAGCTTGTAATAAAAACATGCAAATCTCACGAATTGTGCTAGGGCTGAACCCTCACTTCAGAAAATCAGTGGTGCTACCACTGAACATCATGCTTTTGCATTGGCCCAAAGAAGAGACTTATTTTACGCTTCAGTTTGTTTCCAGTAAAAGAAAATAGCACAGCCCTTGACTGAACCCGCTTTGGGAGTGTGGGTTTCAGGGAAACCTAGGCTCTGTGCTACGTGATGCATTCCTCACTGTGTGCATCCCACCACACTGGTCCCTCCACACTCAGAGTCCCTTTCAGATCTAAACTTCCACACTGATTTACTTGCATTGGAAGAGTTGCAGTGCTCTGGTTCAATCCTTCTGAACAAACATTTAATGAGCAATGTTTTTCACAAACGTGCTACAACTCCTGTGACCATCTGAAAACTGATTTACAATATCACAGATTGGGCAACATAATCATGGTAGCTAAAGATAATAATTATTGTTGCCATCTGGACGCTTTGAGAAGCGTCCTTCTGAAGTTTGCACTTCAGTTTCTACTGGAGTAGAGCTGGTACAAAAGCAAAGAACAACAACAAGAAGTTAAATTTACATTAACAGAAGAATAGTTGCTAATTCGTAATCTACAAGGGGAAGCACTAACATTAGTTTAAATGCAATTTACACAGAAATATTCATGAAATTTTGTAGCTATTTTTCAGCTTGTCAAGCATATTGATGCAGCAGAATAGTTTCCTGATTATCAGTACTTTTACTTTCAACAGTATACATCACATCCACTGAGAGCCAAAGGTTTGTTTTGGTACCTTTTCCCTACCTCTAGCAATCCAGTTATCCTTAAAGCCAACAGCGGCAGTGTGTATTTAGCGTATTTCCCTGCATTGCTGCGTTCACTGTGGTTTGCAGGATAGGTTGATAATATCACAGGAAATGTTTAGGCCACCTTTAGCACGGTGCTGCTCCCAGGCACGGCAGGGGAGGGCTCAGCTCTGCCCTGATGCGCAGCGCTGAGCAGCAGCCCACTGCTATTAGTCACACGCTGCAGCACGGGTGAGCAGAGACAAGTGCTGGGGGATGACAGCTTTGCAAGCAGGGAGAGGTGGTCTTTTCTTTTGCTGTTCTGTGGCTACCCCTGCAGGCAAGGAAGTCACAATCTTCCCGAGACAGAGGTGCCTAGGGAGTACACGGCACTCAGATAAGTGAGCAGAGATTCGCCCAGTGCTCCACAGAGCCACAGCAGATGTCTCTAGGGCATCAAGCAAGAGAAGGAGTGAATTACATTATGTGGGAGCCACAGCTATGGGAAGGAGCCACATTACAGTCCCATTTTGAGGGAAATACTGGGTGTGAATATGATTTTTTTATCCCTGCCAACAGATTTAAAAAAGGTCACAGGAGAGAAAAAAAATTTGTATGGCACACAGAGGATACGCTCTTGTTCCACAAAAACAGCAACCCAGTTTCTGTCACCTCACATTGATTTTATGACCATCAATGCAGTGTCGATTTAGTTAGGAGAACTGATCAAAGACCATAACTTCAGAAAATGTTTTTGTGAAACAGCCTAATTCCCTGTTCTTGCTATTTATACCATGGGGGTTCACCAAAACAGTGAGTCATCATTAACCCTCCAATTTATTTCAATTACTTGATCAAATGCAGCATAAATAATCCAATTAGTATATTCTGATTCAAGCAGGCCCATATAATGTTCTTAAAAAGAAAAGGAAATAGGAAGAATAAAGAAATTTCTGCCTGAAAGTAGCACACATTGAATGAAGATTTGAAGTGAGGCTCTGATTTTGCTAGGATGACAATTGTATTGCTATGAACTTTTACAAGTAGGACATTGCGAAGTTTAACTTCCCTTAAACCAAAGTATTGCCCTGATACACTCTCAAGTGAGAAGATGCCTTCTCCCAGGTGCCTGCCAGAGTTGACTTTGGACACTCTCACAAGCACAGTGTGGTTCTTGGGGGTCTCCTGTGGAGGGCCAGGAGTTGAACTTTGATGATCTTTGTGGATCCCTTGCAACTCAGGATATTCCATGATTCTATAATGTAGGTCCCTCACAGATCCATCTCTCATGTTCACCATGTTAATTTTGCAGACAACACCAGCAGTAGAAAGCTCTGCCACAGGAGCAAGCAGGGAGCAAGCACTGTAATGGTTTGACCATGTCGGGCATAATCCATTTCTTTTGTAAGAAGAAACAGGTTCACACTCCAGTTCTTATTTCACTTCCACATCCCCACGGCCTCTGGATCATCTGTGAAGAAAGAGAGAAGAAACTTTTCCCAGGGCAAGCAGTGGAGATACTGAGCCAGGCAGAGGCCAGCTGCTGTACCCCACTGTGGAGACAAATTATGATTCTTCCCCTGCAGCTCCCAACCCAGGGGTCTGAAGCATCTCCCAGGAGGTGCCACATGGGATGTCACAGGGTGTTCACAATGCACAGGTTGTACAAAGGACATTCTCTTTAAAGAATAAGTACAGTGTTGGCCATGACAGAAAAGAAAAGAGATGGGCTAGTACAGAAGCTAAATTGGGACCCAACCTAAAAAAACCTAACAAACCTTATTCAGCTGGAAGTGAGAGCTGCCCCTCACGCACCCTTCGGTGTACACTGAGAAGGTTTTATTTCTTCACTCCTGATTTTTAATGTGCAAATCAGACCTTTGGCATCCCTAAGGGCTGCTCGGGCCATCCCTAGATTCCCATACCCGTGCTAGCAAGTCTGGCTAGCAGAGCCAGCTAGCCAGGGGTTGTCCCAGAGATGCAAAGTGACAGGCATAGTTTAGCTGTCCCTGGCACCAGGCATGACATGTCTGCACACTCTGGGCACTGGTTTCTATAGCTGTAAGCCACAGTGGGGTACTGCTTACACAGCAATGGTAAAATGAGCTCCCTACCTTTGCCAGCAAAGCTGCTCTGCCTCTGGGGGCTACTGAAAAAAGCCAATAACACCTGACATGCCAATGTCCAATACTCACTTTTTAGATAGCTCTTTAACTTGCAGCTTTTCAGACAAGTTTGCCTACTTCACACTGCTCACTTGGAATCAGGATTTCATCTTATCTGAGCCAATGACAGTATTTCTACTCATAGCAGGGAGGCAACATTTCAGTCCAGCATTAGGTTTGTCTCTAAGGAGTACCTCTTACATCATTTATGACGAAAAACTTGCACCACATTTACTGGAAGAGAGAGAGCTGGAAGCCTACAGAGCAATTGGACAGGGTTACCTCTTAATGTCCTTGATGCTGAGTGTAGGTCTACCAGCACAGTGCAATGCAACGTGGAGCTGCCTGAAATAACTGAGCATCAGAACAAATATACTCGCCACCACAGAGATCTCTGCTTCGCCTAATTAACACTGCTGAGAAACAGGGGCTGATTAACCTGGGCAGAGCGCCACAATACCATGGCTATCCTGCTTCCAGCACTTCAGCAAACTCATTAGCGCTGTCTTGGGCATCGTTGCACAGAAATGAATTTGTGAATGAAGACCTGAAGAAGGGAAGCCATCTGATAAATGCCGCAGCTCTCGGTGGCCCTGATTAGAGGGAGGTGGGGGAGCACATCCGAATCACACCCTGCATGGAAGTTTTGCAAAATGGAAGGCTTGTTCCCCCTGCCTCACCTGGCATGAGAAGCTGTCAGGATACTCCTGGAAATTATTTGCTGCAAAATGGGGACCCAGGTGCATGCTCCGTGTTCTTTCACATGAAGGCAAAAATGATCATCCCTCATGACAGGGGTTTGGAATTACATGATCCTTAAGGTCCCTTCCAATGCCCAGCCTATATCCTGTATCACCAAAGGAAAAGCTTCCCTCTAATAGAGCACTTTTCCTTCCTAATGATGAACATGATCCAATAGCGAACAGCTGACCGAAAAACAGAAACAAAGAAATATTGTGTGTGCTCCCAGTATAGCCACTGAAGTAGTTATGGTCCCATTTCATGGAAGGAATATGTAGGTGATAATAACCTTACAAAAATGAAATGAAATGGTGCTGTCACTAATTCCATTTAATGCTCTAACAACATCCAAATTAGATGTGCTTATTAGTTCATAACATTGCTTGTTATAATTCTTAATCTCAGATAAATCTCTCCACAATGAGGAACTAATCTAATGAGCTAGTAAGAAAACAAAACAGTTTGGAAATAAATATTCTTAATGGCAATCATGCATGTGCCATGGCTGCCAACTGTCCAACATTCTTGCCTTTCTGTCACTTTTTCCTAGTTTTCTGTGGTATGTTCTCAGATTTCCCTATAAATGCCATGCCATATCACTATTACTCTATTTTAGAGGAATTTTGGGGGAAATTAGCTTCTTTTGACATTTTGCACTATCTCTTATAGATTGTTAAGATGTTCTGAAATTTCAGCATGCTGTTGTTCCAGAGTAGTTCACCTGGACATTATTCAGTGAAGAATAGATTTAAAAAACCAGTCATATATGAAGATTAATCTCTGCAGTTAAGCAATGCTGTCAACAAAATTAGCAGCTTTCTGTCACACTTTCCCTTGTATGAGTTCAGTTCGATTGGGGAAGGAAGAGGGAAGGAATCAAGCCATGATTCTACCAAAAAAGAAGCTTTGATTTTGCCCACGTTTTTGTCAAATAGAAAAGAGTGCATTAATAAAGAGAAAGTTATCATGCTCAAGGAATGGCTCATTATATATAAAACAATAAATTAGTAGGAAGGTTACTGCTTCTGACAAAAAACTCTTTAAAAGTTTGTTGGAAAGGATTCATTCATAGCTCAGAAAGACAAAGCAAGATGCTGCTGTTTTAATGTCCTCTGGCTAGTCTCCATCAGTATTGCCAAGTGATTTATTCAGATCACTGACAGCATTGAATCTCTAATGATCCATGTAAGTGAGTTAAGATTAGTAGACCTAATAGATTTAAAAGAACAGAGAAAGCTTTCCATTGCACATGCTCATCTCAAATCAGCTGTTTCATGCTTCTGGGCATCTATTTAGCTTTACAACCTTGTATTTTGGACTGAAAAAGGACTTGTGTAAATTCTTCAGACTTTATCTGTTGGTGTCTTCACAGATCATGATTTCTTTAATTCTAAAGTCCAAGAAACTTTCTCTTTTCCCCTAACCATGTTTCTGAGCATAATGATCACTTGGTCCACCGTGTCCAAACTGGATTACTGTATTTGAATCTGATCACAGTTCATTATCCCAGCTCTGCAGGAAACACCTGCCATCTTTCTTCATAGATGATATCATGGCAATGACTCCAATGAGTTTAGATTCTCATTATTTCAGTGTTCCTTCTATCAATATCAGATTAGTAAGGGCAACTGCAGACCTGTGAATCACCAGATTTATGTGCAGCTCCAGGAAAGTAAGATCACAGAGTTCAAAACAAAGGTACAAAATGGCTGTGAATGGAGTATTTTTGGGAAATAAAAGACAAGACCTCCTGGATCTTACTGATATGCAAGGCTTCCAAAAGACAGTAGACAAGATAATGGAAAATAAATTGACCGAAGACTATTTAAGACACTTATCACAGAGTCACAGAATGGATTGGGTTGGAGGGAACCTTAAAGATCATCCAGTTCCAACCCTCTTGCCATGGGCAGGGATACCTTCCAGTAGATCAGGCTGCTTAAAGTCCCATCCAAGCTGTTCTTGAACACTTCCAGGGATGGGGCCTCCACAGGTTCTCTAGGCAACCTGTGCCAGTCTCTTACCACTTTCACAGTAAAGATTTTTTTTCCTGAAGTCTGATCTAAACCTACTCTCTTTCACTTTAAAGCCATCCCCCCTTGTGCTGTCACTATGTCCCCTTGTGAAAGGTCCCTCTCCAGATTCCTTGTAGGCTCCTTTAGGTGCTGAAAGACTGTTCTGAGGTCTCCCCAGAGCCTTCTCTTCTGCAAGCTGAACAGCCCCAGCTCTCTCTTTCTTTTTTTTCTGTCTGCATAGGAGATACTTATGTCATTTAGGTTTTTGAACCCCAGGAGGTTGTATGGCTGCAGGCATCTTATCCTCTTCTACCACTGCTATTGACCACTGTCAAATACAGGATGAGCAGCCAGATTCACCTCTGATCTGACACAGTGTTGACACGCCTATGTCTTAACCAGGAAGAGAAAATGGCACAAATTTGGAATATGACTCCTTGAGGGAAAGCTGCAAAACCATTTTGTTCCTTGCAGCCTTCCAGGAAGAGTGCCATGAACAGCTCCACCTGCCTAAGCTCTCCTCTCCAGCCCAGCTCTCCTCTCCATCCCATGCTGCTTTCTTTCCAAAGGCTTTTTCACTCCAAAGCTTTCAAACAACCTGCATGAACTGCAAAGAAAATTGACTACAAACTAGTTTTCAATGATGTCCATAATTTAAAATAAAAACAAATCAAAAACTCTGTCAGTGTTATTACCTAAAAAAGGAGAAAAACAGATAAAGTCTCAGTGAAATGGCCCAGCATCTCCAGTTCAACTCAGACTCTGTGTTGATGTGCAGCAGGATAATATCCTTGAGTAGGCTTTGAATAGCTCATGACAGAGGTACATTTCTGTCAGTTGGTGCTGTTATTCTTGTCACTTACCCTGTCTCCCTGTTCTCTCTATGCAGCAAATTATGCCAGTCAATTGTCTGCCTCTTTCACAACAGTTTCTGTGTTTTCTTTCAGACCATGCAAAGACATTTTTAAACAACTTTCTGAATAAATTTTTTTGCATAATTTCCTGCACTTTGGGGACAAGATTTAGGAACCGAGGCACTTTTTTCTCTCTGTGTACCAGTTTATCAGGGCACAGATATACTTCTGTCAAGCTTTATAGTAAGGCTGAGAGAGTGGTCAGGAATAAAAAATGGAAAGAATAGAGATATCATTTGCATTAAGAGTATGGTTTTGTTCTTTGTATTTCAACCTTTTTTCTGTAGGTGGTTTTTTTTTTCTGTCTCCATAGGTCATAAACAACCCAATGAAAACAGAACTGTCCTTATCGACCTGAATAGCAACTAGCAAAGTGAGCCATCTCCCCTGACTGTGGTTTCCTTGTCTTCATAGCCCTTTTTCCCACTGAAGATCTGATTATATAAAAAATTACAATTATGTCAGCATCTATATGAATCTTAAACTGAAGATTTTTCCACTTTTTACTATCCACCTAATTTACTGAAAAAAAATGCCTCTGTATTTTAGTCCATTTTTTTCCTGTGGAATTGAAGCTGGGTATGTGTTTGATCGGTGTGTTTGCATAACATTCTCAATATCGCTGGAACCTACAGACTGACTTTTAATGCAGTTTAACAACAGTTTGAAAGATAATTTTCTACACATTTCATGAAAATAAGTAGATGGCCAGAAGCAGAGAAAAGATCCCATTCATGTCCCAGCCAAAGGGAAGTACACCAGCTTATAGAGACAGGAGGGTATATATCTTGAACAGGGCCCAAAGAGAAAAGGTTCAGATGAAGATCATCTTTTCTCTCCCTTCCCTTCATCAGCCAAAAGATACAAATCCAAAGGACACCAGGCCTCATATTTCCATTGCTTATAAAATTACTTTTCTGCCTTCTACTTCAGTTAGCATTGCAAAGCCCAGCCCTTAGCACCCAGAAGGAGGAGAAAGGATGGAAGAAACTTTGGCTCATGCTTCCCTACACATGTATAACATTAAAGCCTAAGGATGATCTACGAATAAGATTTAACACACATAGTCCAGTGCAGTTACTTACATTATTTACTTGCCTGCTGCTTATGGAAATGGATCTCAGTTGCCCCCAACCTTCTAACTGCCCTGTAATGTGAGCACTAAATTGATGGTGATTACAGTTATGCATGTTGTTTATAGACTAAGCTGCTGGTATTAAAAAACACCTTTCTTCTTGTAAGGAGGTGAATGCATTATGAGTTGCAGACACAGCCCTTTAGCGAGCTCCAGTTGAAGATTCCCAGTTTTATTTATTTAAGTATTAAAGCTTCAGTTTTCCATATATGAAAACTAAAAAGGAAAATCCTGCAAGCCATTACTCATATGAATATTACTTATTTTTCTTTTTTCATTATTTGAATGACTCACAGGCAATTAGTAATCTGCACCAGAGCAAGGATTCTATATGGCCAGATTGTGCATTATTAATTTATGCAGAGTACCATTTACTCACGTAACTAGTCATGCTGATTTCAGGAGGACTACTCACAGGAGTAAAAGTTATTTTGCTTATAGAGTTCTAAATTTCTATCCCAGGAGTATTATGTTTCTGGAAGAAACTGTTAATCTTCATTTTTTTCCTTGCTTTAGGCAGAAAACTGAACTGAGAGTGTAAGCTATCTTAATTAAATCTGATCTGAAGCTTTGCTTTTCTAGTTAGCTCATGCATTCTGATGTGTAAGCTATACCCTAATCACTCCTCTACATAGTCTTCTGGGTGATGATATCTAAATATAACAATTAGTGCAGAAACAAAAAAAAAATTAGTTCAGACTAGACAATACATGAGAAAGATAAACTCCAGGTGGCACAGTTATTTTTTGAAAGACAAAAACTGCAATCCTCACTGGGAGTCAGTGCCCATAAATTAGAATTCTATTTAAAATGTGTCAGTGACATTTTCATATCTATTTATTTTAATGTCTATCAGCATTTAAAAATTAGTTGAGGTTGTATTGCTATTACAAAGGTTAAATGAAGAGATTACGAGTTGCACAGATGTTTATGGTTTGGGTTGATAGCTCTGGGACATCCCATTCTGGAGGCATTGTGTTCCAGTTCATTTTAACAGTAATTAGAAATACCCCCGTAACGAGGTGCTTGCTGCTGAAAACAACTTCATTAGTTTGGGTGATTTTATTGGTTTCCTTTAGGGTGAGGAATGAGTGTTAATAGTTGTAATTTAATAGGAAAATTACTGAAGCAAGGAAGATTCCACTGAATCTTAAATGAGGCATTAGACAGACTTTTCTTTTCCAAATAATGAAATATAAAGGAAGAGCAGCAACCTTAAGAATTATGATATGAATGGATTTACCATAGACCAGATGAGCAATTTTGTTTAAATATTTTAGATATCACTTGAAGTTGTTAGGAGCCTATACAGAAAATATCTATTAGCTTAACAAATTCTGAAGACATTTGGCTGCCTGCTTGAGCATTTGTACACATTTTGACTCTGAAGCAAAAGCCTACCTGTCAGAAAGGCTGTGTTCTCTTTCAGAGAGTGAGAAGGATTTTCTTCCCCTGGCCACGTGACACTACTCAGCACGGAGAATTTTCTTTAAGGTATCACCAGTTCCCACCAGGCAGAGCTGCCCCAGTTATGCTGGATCCCATCCTCTTAGGGGGATGATGGATTGATGGTAAACTTGCTAGGCTGCCTGAGCTCAGCTGCATAAAGTCACACCCTTACTAGAGATTTCCTTTCTCTGGAATAGGACGTGTTGCCTACTCTCAGCCTAGGGAATATTTTCTTTCCTGGGTGGACATGTATTACTGAATTGGGTCTGGCTGAGGTGGAGTTCATTTTCCCCACAGCAGCCCCCACAAAGGGCTGTGCTTTGCATTGGTACCTGAAAGGAGCTGATAACACCCCACTGATTCAGCTCCTGCTGAGCAGTGCTGGCAAGGTACTGGGGCTGTCTGTCCAACACTCCCTCACCAGTAGGCTGGGGGTGGGCAAAATCTTGGGAGGGGACACATTCAGGACACCTGACCCCAAACTGACCAAAGGGACATTCCATAGCCTATGATGTCTGCTCAGCAATTAAGTTAAGAGAGAATGGGGAGGCTGTGGCATTCATTACTCCCATGTTGGTATCCTGGAGCAATCACTCCATGTACTGAAGGCCTGCTCCCTGGGAAGTGGCAGGGCATCATCTGCTGATGGGAAGTAGAGAATAAAACCTCTGTTTACCTTTGCTTTGGCATACAGTCTTTGCTTTTGCTCTGTTAAACAGCTTTTATCTTGACCCATAAGGGGTTTTTTTTAACATTTTCTCCCCAACACTGCCCTGCTGAGGAGGGAAGTGATAGAGTATTTCGGTGGGTACCCATAACCCAACTAGGTCAACCCTCCACATCCTAAATCACACCTAATCTAATCCCTGTCCTCCAGCTCCTACTGAAAATCAGTATGGTCTCCAACAGCTTGTCTGGAGACCTTCTCGGACTGATAACACCCCACTGATTCGGCTCCTGCTGAGCAGTGCTGGCAAGGTACTGGGTACACATTTTGACTCTGAAGGGAAGGGAAGACAGAAAGCAGACTTTCTGTCTTCCCTTCCCCCCCCTCTGGTCTCCCCCCTTCTTCAGCTCCTCAGAGATCTCTAGGACCTCTCTGATGGAATGCTGGTCTCATTAAGAAGAGCTGGACAGAATGAGGGTGCTCTGTGAAGATGCTGTCTGGGACCTGCTCAGTAGCTAATTCAGGTCTCTAGCCAGAGAAGAACATCTTCCTTGGTAAGGTAATCCAAAGGCACAAAAGCAAACACACCCTCTGAAGAGATTATCCACTACATCACAGGCAAGGTCAGGGCAGAGGATAAGCACATGCCCAGTAGGAAGTTGGCTACCAGAGGTCAATGGAAGCAACAACCTCTCATCGAAACAAGAAAGCAACTGCTCATGTTTCACAACAGCTTTGCCTCTCTTTCTGCCTTCCTGCACTAAGTCCCTGGGAGAGCAGCTGCCTTGCCCAAAGCAAAGGTTTATTTCCTTTACTGGAAATGGCAGCTCCTTATCTACTAAATGAAGCTACCTGCATCTGCCTTTCTGACCATGAGAAATTAAAAAAGATGTGGTTCTGGAAGGAGGAGGGAAGCATCACTGGAGAAAAGGTGCTATTAATATCTCCATCAGAGTTTAGAAGACTTCAAGAGGGTTTGAAGACCACTTACTTCTGCATCTGAACACAAAGTGTATCAGGGGAGGGGAGGGGAGCTTTATTTCTGACAATAGATGCCTCTGTTGCAGCACTTGATGTTTTCATTATGTGAAGCACTCAGTGTTTTCAAGAGCTTTCCAATGATAGCAGATGTGACTGAAATTGTGTTAAAGAAGTGCACTTCGTATAAGATGACATATACAAAAAATATTTTTAAAAGAGAAGGTATAAAAAAGGTGTAAATAGAAAAGGAAATCAGGTGGGAAACAGGCCCTGAGTAGAGACTATGAACACAAATTCAGA
Organism: Leptocoma aspasia; assembly: GCA_013399835.1. Taxonomy (NCBI): domain Eukaryota; kingdom Metazoa; phylum Chordata; class Aves; order Passeriformes; family Nectariniidae; genus Leptocoma; species Leptocoma aspasia. The sequence continues at coordinate 643,364 of VXAX01003958.1, forward strand.
TAAAACATTTATAGACACCAGTAAGAACTACCATGTGATGCAGTAAGAATTTGAGAAGGGACACACAAGGGGTCAATAGTATCCTGAGACTACAGACATCAGAAGTAATTCAAAATAAACACAGAAAGACATTCGAGTTAGAAAGTCATAGAGCTCATTTCAGAGCTTTCCCTGCTATAAAATAGCCAAAGGCCAGCCCTGGAAAGAGGGGATGTAGCATAGTGGTTACAACACTTTTCAAGAGTTAATGAGTGTAAGAAGATGTCCACAGAATGAACAAAGGGGATGATAACCAGTAAAAATGTATTAATAATGCATTTTTTGGTTTTTTTCTGATAGAGTTAAATTGGTTAAAAGCATGAAAGAAAAGACAAAGCCAAAAACCATCACATCTTTGTCACAAACTAGATAACATGAGAAAAAGCAGTTACCTTGATGGATATGATTCCAAGAGTCATTGAGAAGACGGCTAAAACATATTGGCAAAATTTTCTCACACAGCCTTTGCTAATATTTCTTCTCTGTAACAGATAAAAAGCAAGTAGCATAAAACTAGAAAACAAATAAACTATAAAATATTTCTGTTGCTAATATTCAACATTCTACAAAGAATATAACAACGCCATGTTCAACTGTACTCATTGATTATTCTGTTTATTGCAAAGAAAAGCTATCTAGTAAATACTTTTCTGACCTGGGAGTCATCCAGCTCCATGTAATCATGTTTAAAATTAAGATATCTTATTGTGATGATTGTAGTTTAATGGTGCTATTTGTTCTGACATTATTATTAAGTACAGGTAGAGTTCATACCTCTGGACTTCTATTCATTGAACAGACTTTCAGAGCCCTTCTTCTGTGAAAGCAGGAAGGAAAAGATCAACTCAGTTTTCAACACTGAGAAATTACTTAAAAAGAAATCCAGGATGTGGTCTCAAATTAAGCTTAATTAAAGTTTCCATAAAGAAGCTTTTTGCCACCTATAAATAACACAGCTAGGGATGATGAAGTATATGGATATTAGCTTTGATCTTTACTGAAATCAAGCAAGTAAAACCAGATGTGTGCATTACTCTCCTTAGAAAATCATTCTAGGTTAGACAAGATGAATTCAGTAATTCATGTCCAGCATCAAGAAAGGGGAAAAAAGAAATTAGTCTTCTAATATTGAAATGCACACCAGCCTGATAAGCAGAGAACAAGAATTTACTGGACAGATGCTTATTCTCCCAGTACAAGTGACCTCTGGAAATCCTAAAGGGCCTGAAGAGACCAGAAAAGCAGACAGCATTCAGCTGAATGTAAAGCTCTAAGAACAAAATACCCAATGAGGCCTCCAGGTTCTGTAAAAATAAGAGCTTTCTCTGTTAGGTGGCTCCTAAGTGGGAAAGAAAAAGATCTCTCACTTTCTTTTCTTTCCTCCCTCCCCAACTGAAGTATCTGGGCTTGGCAGCAGAACCCTTGGAATTACACAGAAACAACTCAAACAGGGCCCAGAAAAAGGGGAGGGTGTCTCATATGGTACCCCCAGCACTGAGCCATCTCAATTTCCCTCAAGCCCACCACATTCCATGAATGCTTTGTACCCAAGTTTTTGATCTCTGTTTTGAGCAGTTACTGAAGTAAAAGATAGGGTCCCATCAAATCTCCAGCACAGATCAGAAAAAACTTGCTGACTGCATGAGTTGTTCATTTCCTACAACCAGCCACTTCCACACCAAAACTACAGAAACATCCCTCTTCACAGCTCCTGATTTCTGAAACAATGAGGATTTTCCCATCTTCAGCAGTTTACAGAGATTTCCAAAAGCTACCTAAAAAATTGCCTTCTGCAAATTCTTTTGAGTCTTCAACATAAAGTGAAGAGATTTCACATAGATGACTTTTAAATGACAAAGTACAGAGTTTACTAGCACTAGCAAGTTTACTTAACTTCTTGTTTATAATCTCCTAGGTGGGTAAAAAAGAATGGTTCCCCAGAAACAGTTTGAAATCTCCATCCTTGGAGTCTGTGAAGACACAACCAAATAAAGACCTGAGAAACGTGGTCTGATTTCACAGCTGACCCAGCTTGGAACAGGAGGTCATTCTACAGATGTCTGCAGTCTCTTAAAAATTAAATTAACCTGTGTTCCCATTCAGGATTATTACAGAGGTCCAAAAAGTGACAATACCTAGAAAGAAAAAAGGTATATATTAAAGACCTTTAATTAAATATTTTGCTCCCAAAGTTCCAAAATTATGAAGGTTTGCGTTTATAGCAGTATTGATAAATTCTTGGCCTGTTTCAGCAGTTTTCCCTAGTCATTTGTCATTTGCCATGGTTAGAAACAAGACACTGGACAGATGGACCTTTGGTCTGACACAGTAGGGCTTTTGAGATGGCTGACACAAGGGAAAACGAGGCATTGTTTACCTGTCAGACCAGGCAGCAATATGTTGTCAGAGGTTTCCATGGAAGCAGCACAGCATAGTTCAATGTCAAGTGTGCTGCATAAATAATGTTTTTAGAACACTCAAGCTGCAGATTATCAGAAAGACAGAAGAAAATTCACATCAGAAATTATACTATACAGCAGGGAGGTAATCAAAAGACAAACTGCTGCCTCAATGCCAGCAAACTCACGAGGATTTCAAAATGTTAAATGTACGTTTATGGCTGCAACTAAATTCATCTCTTCAGTGCAGGAGTACAAGAACAGAAACTACTCCCAAAAATGTTTAAGAGCATTCCAATTTAACAGTTCCAAAGGTCGTGCCTATTCAGTGTTTTAGTCTGGATGAAAGTTCACATTTGAAGAAATCACCTTCACCTCCAGGCTCCAGCAGGCACGGCAGAGCAGCTGGATTCCTTGCCAATGAAGCCAAGGAGGAGCTGCACCTCCTGCACGCTGACCATATGTGACTGGCAGGCTCCTGGGGTGGTGCAGTGTAAAACCTCAGAAATGCACATGGTGTGGACATCGGTACCTCTGCAACAATTCCACAGGCTGACCCCTACTGCTTCAGGCTACTGCTCCACACTGTGGCTGACACAAACACAGCCAGAGATGATGAACAGTTAAAATTGAAGCTCAGAAGGAAAACGGGGCTCCCCCAATGAGATTCAGGGATTAGTCTTTTTTGGATCCTCAAAAATCTGTGGGACTTCGAGAAATTTGGGCTTGGAGAAACTTTGGGCTGCTTCCTGATTATGAATAGTCTGGGAACTACCCCACTGATGCCCATGTTCCTCACCCTGCTGCAAGTCTCCGTGTGGTGACCAGGTGACCAGTGGTGACCAAACCCCACAAGCAGGAGCCTTCTCTGCCAGTAGCTTGCGGCCAACTCGTCTTTATGAGGAGGGTGCTCATGATTCCAGGCACATCCCAGAAGCCACCCTATAATTGTCCTTTGTTGGCTTCCTCATACATATATATAAATGCACTGCTTGAGGGAATGAAGCGAAGAAAGAGAAAGAGCTGTGATTAATATTAATACAATCACTATGAGTTTCACTCAAATCAGTAAATTGCAGATGCTGAATGTTTGGGAAATTCCTCACCTTTCAATCTCCAGTCACTTCTTCAGCTGACTGTATTTATCAAACTCCACAAAACAAAGTACAACAGATCAGGTAAACTCCGACAGCACCGGGGATGTGACAGAGGAAAGCAGGAAGGGAGGAGGAGAGTCAGGGAAGTAAGACCCATTTGCACATTCCTGGGGACACTCAGATGTGATGGTGAGGGGGCACCCTAGAGTAATCAGAAGAAGCCCAAAGCAAAGCCTAGGCCAGCTGACCCAGCAGTCCCACAAAAAGTCCTTTCTACCTCTACCCAAACTGCCAACAAAAATGGAGTAAGACTAATCAACACAGGATTACATGAACTGTTTAAGTCAACTGGATTTATCATTTACCATCACCTCAAAGGTCCTCTTTCAATGTTCATTAACTCAGCAGTGGCTGGGGGTGTTTACCATGTCTGACATTACAGCAACCTTCATCATAAGTGAAGGTTTAATGTGTGAAATGGTAATCTACAAATGTTTCAAGCAAATACTTAGAGGTCAGTCATTTCATTCCATCTTGATTTTACCCTTCAGATTATTTTCACTTGTAATAACACCACACAAAAAGTTACTCTGAGTAGTGTGGAGCAAAATTGTAGCCAAACCATACAATTTAACACATAAAATTTTTAATTTTTGGAGGGAGGTAAAGGTAAATGTAAAAAAAAAAAATCCATTTCAGGACACTGACATTATTTTCTTTTTCTAGGGCTATGAGCATAAGCTTCATATACAGCAAAATAGCAAAATATCCCTTAAAACACTAGGTAAAGCTGTATCTGGGCTGTTTTAGACTTACAGAAGCAATATAAAGTACTATACTATTTTACTGCAAGTATCAGTATGAAAGGTGACATTTGTTGTCACAGACCTCAGTACCTCTGAACAAAAGATAGTTAAAAAACAAAATATGAATGATGATTATTGACAGAAAAAAAAATAATGGCTATGATTCCAGATCAAGAACACATGATCACATCAGAAACGTAAGTCCCTGAACCGAATCACAACAGGGACTTGAGCCTGAATCTGTTAGTCCATTCTTGAATTCTCAAAGGATCCGTCTAGCAAGTACCTTCAGCTGAATTTCTCTAATGTGCTTGAATTTCCAGGGATACTTGCAGAGCATCTTCATTTCATTCTGCAATGGAAGGACTGTTCAAAAATTCTTATTACTTCTAAAAAAGTGGAAATGCTATCTAACAGTCAGTTTCTTTTTTTCCCAAATAAATATCAGTGAGAGCTTGCTTTTAAGAGAGCTCTGCAGTGTTAGGGATTCAGCTGGAGAAGTTTAAAAGAAATATCATTGGTAGTAGAGAACTTTTTTTATGCTGTCATAAAGCCAGGAGAAGTCAATTAGGTCTAGTACTTCATTAACGATGTTCACAAATCACATTTATGGCAAGTCTCATATCTATTGCTCGGTTAGAATATGCCATTTGGAAAGACTGGTTTTGACACCCTTATATGATGGCACTGCAGCTACTGCTGGGGCAATTAATTTTTACTTGTGCTCTGGAGAAACCAAGCAAAACTTTCTAAGGCATTTGGCCAATTACACACTCTTTAGGGCAATGAAGCCTTTGCAGGAAGCTTGGCTTTATATTACCACTACGATCAAAGCTTTAATGAAATTGCTTCATGACAGAAGCCACTGGACTATTGAGAAAAAGCTACAAAAATAAATTAATGCACAATTGTGAATCTGCAAAAAGACATATCTTTCAGGTTTCTGACTTTTTATTAATGTGCTCCACCAAGCAGCCTCCCCCGTGTACAGTTCTGGCAGATATTACAAGAACACCTTTTCTTTTTGATAAATGATAAAGGCCATCCATGGGATCTCCATAATGGGAGTGTTGTATTCCCTTTGTTTTATTACAGTCTTTCCAGGGGAAAGGTGTTACTCTGTTCTCATGGGGAAAACTTGGAAGATCTGGAGTTCCTTTATGGATGCACCGGCATAAAAATCTACAGAGGAACCTGGGGAATTGCAGGCTGTTCTGTAGTTCTGATACAGCACATCCCCACTAATATATGTGTCAGAGCATTGTAAAAAAATAGCAGTGAAGTTTAAACAGAGCAATAAAAACTGTAGTTTAGGAAGAGGCAAAACTTTGAAAATTCTTCCTGACTGTGGCTCTGCTGTACACACAGCCCTGCACCAACGTCATCCCCTCACACACGCGTGGAGCACAGCAAGTAGGGTGCTGAGCTTGCACAGTTTCTCGGCTGCAGCCTCACCTATGAAGTGTTTCTGAGTCACAGAGGATGTTAATGAGTTTCTTTGAAATGCAAGTGGAGGGAGTAAGGCACCTGCAGCAGACAGACACACTACAGCAGCATCCTCCCCTGGAGGCCGGTGAGCCTCAGGCCACCCCAGCACAGTGGGAGGTTCCCGATTCTCTCACAGTAACTTGCACCACCCTGGATCAAGCCAAGACACGAGCCCAGCCAGTGAGATACCTTGAGCTACTCACCCCAAGTCAGGTCCCTCCCTAGTCAGGGGACTGTAGTAAGCTTGGGAAGAGGGAGAACAGGGTGGTAGACAAAATCTGCGGGGACAAAACCTACAGTGGGGAGAAGAAAATTCTCTTAACAGAAAGCACATCTTCACTGTTGTTTTTAACCCTGCTTTTTCTGAATTCACCCTTTTTTTTTTTTAAGATCCTCAAAGACAAAATACAAGGGTAAAATACTTGTGAAAACATTTCCTCAACAGTACAGAGAAAAACCAGGCTCCAGTGCAAAGCCTTCACCTGGATTAAGTCTCCTGCACTACGTGCTGAACAACATAGTTATCTGTGAAGGTACTCAGGTGTGGTATAACTCAGAAAACACACTAGTGTCTACACAAGGAGCCCAGAGGCACCTTATCCCTGTCTGACTTTCCTGAGGTCCTGATGGGAACTCTGGATAGGCAAGTTGCTGATCTGGATCTTGATATGAACCTGCGCTTTGGTGATAGCAAAAGCCACCTTGCCTGACTGTCAGCACAGATAACAAGTGGAGGAATTAATCATCTTAAGAGACTGTATCCCCCTGATAATTACATACAAATGAAAAAATAAATCACAGCTTGTGTGAATCAACACAGACAGGTGATTGAGGGCAACCAAAAAACCATAGCTGAAATGCAAAGAGTAAATTCATCCCATTACCTCACTGGCTGAAGGAACTCAAGACATTGGGCTGCAGAGACACACAACACAAGGACACAGGTACTGTCAGGTTTCCACACTGTTTTCCTCAGGGTCTTGGTGTTCCTAGCTGCAATGTCTCCTGAGCAATCTACCGTCTAACCCTTTCCTCCCAACACAGCTAATGGTCAGTACTCTCTAACACAGATAAGAAACTTCACTTTTTTTTTTTTATGTTCCATACAGGATCCCAAATAACCAAATATTTCTCTTTCAGAGTTGTGTTTTTCTTGTATTTGATTGGTTTGTCTTTACCAAGCAGACTGGAGAAAGGTGTATGTGAAGATTTTGAAATATTCTTTCTTTTGAAATATTGTTTTATGGTAGCTTATTTAAAGAATGACTTACACATAAATTCATATATACTTGTTCCTGTTATGCTTTTAGTTTTCAGGCCAGGAGAGGAGTGCATGGGAGAAAGGGCAAGGTGGGATGGTGCAGAAATGGTTGTGAGTGGCAGCTCCTGGGGACCTAGCATCTCATCAGGATACCAAGGCTTGTTACAGAGTAGAAATAAGGAATCAGAAGTGCAGTCCTCACGACGGATTGTGTTAAAAGATAAAAAGGCTGATTCCTGTACAGCTGAGAGACACAGCAGCGCAGGGATCAGGGAAGAGCTTTTGAAGTCTAGACAGGAGCTCTTATCCCTGCTCTGCCACTCTTGGGTGACCTCAGTGAAGTGCTGATGTGCTAATCTTCAGCTGGGCAAGCTTGCTGCTGTATTTACTGTTAGATATCTGCAGACAAGAACAGCACAACAGCTGAAGGGCACAACATAGCAACGAGTGCCAAATTAAACCCTGCAAGGTTCACAGGGGTTCATCCCTCAGCTTTGCACTGATTTTCAGAGATGAGTCTATCCCATGCTAGAGGAGACGTAGAACATGGAGCAAGACTCAGCAATACATATAGCACACCCTGAGGGATGCTCATCCTATTAACCACGAGCTTTAGCCAAATGAGCCCCATTTTCATGAGGTGCATTTGCTGGAAAAGCACAAGCCGCTGCAGTAGCCAAACAAAGTCACACATGTTTCAGGGAAGCTACTGCAGTGTCTGGGTTTCCTGGAAGACTCATAAAAACCATCATCCAGATACAGAAAATAATATTGTTTAATGGAGCAAAAGGTTATCAGTGATCCTCAGTGTGCAGTTGATAGGGAGCATGGCTTGTTGCAGGCCAGAGGGATGGCCCTGAGAGTGGACCACTGAGGCTTGGTGCAGGAGGGCTGCTAAAGTGAGACCTCTCTGACCACAGAGGTCAATTCAGGCGCACCAGCTCCATGGTACCAGCCGCCACCAGGACAGTAAGAAATCCCTCCCCTTTCTGGAGCTGGATCCTCTCCTAATGGTAATGAGACACTCAGAAAGAAAGCATTTACTTAGACAAACATCATCATCTGTCTAAGCCATGGTAGTAATAAAGCTTCTGTTGCCAGAATTCACTTACGTTGAGTGATGACTCTTAATGCATTTTTCCCATTAATTCCCCTGGTACACAGAGAGCAAATAACTGTCCCATCTCTAAGGAAATCCATATTAATCTTACAAATCTGCAGGACAGAAGAGAGGCAACTACTGCTGCCTCAGACACAGAGCATGGCCCCATTTCTGCAGATCTTTGCAGCTCCTGTAGACGCTGCCACAAAACGCCCCCAGGGCAGGCAGCCACCCGCTTTGTGTTGTGTGGTTCTCATCTAGACAAAGCCCCCGAGGCTGGCAGGCAGGCAAGCCAAGGCACTGACTTCAGGATGTGTGAAGCAGGCTGTCGATTCAACATGCTGTCGCCACAAGCTTACTGATGGCAGTTTAAACGACAGGCTCTTCAATTATTTTCAATGAGGAATGCAAAAAAAAAAAAAATTAAAAGGAAAATCCAGCCAGTTCTTTTCATGAGACCAAGGCTGATGCGTGGCATGGGGAAACAAGGCACAGCATGCCTTCTAGTGGGTCAGGCTGTCTGGGATGGCTGAGATGACCAAGTGGTTAAAGGAGGAGCTACCTCTGGTCCATGGGGTCACAGACTGTGTGGTGGCTGCAGGTCTGCAAAGAAGAAAGCTGGTCACCAGCTCCCCTTCAGCATGCCTGAACTAATGGGTATTGTCCTCCTAACCCCACTCAGGACAAGTCTGTGAGGAACCATCAAGAGGGAAGGAAGCCCTGGTGACAAATGTTTTAAAAGACCCCCTAGGAGGTGAAGTATTTTAGCTTTACTTGGAAATTCATATTTTACCACATTTCTAAGACATTTCCTGGGGATAAGAAACGTTATTTTTTGCAGCCAGCTCTACAGAATTAATGAAAACCTTCAACTTCCCAGGACCCTGGTGTCCCCTAGGAGCAATTGTCCCAATTAACATGTTCTTGATTGCTTGTCATTAGGCTTTTAGAGTGTGAAAAAGTGTTGCAGAGAAATCACAGTTCAGCCACCTAGCTAATCCAGTGGAACATTTTTATTGTTGCATCTGAGTGAAGAAGTCATAAAACTGAGAGAGAGAAACTGTGCTGAATCTTTCCAGCTCTTTGAGCAAGTACCCCCCAAAGATTTTGCACAATTTCCCCTCTCCCAGCTGTAATTTAAATAGCCCAAAACCTATGGCTTGTGTAGGAGTTTGTTATATGCTTTATTCTCTCATAACTTACACTTGAGGCCTGGTGGTGCAGAAAGTGTTGGCGAATTAAAGGCTCAAGGCACACCAGGGAGGCTCTTCCAATAATCCCAGGGTGAATCACAGGCTGAACACAATTATTAATGGAGACAATAATTGTGAAGATGAGGCATAGTCTCTCTGCCCTTATCCCCTCTGCCTGCAGAGCCTGCACACACAGACCTTTGTCTCTGCCCAAGGGCTGCCTTAAGCACTCCTTAGCGTGGATGTGATCATCAAAGAGGCTCACAGGAATCTGCAGCACAATCTTCCCATTAAAAATCACAAGGTATTTTGAACCTTCTGTTATGTGGGCACTGGCCCAGCCTCAGCTGTGACTAGCTCTCTCAGTTGAGGTAGACCAGGTGTACAGGCAAAAATAGGAGTCACCTGAGGAATAAATGGGTACATTCCAGGTTACTGGGGAGCTCAAACCAGACACAGTGCTCCAAGCGCCACTCATATCCCAAATAGAGGAAAAGAATAATGGTCCTCAACCTGCTGCCTGGGTTTTCATTAAGGCAGTCCAGGATATGGTTATGAATTGTTCACCACAAGGGCGTGTTGCTGGCTCTTGTTCAACTTGTCCATCAGGATCCTCTGACTGTTCTACGAACAGAGCTGTAGACACCACCCAGTCCATGCTCTCTGCTTTGTTTTGTAGATGTATGCTGGCAGGTTCAGTACTTAATCCTTCCTGTTACTGTGTTAGATAACCCCCCAAATGAAGCACTTTTTGGTATTGTGTCCACCTATGGGGTCACCAACATAAGAAAGATGTGGACCTCTTAAGTTGGTCCAAAGGAGGGTCATTAATATGATCAAAGGGCTGGCACACCTCTCCTATGAAGAGAGGCTGAGAGATTTGGGGTAGGTCAGCACAGAGAAGGAAAGGCTCCAGGGACATGTTCTAGCACCTTTCAGTACCTGAAGAGAGCTGGTGACTTTTTACAAGGCATGTAGTAGTAACAGGATAAGGGGGAATGGCTTTAAACTGAATAGAGGGCAGGTTTAGATTAGGTGTTACTGTGAGGATAGTCAGACTGGCACAGGTTGCTCAGAGAAGTGGTGGATGCACCATTCCTGGGAGTGTTCAAGGCCAGGGTGGACGGGCCTTTGAGCAACCTGGTCTACTGGAATGTGTCCCTGCCCACTGCAGGGGGGTTGGAACTGGATGATCTTCGAGGTTCCTTCCAAAACAAAGCACTCTGTGATTGTATGACTGCATGATTCTATGATAGAATATGATATGCTATCCACTGGAACGACAAGGGCAGGGTGGAAAGCGTGCTCCAAGAGCAAGGCTAACCAGGCTGCTTGAGGATACACACTGGAGAGAACTCCAGTGACTGCATGGACAGGGAACTTTCACCAGGCTGTTCCAGCTGCAGGTCCCTCCTGCCACTCCGAATGATCAGAACTGATGAGAAGAATCCTTCTAGATGTCACTGGGCCATTGTGACTGGACTGTATGGAAACATCTGTTTACTGCAGGCAGAGCAATCCTGAAACGTTGTGAGGGGCCACATCATTGCTTGTCTCTTGTAAGGACCACTCTACTGAGTGGATAAAAGCCAGAAAAGGAGCCAGAGGATTAATTATTTCTGTTCCTCTCTCAGTATTGCTGAACATCCATATTGCATAATGTCAGACCCTAATATTTCTAAAAATAAACAACTTGCAGTAAGGCTTATAAGGCAAAATTAAAAACCTGACATAAAGTATCCTGACTCCTTCATATGGATGCCTCAGCAGGGGAATAGACTCCAGTCAAGAATGTCTGTATTTCCTTTCCAGTCACTTGGGTTAACACGGGTGAAAAAGAAGCAACCAACAATGCCAGACACGCTCCATGTTACACCTACCACACTGAATGCAGCCCTCCTCTGGACCCACTTAAGAGGTTCACATCTTTCTTATGCTGATGACTGCAGAGACTGACACAATATCAAAAAGTGCTGCATTTGGAGGGTTATCTAACACAGGCAGGCACAGATTGCTGTGTCTGGCACCTGCCCAGAGTGAACAAAATGTCTGAACTGCAGTAGCCTCAGCTGCCCAATGACCCACCAACCCCACGCAGAAAGATCACTTCTCTGTGCAGCACAGAGCCAGGAAAAGCACACTCTTGTTTCACCTTTCTTCAGCTCTTCAGCCCCAGCAGGTGAAGGGCAACAAAGGCAATGACTTCTGATCCTTGCCTATTTTCAATGAAGTTTATCTAGACTGGGCAAAAGCCATAGTTAAAATGATCCTAAAAGCTCTCCCAAACAGAACTAAGTATTTATAAACTGTTTCTTGGAGCTTTGCATTTTTACACAGTATTTCCTAGGCATGACACCCTGCAACCCCTCATGATTCATATTTACTGATTTGGACACTATGCACACACCTTTTCCTACAATTAAACCTCAGAAGGTATGAAGACATTCATTTGTACCTTTAGATATGTTCCTAATGTCATACACCTAGGAATGTTGAATTACAAAGTGACCATTAGCATTCAGCTAGAGCATGACAAGGTTTTGATGTTTAGGCCTCTGGCAAGCTTAAATTTATTTCTACTAGTGTAAACACAGCCTCAGAGCTCCTTGACATGGCATTTCAAATCTGCCTTTAAAACTGCACCTGGGACACAACAATCCTATATAACAGATCAGGCATAGTGAGAACTGACTGAAAAGCAGTTTTGCAGAAAAGTACTTGAGGGTCTCAGTGGACAACAGTATTAATCAGCAATAAATCATTGCAGGAAAAAAGGTAAAAAAATCTCCTGGTCAGATTGAAAAGGGTGAACCTTCTCTATCAGCACTCATGAGATCACATCTAGAGTATTATGACCAGATTTGTACAAGAAATAATAAACTGGAGGATGTCCAATGAAGGGATGCAGCTCTTGCCTTGTGAGAGAATTAGGTTCATTCAGGCAGGAGAAGGGAAGGCTCAGAGGAGATCTTGTTGCCCTTAAAAGAAATACCTAATAAGAGCATGTGAGGAAGCCAGAGGCAGGCACTTCTCAGGCTCAGGCTGACAGCAAAAGGGCTACAGGTAACAGTCAAGAGACACAACACAGGAAATTGTGATTAAACATCAGGGAAACATTTTGAACATGAAGGTGGTCAATCATCAGCACAGGCTACACAGAGAGGTTGTGAAATCTTTGTGTTTGCAGATATTCACAACTTGATCCTGGACCTGCTGTTAGGAGGGACTTGGACTAGAGCAGGTACCTCCCAGCCTGTATCCTTCTACTACTCTACAATTCTGGGACAAACCTTCCTAAAACTATCATAAAGAAAACTGCTTTAAATCTAAGTACAACTAAATCATCTTTCATTAAGTATTTACTGACTTAGAGGTACAACCAGATTTTTTTCGTCCTTTCAGATTCCTTACAGCATTTAATCTAAGAAGATATTTCAGTTACATGCTCCTTTTCCTGTCTGTGCATCTGAAAAAAGTCTTGACTCTACAGTTGGCTTCCAAGCAGCAGATTTCAGAACCAAGCCCTCAGTTATGACTCTGCATGCTTTTTTAAAATTTTTTTTGGCTATTTTTGCCTTGCTTCACAGAGAGTGTGCAGTTACTTTAAGGAAAATAAAAGACGTTACCCAGCAATGGTGCATGACACTTTCCAGTCACTTCTACAGGGACGCACAGCACTGTAATAAAGAGCCCACTGATAGGTAGAAAGTCACATGGATGAAGCATCAGTGCATTTTAATTTCTTCCCTGCATTTTAACTTCTAAAAAAGTAGCATGAAGAGACCCAACTACATGCAGGGAGCTGTTCAGATTCAGACTTCCCAAACTCCCAGGACTGCTACATGAGTCTTTCCCCTCCCTGTGAAGGCCCCAGATGTAAGGTTTTTCACAGGCTCTTCTGAACATAGTGACTAATAACATTTAAAACCATCAACTTTTATGGAAGAGTTTACTCGTTCTATGTTACATTTTCTGCATAATGTACATGACAGTCCTAAGGGAAAGGGGGGAGTTGTAAGTGGTCATCAGCTCCTCCTGATGAGGAGCTCAGCCAGCCTTAGACCACCTCTGAGAAACTAGATTTTTCTTAAAAACTGGCAGTGGGACCACACAGACTCCTGAGGCAATCTGTTCCAGTGCTTAAATATCTTTATAGTTAGAAAATTTCTCCTAATATTGAACCTAAATCTCCCTTGCTACAAATTAATCTGATTACTTCTCATCCTTCTCACCACAGACATGGAGAACTACTGATCACCAGCCTCCTTACACCTTCATTATGATTGAAAACTCCAGTCCTGTTATCCACTTTTTCTTCTCTTTTATAGAAGAGATGATTCCTCCAGCTTTTTCTCATAGGCCACATTTCTCCCCGTTGAGCATCTTTTAAGTTATTCTGCATTTTCTTAAAATAAAACATCCAAAACATTCCTCCAACACAGATTTTGTAAATGTGAGGTCAACTAAATTAGCTAACATGTTTCACCTAGGACATGGCTGCCAATGCATTCAGGAGAGACATAAGTACTTTCTAAGCCAACATTACACTGCTGACCCATCTCCAGTTTATGATCTGGTACCACCACCAAATTGTTTTGCACAGCATTGTGGAGTTACTACTTTCCCCTAAACTGTACTGGAGCTTCATTCCCTAAAACATGTTCTTCAGACTGGTCTTCATAAAGTTCCCTTTTTGTGATTTTAAACTATATTTATTGTCTGAAGCGGATTCATTCCAGTTTTAAGCCCTTCTTCCAAAATGCTTGAAGTTCCTGTCAGATTTTTGTTCTAATAGCTATATAGATTTTTTTCTTATATTCCTTGCTATCTGCACTGTATTTCACCTGTTCTCTTATTTTGACCATAACAATGGCAGTATTTATCATCAGAAATGTTTGTTGCAAATTTATGTGAGGTTCTTTGACTCTTGGATCTTTAAAAAGTTCTAATACATATCTGCTTTTCTCCCCAGATGCAAAATTGATTGCTGAGCTGCTTCTTTGTCTTCTTTCCTTTAGAATTAAGAATTCCAAGGTTTTAGGATAGCTTTCCCCAGATACCTTCTGATTTTGAGTTATGTTATATTAATAATTCTGCCAATTTCAATCAAAACAAATGCATGAAAATTTGTTCCAGGAGACTTCCAAACCCACAGCTGGGTAGTGTGTGTCCAGCTAGGTTGCTTTATCCGGAGGACTTTCATTCCCTGGCTGTCACCATTACCAGTCTTGCCCTTGGAGTGCTCCTCATGTTGTTAACACACTTCTCACGCTTCATGACCCGATCAAGTCATTTCCAGTAAACCTCTCCATGTGTTTATGCTTCCATTATCATTCCCTTCATCCAGATGTTTTCAAAACCCCTATCATCACTCCCTGGACATTCAAGTAAGCAAGGACAGGCCTCCTTTCTGTTTTACTGGTATAACTATGATGTAAAGCACAGATTTGTAATATTGGTATAACTATGATATAAAGCACAGACTGCATCTCATGTTTGTATTTATGTAAGTAAACACACATATACAGAAAGGTGTGTGATTCTACCTCAGTCAGCAGAATGAGCTATGAAAATCACCAGCAGATGATGAGCCATCTATTAAAAATCTTTTCCAGCAAACTACAGCCCTCTTGCACTGCTAGCCTCCATCTCCTCCTTCTCCTTTTCTTCTCCACCCTGTCTAGCCAAGATCCTCACAGAAAGAATAATTATTTTTCTGGCTGAAAAACTACAGCCCAGCAATACTCATCTTACAGTCTATATGTGGTTTGCATTTTAAAGTGGAACACACTTTTCACAGCAGCCTTCATATACAGATATAGACTATAGTTTCAATAAACATTTTTTTTGTATTTTAACTATACAGTCATACACTTACAAACAAAATATTGTGATTTTTCTTCACTGCAATGGTGCTAAATATGTATTAATCACTGGTAACACAGAAGAAGGGAAGGCTGGCTCGTGTTTAGTGCATGTCACTGCTGCTGAAGTAAGTTCAATGAGCTCTATTGGGATTTCTTATGAAGTTACTGCTGTATGTGAACAAAGGTACTACAGCCTTTCCTGAACAGCAAGAGTAATCAGCTTGTACAGAGCTTTTATCCAAGGAATATCAAATTGGTTACCCAACGTTAATTAACTCTCAGGGTGTTCCTGTGTGATACATTGCTGTTATTCACAAACAAAATAAACTTTGCTGGTTTACAACAAGCTGACTGAAGTAATTAACATCACCCATATGTAAAATGCATGAATACACTCATTCAAAGACTCTCAGCTTTCAAAAAAATTCAAGATAGTCACATATTTATGGATTTCTTTTTAGTTAAGAGACAATATTAATTAAAAATGTTTGCTGATGACCTTGTCCCTCCATTCCAAGACCACAGCCAGAGCTGTGACTTCTTGTGTTCAAAGAGTATTTTCCCATCCTGCAGAGCAGATGCACATGATCCCTGTAGAGAAAGAGGCTGTGCCCTCCAGCTCTGCTGGGGCTGCAGCCAGCACACACGAGCTTATCCTGCTGTAGGAACTAGCATGTCTTTCCCATGCTCCCACCCTGCCAAGGCACTGGGAACAACCAAGGTCAGCAGACCTGGGGACTCGTGGGGTGTCCTGCCTCCCCATGGTTCACAGACCCCAGTTACTTCAGCAGGGCAATGGCAAAATCTGTGGCCACTTGAAACTCAACTGGTCCAGCAGTGCCCATATGGACATGCTGAAGCAGAAGCCCTAAATAACGTTATTTTTGTTTGAAGCATAAATTATGAGCCCCCAAGGAAGCTTGTCTCTACAACCAAAGATATGTAATAACTGCTGACAGTCTCACATGATATATAGCTTTATTTTGACATCTAAAGGACTATTTTCAATTATTTCTTCCTGGACAATTATGCTTATTCTAGCCCCAATAATGCACTGTGTCAGTCATCTCTGGACATAAAACACTTTAATAGTGTACAGTAAGCTTTTCCTTCCACACAAAATATCTTTGGACCTATAATTCCATTTCATAAAACTTCAGTACCATAATTTAGCAGTCCCTTTCCTAAGGTTAGGTCTGCGTTTGTACAAAATAAAAAAAAGGCTGTATATATGCTTTATCTCTAAAGCTTTAATTTATTTCTTGTCTACACAAAGTGTCAAAAAACTGGTCAAAGTGGTGTGTTACGAGGCAAGAATTAAACTAATATAATACCTTGACAAGGCCATGCCACGACTGGCAGCAGTGCAGGATTAGCTTGGGTTTGAAATTAGTTAACTTCACCATGTAACTCTCCTCATAGCAGCTCAATAATCTTGTCCTGTATTATCCCCCATTATCCAGTGCCAAACTATTTCACATTTTAGAAGAGGAAAACCTGATGATTATGGCTATGCCAGAATTGTCTGTTCTGATGCAGATTCTTTTTACAAAGCCCAGCAAATGACCAGGTGTCTCCAGGAGTGGGATAACAACATGGAGTTTGTAAAGGCAGCTACAGCAAGGACTGGAGCAGGCTCAGATACCTCAGAAGGGTTCCTACACGGCAGTCAAAAAAGCAAAACTCAAGACAAGGCCACACAGATAGGGAAGTAGACTTTTACTTTTGAAGAAAGAGATTGGCCTCACCCACACCCATTCTCTCAAAATTCTTTCACTCCTCTATGGTTATAAGAACAGAGATGTTTGTGTATTCAAGTACCTTGTCTTGGATGCCTTATGATGACAGAGAGGGTGAGGAAAATCAGCTGGAAACTTCTTATCCAGTCTTCTGGATTCATCATGAGTGGTGATGAAATGCATGAACATTGGAGCCTTTGCAGCACCTCTTGATGAAAAAAGCTCATATCAAGTGTGAGCTGTTTTGCACCAGCTTTGTATCAGTAATGAGGTATGTGGTCATGCAACAATTATCACTGTTTCAAACCCTTGGAATTTTATTTACATTATGCCTCTACTTTATCTCCCTTTTCTCAGTCGTTTTGATGTACCTAGTATACACCATTACTTTAAATACTACTTTGCCACCAATTCCAATGCCTTACACACACATGCTCTCATTCACACTCTGTAGATATGATTTAAAAATTTATACACGTCAGAACGTCCTAGTGGCAGTAAGGGTCTTACCTTAACATGTAAGGCAAGAGCCCAATCTCACTCAAATGCCATCCTTCATAGCTTTCAGGTACAGGAACTGGAGACCCAGGATATGGAAACCATTCATTGTAAGAACAAGCAAAGCCATACAGGTACAGTGGAATGAGTTTGAGATATATTGCTCTATCCATCACCTCAAAGGAAAAAATTTCATTCAGCCATGGCTCACACTGCTGAATAGGGGTTAAATCAGAGATATGAGCCTAAATTTTCTATCAACAGACAGAATTTCATAGGAAGACAAGTCACACTGGATTTATTGGTTCCACAGGTACATTGGATGTTGAAAAGGAACTTTCAGGATCTATGGTTAGGGACTTAAAATAAGCATGGCTTAGTTGATCTTGGTTCTGTTCATTTATTGACCCCAGATTACACTTTTGGGTACTTGGAAAACAATAATTCTTCTACTACTCAGGAAATCAAGGGTATAATTATGATATGAAGTTTGTACAATCACTTCAGAACATTTCAAAGGCAAGCCATTTATAAGAAAAATGCTTCTTACTGTTTTAAGGCGTGTTACTAAGCAGTTCTGTCCCCCTTGCTCCACAATTCTCAATTATTGCCATGCACATTGGTAATAAGATTTGAGATCATTAACCTGTAAATCATTGGTTCAAATCTTGAAGAGTTCATTAGTGACTAGAAGGCATTAGTATCTAATGACTGGTCTCATTCCAGTGGACAAATAGTTGCTGCCACGGCTGGCATTGGTCAATTATTGCATTACAGACCTAGGAAAGATACCAGGTCCAGATTTCACTTCTGCCAATCTGACATCTCTGCCAGTTCAAATTATTAAGCTTTGAAAGTAATTTTTTTCCTGTGTTTTCAAGAGAAGCTCTTAGAACATTTGTTGGAAAATTACAGAACAGTATTAAAAAAACCAAAAACACAAAGCATCTTTTAATGTTTGAATCCACTTTTCTAGAGATTTCTATCTTATAACTAAATCACTGTCTGAAAAAATACAAAAGAACAAGAAATGCATTTTCCACAGTTGGGACATTTTATAATGCCTCTCCCTCTCCTGTGTGTATTTCTCTGCTTCATCAAAATTTGGAAATCACAGTGGTTCTGCTAATATGCAGAACCGCTCTACAGAGTATTTACAGCAAGCCTCATCCATCCTGCAGCAAGCCTGTGATGATGGGACCCAAGGGCCACGAGGACTCTTGTATGCCACAGAGGTCAGTCCCTTGCAGTCCAGACCAGTCCAACACAAGTATTTCCAGACACATAACACTTCCAACAGCATCCAGCAAACTTGAATTGGAAGTCAGGACAGATTTCTGAGAAAAAATGCACCACTATTGCTTAGTTTCTTCTACTTTAAGCATTCTTTACTGGGACCACAGCATTGTATTAGAAGAACTTTTTCTCATTTTCTTTAGCAAGACCAGAAGCACAAAGACCAAAAATAAGAAAAGGTGCAATATAGGAGCAAACCAGGAGAAATTAAGTATATCATGAATGACCAAAGCACTGCTAAGAGGGGAGTGTTTTCTAGATGAAAACAGGCAGCAGAGCCCAGGTGCCAGACCTTTATAGGCTGCCACCTGACTACACATGTATAGCCACTCTCATGTATTTACAATAAATTATTATATGAGTCATAAGCCACATACTGACCTTTATGGTCCATTAATTTTATTCTTTCCTCCTGTTCAATTAGTGCAAGACCTTGAGTCATTGTGGGTAACCCCAGAAGAATTGTAACTAAAAATTAATATAAAGCCAATGTGTGGTGTGCAAAGCTCTGAACTACTTGTGTCACCACGTGTTTATGATGATGAAACTGTGATGAAGATTTTATCGCTGAGTAAAATACTTTTGAATGTACAGTCACTGACCTGCAACGTGTTCATATGGCGAATGTATTAGGACATTTGCCTAAAGACTTCTCTCACAGATGAGAAATAAGCCAGGCCAGTTTTGAATAGGATTTAACAGACTAATCACCACCTACAAGTTTTGCAGATTGCAAATCCTCACACCTCCTGCTGCAAACAAGACTTAGATATTCAGCATGTAAAATCCAATTCAAAAATAATTTTAGGATGTATGTGTTTTAAGCTGCTACATGGCAAAAGCATTAAATCAGGTCCTCATTTCTTCTGTGCTTGTAAAATAGGTCTGGTTTAGCAGACATTGAAAATACCACTACAGCAAGGACTAGTTGTAGAAGTAACCAAATGAACTGAAGCAGCATTTACATTTAGCCCTCTTACCTGTCAGCCTATCAACCACAATAACCCTCTGCTGGTAAGAACCATGTCATGCAGCAACGCAACCAGAGAAAGAAAATATTTTTGTGTGGGCTCCATCCTGAAAATCCTCACCACACTCAGTTATAAAGATGCATAATGTGTGCAAAAGTTAAAAATATCCAATAGAATAAAAATGAAATAATTTAGTTATTTATTATTTACCATATGGCTGATCTTGCTCACCTGACAAAACAGCAGCAGGAGAGAAGAGAGCCAGGGTAGAGCTGGAGATGTCTTCTCCTCCTCTTCACCAGGTATCACCCCCAAGTGTGAATTTTGTGGGATTTGTCAGCTGTCCTTGCAACCCTCCTGCCTGTGTGGTGGGCAAGAACAGGTTTGTGAAGGCCACATGCCCACTGCACAATGTGCCCTGAACCCACAGACCAGCCAAAGCTCCTTCTGGAGCTGCTCCTACCTAGCTCTGCTCCCTGACATCCTGGACTCTGCCTGTACCAGGCTTAGGCTTCGTGGGCAATATTGCTCTGAACCTGACAGAATGAGGTCCTGAAGGACATAAAAGGCATTAACAGTTGCTGTCCATATTTTACCTCACCTGCATAAAAATAGATCACTCTGCTTTCCAAAGCAAGCAGTTAATCTTCATAAGCATAACCTATATTTTCTGAAGGAGGAAGAAAGAATGCACTCTGCAAGTTTGTTATCTTTGGCATATTTTTCCTAAGCTGACTGATTGCATTAATAAGGCATAAGAAGACACATATATTAAAAATCCTGCATTTAAATCTTACTTTGTTTGATCTACCGCAGACTGACAAATCCAAAAATTTCAAAGTTATAGATGACACTTTATTTCAGGAAAGGAATAGGAATCTAAGACAGAGACTGAGGGTAGCAGAACTGTCTCTAGTTGAAATTCTTAAGTTAAATTTCATTAAATCAGGCAATTAACATTACAATCCAGAGGCATGAAGGCCCGACTGTTTTCTCTGAATTTGTTTCCTTGGGGCTTGACAGTGACACTCAGACACAGCTCTCAACAGAGGGTAACATTTAGCTATGCCACATTAGGAAGAAGCCTTGGGAGGCAATCACAGGTTCCTATTTTATCTTGCTCAGAGGGGAAAGCATTTCACTGCATGATTGAAAAACACTTGCTTATTCCTTTCTTCTCCACTTCCACTTCTCCACTCCAGTTGTGTCCAATGTCAGACAGTTAAACTCTTCAGAGGAATGTTCATTCCCCCATCACAACAAGGATGAACTTCTGGGAGGGACCTCGAGACACTCTTTATAGATAGAAAATTATTTCCAGATTTTCCATTTCTGCTATGAAAATAAAACCAATAAATGCATTTCTACATGCCCATCCTAGAGCAGGTACCATAGCCTGTACCCAAGCCACTAAAATAAACCAGGGAAACAGTAGGTCTAGCAAATAAAAACATCAAACTGCTTTTACAAAGCTATATAGCAATCTTCTCTGGGTAAAGGCATGCCTGATCACACAGATAAAATGGTACATGATGCCAGTAGTGGCTTATCTGCAAAAGATGTTATCAAAGCAAACCAGACAGAACAGCCAGCTCTTGCCCCTCTGGCTTGACTTCAGATTCTCTGTGCAAGCTTATGAACCCTATATATATATATATACACATATCTGGACCAGATTAGCTCCAATTCCTATGCTTTCTCTGGCCATAAACCTTACAAGACACTACAAGAGAGGGAGAATTTGGGCATAATACATATCAAACTCAAACAAGGCATTTCTTCATGCAGCCACCCAATTTTGTGATCTTTTAATGTCATATATTAACTTACATTTCATTCTTTGGTTAAAGCAAGAGCTTTAACCTTATAGTGGTATTTATAAAGGAGAACAAAGGAAAGCTCCCCTCCCCCAAATTTTTATTCAAGCACACATAGTCATACTGATGAAACTGCTTCCCCCAAAGTTAGCAAGAGCACTCACAGGTAACAATTTGCAGAATGAGGTCAGAAAATATGCTAAGTGACACTGAAAATGAGTGTACACACACCAAAAATGCTGATCTTGAAAGGATGGTCCAAAAAGACCAGGGGAACAGAGTTCTTTTGCATGTGCTCTGTCCAGGATCCCAATATGAACAAAACAAATCATGCATGCCAAGAAAAACTGATCATTCAAGATCTCTTTTTCCAAAGAGGGTAAATGGTCCACTTGAACTCCTAGCAAACTTTGCTAGGGTAATAGAGGAATGGGGATTTTTAAGTAAGCTATGAAATCATAAAATTTATGACCTGGAGGCCACAGTTCTTGAGTCAGGAGTCCAAACAGATCTGTTGCTTTAACATTACATGTCCCAATTGTATGGAAAAAGCTCACAGACACTAAGAATATAAGGGGTCTCCATGTCAGCTCTTGCTAGGTAATGAAGCCTCTCTAGTAAGGTGTTCACAGGCAATAAAAGTAATAGCTGAATTTCACTTATTTCCCTATGCATCAGCAGACTTCTACACTTTAATATCTCTGGAATGTATGCATTATTAGATCCTTCTATGTACCCATCACTGTGGTGTTCAAGTGCTGTTCATTCTGAATCAAAGCACACTATCCAAAACTCCCAATATCCAGCTCTAATTTTGCAGTTTCAGTCCATTATTAATTGCACCATATGCTTCAAAATTAGCCAGTGAAGCTTTCTTGGCTTTGCTCCCACTCCTCCCCATACTTGGACAAGTTGTTTAATTCTTTTAAATACAATTCAAATTTTCTTCTCAAGGTGGTGGGAAACCTTCTGTGCTTAAGACAGTAAAATTCATACTAATAGGTCTTTCTCATCTCCTTTAGTTATCAGACTACGAATAACTTTGTAACCACTTAAAATTCATTTACACATCTCCCAACAATAACACAGCCAGCAACACTGCATGGACCTTTCTTAATAGAGGTGTGCTCCCTGCACTGTGAATTGGGTACATTTTAAGATCTGACTGATTATTCCAAACTCATCCTCAAAGTCAATAGGAACTGCACAGGATGTATGGAAGAGATTTACCACAGGGAGGGAACATTCACAGAAGCAGGTACAAAATTATACTCAAAATGTTTATAAGACTCATAAGTTAAGTTTATCAGCCTCATCCACTCAGCTGCTGCTGCCTATATTCTCCAGCTTGTGCTTCTTCATCTCCTCCTGACACAGCTGTTTACCCCACAGATTGTCCCAACCATTCACCCCTGCAGAGGGAGGCAGTAGCTTTTCAGATTTGCCCAGGAGTCTGGCTTTGACCAGTTTCCCCCAAGGGGTCATTTCAGAACACAGCCCTGCTTCTGTTTGGTGACTCTTTCTACTTTGTGCAAGCTCTCATCTGCTTTACCCTGAGTATCCTTCTTTTCTGCAATGGGTGCCTTTGGCAAGGCACTACAGCAGTGAAGGCCCTTATCCACAGAAAAGAAGATTCAGGGCAACAGCAGGGAAAGCTTCCTCCTATTGTCTGAATTTTAATCATGCCCTGGAGAGTTTCCTGATGTTGTTGCCCTCTTGTTAAAAACAGCAGTCAGCAGCTGATCACTTTCTAGCACAGATGGACCCCATGAATCTGTAGTCAAAAGCTATTGCTGAAACCATTCATTGGTATGTCTTCAGTTTGCAATTCATGCTCAAACTCTTGCATTCCAGCAGCTTTTGCTCCATATCACTTATATCAGCTAGCACCAACATCTGGCCCGAAGTTCAAAGCTCAGGTCCAGATGAATCAGCGCAGACTACGGCAATTTCTCTCCTACACACTGAAGAAACAGCTCATCAATTTGCTTCCAGCATGTAACAACATTTATTTGGACATTATACCAAATTTCCTGTGTACTTACAGCAGTGCTGTAGCCTGACAGGGAGGCTCTGCTGAAAGTGCACGGTCAGGGACAGACCAGGAAATTCAGCTGAATGCATGGAGAGAAGGTGGGCTTGCAGGTCCCTGGGGGTGGCAGGCAGCACAAGCTTTCTCCAAAACAGTGTTGGTGAACACGCTTACCTGATGCTAGTACAAGAAAGAAACAGCCATCTAGCCAATGCTTTCTCACTGAAGATATTACTGTAAATTGTTATGGAGCGGTTTCTGCTCTGACAAATCAAGTCAGACATCCAACATCTCTTCTTCTTCCACACTAGCTGTACCCATAGGTGAGAACTAAGGAAGATGGTTCCTTGTTGGACTTGGGGTAGCCATTAGTGTTCCAGGAATGACAAGAGTAAAAGATCCTTGTGTTTATTTTACTTTGTTTACAGAAGAAAAAAGGAAGGAAAGTCTGTTACATTTCTTAAAGAACAGGCTTATCTGGATTTGTTTTAATCATGCTGCTGTGCATTAGAAATAGTGCCATTTAGCTCTGTGGTGCTATCCCAAGGTAAAACTGCCATGAAATCAAAACCATGGACATGTATCTAGAATAAAGGTATCAAAGATGCCTCTCTTCGCAGGAAGTGCTGCTGAAAGTGAGGTTTAGCATAATGCTGTACCTGGAGTTCTATGCAAATTTCAACAGAAGTCTTAGGAATTTTTTCTTTTTTTCTTCTTGCATATTATGCATGCCCTTCATCTATAAAATCCCAAAATAATCTAAAAGTCTAAATACAGGACTAAGTAGAATTCTGAATACAAAGCAGTAATTAAAACCCGACAAAACCACTGCTTAGACTAAACTGTGAATCCCAGAAATTAGGATGCTCAGTTTAAGTTCCCTTGACAACCTCTTCACTCCTTCATTCATGTGTGCATGCAAAAGGTGGATATGGAGTTAAAAGCTGTCATGACAACTTTGCTTCTAAATTATCTGTCTTTGGTAAATTGGCTACTTTGGGCTACAAGTTGTTCAGCACAGCTCTTGACAGAGGATGAGTTTTTAGAAGCAGCTTGACAAATCAGTAACTTGGTTTTAATTTTAACAAGAAAGCATTTACACATATATATAGCTAGAGAGAATAAAGACTAAACATATGATGAATCCAAGCATCAGCTAAACCAGAATATTTTGAGTCTTCAATCAATACAGTAATGCTTGCAAGATTTTTTATTTTACTTTTAGCATTGCTGAACCTTTTTATAGAAAAAACATTCAGGTAATGCCTGTACTGTCAAAAATGACATATTCATCATTTCCTATCTACACTCACCAACATAATCATTCGTTTTGTTAGGAGACAAACTGCGTAACTGTTTTGTTAGGAGAAAAACTGTGTTTTGTTACAGAAACTGCCTCCTCCTTGAGGAAACAGGATCTCAAAACCTACATGGAGACTTTGCTGCAGTGGGAACTGCACGTCAAATTTCCTTGCATGGTGTTAAATATTATTTCTTCAAATGTGTTTAGCCTCACTTAGCAAATGTGTTTAACCTCATTCTTCAAAACAGAATGAGAGCCTTTCACAGATAACTCTGCTTGCCTCTTATTCTGAGAGCACAGCTCTCCACAATCTTTCTAAAGTTACAGAAAGCAAAACACAACAAAAAAAGCCTTCACTTTTTTGTCCTGTATTCTTCAAAGTCCCCGATGAAAAAGAAAAAAATGCTCATTTGATCTTGTAAAAGATTTCTCTTGCAAATTATGATTTCAAGTAGTAAAGTGATCTTTAAAAAAAGTATTTCCTGAAAAATACTTTCACGATCATAACTCTGCGTCAAATAAGAGCTTAAATCCAGTATCTGTGGAGAGTGGAAAGCTCAAATTGCTTTCTAATTTGACTTTTCCTATCGGCTCCTGAAAATGTCACCAAGACCTGATGATAAAAGAAACTCAGAGAAGAACTGAAAACCTACTATATTTTCCCCTCTTGTTCACTTCAAAAACATAATCTTCATCCAGGAGAGACTTTCTCAAAATAGGAGCTCGGCTTTAAGACCAGTGTGCATATCAAGTACAAGTCACAGTCCATGACAGTTATGTCTGGGCATTGCAGTAATGCACTTAACAGGGAAATAACAACCACAACAGCACAATATTCACAAAGATCAGTAAATTCTGCATCCATTACAGATTTTCTCCTTTAATGGAGTTTATTCTTTTCAAGTAGATCCACAGCCCAAGGTCTCCACCTGCTCTGTGTTAGACCTATCCAAGCTCCCTTTTTCACAGCTCCTTTCTGCTACTAAGCATATGCAGAGCTCCATGGAATCAGAGTAAAGATTTCCCAAGTGCTGATAAAAGGCTGAATCGCTTTCCCCAGGGGGTCCCTGTCACTTGATTAATATGTGTAGCTGTTAAAAGCTGTTCAAATGACAGTGCTAAAAAACTGAACAAGCACCACAGAGAAAAGGCTGGCTAAAATAACCAAACCATGAAAATAAAATGAATATAAGAATGGGAAAAAGGAAACCAAATAAAAGCAGAGGAGATATAAAGGGCAAGGACATAGGCAGAGCTGACAGTCATCCAAAATCAGCTTTCTCTTCCCTCTTTACTTTTTCTTCTTCCTTCCCCCTCCCCATTTCCTAACTCCTCCACTCCACTTACACAATTCTTTGGCCTCTACCGACAGTTTAGCATTACAAATACTCATGCTGAATCTCATGAAGTCAAGCAGGCTCAGTGAAGATCACTGGGCTCAGCTTACTCCTGGTATAATCTCATCCAAATCCATGGAGTTACATGAGGGATGAGCTGGAACCATTGACGTTTTCTGACATCCAGCTTTGGAGCTCTGTAACTCCAGACTGATGATGCACAGTGAAGGGTTCTCTGAACACAGCAGAGGAGAAAGAAAAAAATATGAGTTCCTTGAATGGTTTTCATCATAGTAGTTGCACTACATCTGTCATATATCAGAACCGTTCCCATGTTTCCTGCACAAGATTCATAACAGCTCTAAAACCCGACCATACTTCACCAAGTTGGAAAACAAATTTCCCCATAGATGGAGAAATATATTTTTGAGGTAAAATGGCAAGGAACACAAGTGTCCTTTAGAGCAACTTAACAAAAGAAATTATACTATTCCTGGAAAGCCCTTTGCAATCCCTGCTTTTTTTTATCTGAAAAACTCTACAGTTGTTTATTCATGAAGCGATAATCCTCTCTTTGTCTCAGTGAAAACTTCTTCCTGGGAGATAAAAAATAGTTTGTATGAACCTGCAGTACTGCTTTTGAGCAGTAATAACCAACTCACACCAAGGCTGTATTTTTTTATTATTTGTACTGTAATAATGCTGGGAGCCCCTTGCTGGCACTGGATGTCACTGTGTTGGAATTGAGTGTATACAGGATAAGACACACCCATTGGTACGACCAATCAGATGCACTGCATTTTAAATGGAAAAGGCGGGGAAAAAATAATCACAAAATAAGACTGCCAAAGACCTCAAGAGGTCATCTGATCCATTTGGGGATGCATGGCAGACCCACTTATGGCCGAGCAGCCATTGCTCTCAGTGGTTTCATCCGTTTCACAAATGGAAAATAACAGATTGCATTGTGCCCATGAAGCCAATTGCCTGGTTGCAGCATTTAAGTCAAACTTTAGCCCAAAGCTCCCAAGTCCTGGTCAACAGAGATCATGAAAATATTTTATCTTACCTGAATTTGGGAGTTTCTAGGGAAAACAATTATAAACCTGCTATCTGTATCTGCTACTATTAAACACTGAATTCAAATAACGAAAATCTAGCTACCAGTTACAATTTTTTATTTGTTCTTCTGCACTCAGGAATACCTAAATAAAAGCACAAAACTCACAAACAGCTGTATATCCACATCATTTAGCACACTGCATTAGATATTTACCTTGCCTGCACTATCAGTAAAACACACTATTCCATGCCATATATATGAAAGGCCCACTACACAAAAATTCACAGAAGATAAAATACCAAGATCAAAAGCACTCTATACCTGACAAAGACTTTTTGCATACTGCAATGCATCTCTCCCCACGTATTCTATGAAGCAGTATACACATGTAACATCAGACAAGACCATCTATTCAATTACATACTGAGTTTTCTGTTTCAATTTCAAAAAAATAGTTCCAAGTTACAGACAGTTCCTTTTCTATCTCCATGTTATCATCACTTCTCTAGGCTGAAGTGTAATCACCCTCTTCTGCAGGTTACTGTTTCTACCTTCTATTTCAAATAAGTTTCATACATTGGTGAAACCCAGGCAAGATTAATATGACTTTCCTTTTTAATATAAATCTTTTGATTTGTTGCTGAATGGACTGTTCTCAATATTGCTATCTAACTGCAAGGGACAATGTTGTTTATCATTTCCTCTCGAAAGCAGCCATCTAGATATTACAGTACTTTGGATTTAGAAACCATGAAATATAAATGTGTTCCTACCATAGGAATTAAATGAATGTTTATTTTACATCTGAAGTACCTTTTACATTTACTTCCCATCTATGACACCTAGATAAAAATCCCCACTAAAATAGACAGCTAATGCTGAAAATATCCTCTGAATAAGATACAAAGGAGCTCAAAATTAGTGAAATGGAGATCATAAGACTTAAAAATGTAAGAAATTACTCTTAGTTACATAATGAATGGAGCATTCCACCCCTTTGGAAATGCTGGGGCTTTTTAAGTCAGAATGTCTTGGGACAATTCCCTGACAAAGTCTAAATCTTGCTTGGAAGAAAAAAAAATGGAAAATCCTTTATAATATGTTGAAGTATTGTTTGAAATTATTGCTTAAAAACACTTTTACATCACATAAAATATAGTCTAAACTGTAAATCTGAAACAAACATGCCAATGTGATAGCTTTACTCACGTTAAATTTCAGTTTTCAACCATGTTTTTTTTTTCTGGTTTGGAAATGAAAGGACATCCCATAACTTTTGAATTTCCTATCAGGTAGGAGAACTGATTCCAGTTTTCGCAGAATACTTACTTTTTTCAGGTAAATAGCTCCTTCTGCTAGCCATACTCTCCTCTAGGCACACACTCCAACAGCACAGCTGACTATTAAAACACTCAATGTACTTAAACACAGCAGAAGTTAATGAAGGAATGTCCTTTGCTGCTGAAAGCGCATTGGGAGGATGAAGAACATCACATCCTTCCCATGCCACAAAACTGAATTATCCCATGCTTTTTGCACAGACTGGTATCATCCTAATGACTGAACAGGCCCAGCCTATTTACATCAGCTGAGAAGTTGATGCTGTGCACACACCTACTTTAGCTTGAACCAAGCTACACTGCAGTGATGCTCTAAGCTGGACTTTCCTCTGCCTTTTCCTTAAAGAGAGGAGACCCACAGGACTGATAAATATTCAAACCAGATTACATTAGAGCATGTCTCAGAACCCTAAAATTACTAAAGTGGAAGAGGACATCCAGATTCATTGGGCAAAAGAATAAAATAGTGATGAGACCTCCTCCTTACTGCTTCAACAGATGTCCTTAAGGTCTACCAGAGGTTCTCAAATGTCAGTCAAAGTAGTGTCACCTTTGAAAAAGGACAGGACAAATAAAAACTTCTACCTGCAATCTAGAATCATCCTCACTATAGATCAATGCAAACCGTGTCCTGAGCTGCATCTCCAGGAGCCTGGCCAGCGGGTCAAGGGTGGGGGCGATTCTCCCCTTCTACTCAGCTCTGCTGAGACCCCACTTGTAGATCAGATGTTAGGGAAGGTTCAGCAAAGGACAAGAAGGGGAGGTTTAGCAAAGGGATAGGGGGAAGGAGGATCAGGAAGGGATGGAAAGTTTGGTTTGGTTGCCCTGGAGAAGACAGCCTGGGACACACAAAGGGAAGGGAGGATGAAGCTGAGGCCTGTGCAGGTCAAAGGGAGGGAAGGACATGCTGGGCCAAGGGAGAAAAGAGGAGGTTGGAGTACACAGCACCTCAGCTCAGCCCTTGGTCCATCCCACTGACCAGCTGCTGCCCAGTGGTGGCCCCAGAGCCTGGGGCCCAGAGTGCTTCCCCTCCAGGATGGCTACAAGACAGTGCTGAGCCTGCTCCTTATCTCAGCAGCCAGGGCCACTCCCTGGACAGGAGCCTTCCAGCCACATGAACCCATCCCTACCATTAGACCAAATTATCCCCCATGCCAGATCCTCGCTCAGCCTCTGATTACTGTGCAATTCCAATTGAAATTACCCCTTTGGGGTCTCACGTTCCCCAAAGCCCACCTGTGAAACCAGCAGTGCCCCGAACTGCTGCCACTACTCCACAGTACCTGGCACCTCTGCCCCCCAGGGGAGCGGGGCCCCACTTTCTCTTTCGGATGTGCTTGGACAGGAACCCTGCACGACCCCAGCCACAGAGGGAAAGCGATTCTGCACCACCACACAGCTCACCTCCACCGTCCTGGCACCCCTGCACTGGGCATCACTGGCAACACTGGCTCAAACCCCTGGTAGGCTCCCTGCAGGTGTTTCCCCCGCCCACCCATCGCCGCTGGAGCCAGCACACCCGCTGGGACACCAGAGGCTACCCCAGGTCTGGGAGTACCCGTGGGACCTGGTGCCAGCCCGTCCCCACTGTCGGGGGCCGCAGAGGCGAGGGGCTCAGGAGGGGCTGGAACATCTCCTCGGAAATCAGGGCTGCCGGCTGATGGATGCCCGCGGGACGGGGTCTTCCCCGGATGGTCTCTGCGGGACAGAGACACATCCTGAG
>VXAX01003958.1:673757-697993 GCA_013399835.1 Leptocoma aspasia
CTCATCAATCTCCTTCCCGTTATTGAACAGGATCTAGCCCCGAGGGAATCGGTACGGCCCGACTGGCTTCAGAATCCTGAAGGTTTCAGCAGCGTAGCCCGGGATGCCGGTCCCCCGAAGGCTCTCAGCCTCCAGGAGTTCCCNCTTATCTCAGCAGCCAGGGCCACTCCCTGGACAGGAGCCTTCCAGCCACATGAACCCATCCCTACCATTAGACCAAATTATCCCCCATGCCAGATCCTCGCTCAGCCTCTGATTACTGTGCAATTCCAATTGAAATTACCCCTTTGGGGTCTCACGTTCCCCAAAGCCCACCTGTGAAACCAGCAGTGCCCCGAACTGCTGCCACTACTCCACAGTACCTGGCACCTCTGCCCCCCAGGGGAGCGGGGCCCCACTTTCTCTTTCGGATGTGCTTGGACAGGAACCCTGCACGACCCCAGCCACAGAGGGAAAGCGATTCTGCACCACCACACAGCTCACCTCCACCGTCCTGGCACCCCTGCACTGGGCATCACTGGCAACACTGGCTCAAACCCCTGGTAGGCTCCCTGCAGGTGTTTCCCCCGCCCACCCATCGCCGCTGGAGCCAGCACACCCGCTGGGACACCAGAGGCTACCCCAGGTCTGGGAGTACCCGTGGGACCTGGTGCCAGCCCGTCCCCACTGTCGGGGGCCGCAGAGGCGAGGGGCTCAGGAGGGGCTGGAACATCTCCTCGGAAATCAGGGCTGCCGGCTGATGGATGCCCGCGGGACGGGGTCTTCCCCGGATGGTCTCTGCGGGACAGAGACACATCCTGAGAGTGCTACAGACGGGAGGGAAGAGGAGGAGGACGATGACCTCCAGGCCCAGCCCCCAGCCCGCGGCAGCGCTGCCTTGTATCAGAACCAGCGGGGCCGGCAGGACTAGCGGCGGCGCGGCGCCCCCCACCCCCATCTCATCGGCATGGCGGCGTCCTGTCAGGCACCCCGGCCCGTGCAAACGCCGGGATGCCGTGCAGGAGGCCAAGCAGAGCCCTCTGCGGAGGGTGCCCGNCGCGATGTCTCCACCCAAGGGATGAGCCCCCGACCCGAGGGAAGCGCCCTCGATCCAACGGGAGAGTACACACACACACCTGGCCTCGCTGGGGCTCCGCTTCCTCCCTGGTCACACCCGATCCGCAGTCAAACGTGGTCCCATTAGCCTTCACCTGCTGGGGCGCTTTGCCTTCTGCCCCACCACAGCAAAAGTACCATCATCTCTATGGAACTTGTACCAATTTTTGCTCAAGACTAAAGTACCTTGACTATTTACTGATTTTTTTTTCCCAAGGTTTAGGATCGCTATTTGGAAGGCTCATGGCTCTTGGAAAAGCTGGTACATAGGTGGACAGTACAGAGTCAAAAGTGACACTTTAGCTGTGGTAAAGATGTTTCTTGAAAAGGGCCATTCAGCAGCACTTTCAAAAAAACACTGGTCTTGGCAGCTGTCTAATTTTCCCAAGAAATTTGACCACCACCACCCTCTCATCCCAACCAAATCAGTTTAGTAAGTTTCTTTATACTTAAAGCATTCTGAGTAGACACACTAATCACATGGAAAGCTGATTCTCCCAGACAAGAAGGATCGCATTGTTGTGCAAACATAGAATTACAAATAAGAACAGTACTTTTCAAAAGTTGTTTGCTATTTGATTTAAATATTTTGTCTTGCACTACTTACTAGCTGTGCATTTTTTGTTAGAGTACTGGAAGAAAGGTGTGACCAAAATCAAAGTGAACTTGCTAAGAATTTCTACTCTATTGACTGAAAATATTTGTCCTCTCCTCACCAAAGCTTTGACATAAAACAAATTATGTCTGTCAGCAAAAACATTGGGTGTGCTGACCCAATTTTATATTTTTTATTTTAAGTGTGATGTCTTATTATGTTATCTGAACACAAATCTCCCAGTTGATTTAAAAATGTGTGTAACTCTGGGAAATCTGTTTCAGCATTGATGAGAAATGGCACCATCCATTTATAGGATGTTCAGTGTTGACATGGATACCTTTCTGAGTGCAAAGGAAAATGAAAAAGAGGAGCAGAATATCTTCCAATAGTTCGTCTTCCCTGCATCAATTATCCTAAGTTATTAGACACAAGTATTTCTCTTTTTGTTAGTGTATCAAGTGAGAAATTCATGTTGCGAAACCACCAGCAACTGACAGAGGCCCGGTTTGATTAACAAGAGAATTACGGTTTTGATCCCAGATGCTGTAGCTTATGCACATTGCTGGCTCAAGTGTCAGCAGCTTCTGACCTCAAAGCTGTATCCAGCAAGCCATCTGGATCTGACTCACAGCCCATTTAACATGAGCTAGGAACATTTATCAGGTCAATAAAGCTTACAAAGTAGCAGCCATCTCAGAGTAGGGAGCTTATTGTGGAACCAGTCTCAGCACTGGAAGATGCCAGAACATGTTAGCCCCATTCTTCATGTATCATGTGAAAGGAGCTCTCCTTGGGCTGAATGACATGTCAGACAGCACAAAGAAGACTTAAGCAGGTGACTGGGATCAATGAACAGAAATATGTCTGCGCCTGATAAGGTTTATTCACTGTTCAAAATGGGGTCTGCCAGCACAGATCAGCACAGGAGACAAGCCAGATGGCAGATGTCATTGCTCAGGCATAAAAGCCTTTACAGAACAACCTTGGTGCCACCTTCATTGATATCATGCATTACCAAACAGTAGAAATCTAATCTGGGTCAGACAAGAGCACATAACTGTACTTATGTCATGTTAAAAAGAAAAAAAATGATAAGGTATTTACATCAACTCCTTGCCACTTGGAAAAGATAGTCGGTACCCAGTCCACTGTAAAAGGAGAGTGACATGAGACAGTTTCTGCGCTGGAACAGAGTCCACTGGCACAAAGTCATCCCTTCAAAAAGGAAAAGCATTCCATTTGAATTGGCAGGATGAGCTTGCATCAGTTATGTTCCTGTCCCATGTGTCTGTGTTGTTTTCATCTGATTTAGCTTCTTAAAATGAAGCTGCATGCTACAACTTCAGTGTCATGTGTGTCCAGCATTTTATAAAAGTCTCCATTCATCACTGGAAACTCTAGGTAGGAGGTATTTCCTTTAGGATGCATATGGAATTTATCTCATCTAACTTTAGATGTCAATAAAGTAGGCATCTACATCAAAGCTAGCCATCAGAGCCTAACATGGTAGCAAAAAGAAAATAAAAGGAACACATGGAACAAGACTTGCCGGGTTTAGTTTAGAAGCCCTTTTTCACAACATGATTACTCCAGCCCTGGGAGCCACCATTCTTTACATCCATCTTTACCATGAAAGAGAACCAGCTGAAATGTAGTCATCTCTACGATATTTATGTAGTCAAGTGAATGCCACAAAAGTAAATCAGAACAAAACCACTAGTCCCTTTAGCATGTCTCTGGCTGTTTACTGTCAGGTGGCTGCTACTTTTCCATGGTTGTTGAACTTGGCCATATTTTATCCCTTAAATGAAAGTCAGCCCTTCCTCCCAGAAGCTTATAACTCACCTTAAAGGATTACCAGAAATATTTTATCACCTGCTTGGGTGTTTAAACACTTCTTAAAACAATCTGCTAGACAGAAAAAAATGAGAGGGGGAGATCATTCAGGGAACTCTATCAGGAGACTAAGTGGACTGTGAAATGCTCAAATATATGGTAATTTTCAACTTAATAGAGTATGTATTCTGTTCTGATTGGTAGTGGGGAGTAATTTAAACAATTAGAAAGATTCTGGTTTGTAAGTACAGTAATCCCACAACTGCATTTAAAAAATGTCATTCCAGGCCATTGGAAATTATAATTACTTAAGAAGATGCCTAAGTTTTTGAATGGACCCTTGATTTTTGCTATTGAATAATTAGAAGCACAAAAAAAAAATTAGAAGCACAACCATGAACATTTTTAGGGGACTAGTGATCTGTGTTTCATCAGTTAGCCAATGCCTGCTGAAACCACTTTCAAGGTGGTCAGTGATCAGGACATTGGATGTTCCAAACGCGTTCCAAAGAGGTGTTCCAAATACCCAGGCGTTTAGAATTACTCAGATGGCTTTCCTAAACACTGAGCCATCACTATAAGAAACAGTTGCAGGATCTCTGTCCTCCTACTTGCTTGCATTTTTGCAGGAGGCAGACAGACTGTGGGCCTGCCTCTGAAGACAGCTGGAGACAGATGGAAGCTCTCTCCGTCCGTGTGCTGAGCTGGGCACACGCAAGCTAAACGCTGCTCAGCAGTTGTGTAGCTGTATTAGCACAGCAGTGTCAACACAGCTACACGACTTCTGGAGCACAACAGATGAGGCACAGCACTGTGCAAACACAGCCAAACAGCTCCTGGATGGTGTTTGGTGTAGCCCAGTAAATATTACTTTTTTTGCCATTCCTGCTAAAAGGCCACATGTTTTTTATTGACCTGACAGAAAAGGGTGTCAGGGTTTGTTTGGGCTTGTGCTGGCCTAAGCTGATAATGAGCTTGTTTTATTTGACTGGGGGAGGCAATGTTCAGCAGTTGGGTTTCCTTTGAGTTAGCTCCAGTTTATAGTGATAACAAGCAGATTTTCTGTGTAGCTTAAACTATGTGTGATCCTAGAATAAAATATAGCTTGCAAGAATGCAAAC
Organism: Leptocoma aspasia; assembly: GCA_013399835.1. Lineage (NCBI taxonomy): Eukaryota > Metazoa > Chordata > Aves > Passeriformes > Nectariniidae > Leptocoma > Leptocoma aspasia. Next base: position 678,408 of record VXAX01003958.1, read on the forward strand.
ACAGGGTGTACTGAAGGTCCCAGACCGTAAACACAAATCCCAGTGGTCAGTCAGTGGTCCCTACAGGCAGGCAACTGTCTAAACCACTTCAGATATAACGAAGGGACTGCAAAATTGAATAACTGGGGACTAAAGAAAACAAAGTCTATGTAATGCAGGCTGTATTAAGAAAATAGTGAAACATAAACCCTAAAATAGATGAAGAAGGGATCTCCAGCCATCAAACCCTCCTGGATAAGAACTGAGGACACTGGTGGCTGCTGACATTCCCACCAGCCCCGCTGCTGTCAGCCCCAGGACTGAGAGGCACATGGGAAGGATGGAGCGACACCAGAGAAAAGAGCAAAATACTCTAATTTTGAAGTTAATAGGATTCAGACTTAACATGAGACTTCTTTGCACCTTCCCCACAACCTGAGAAGAAGGCCAATGGCTTTTTTCCTCAAAACATATTCACCCTAAGATTCATTTAACTTCACTTTAGATATTTACCATGTAGAAATCTACATTTGATTTAGCCATTCTGGGCTCGTTTTCTAGTCACTTGAGTAAACCAGGTACATTTAGGGCATGAATTACCAAATCTGTTTTGGGCTGACAGGAATTGCACCCTAGAATAATTCATCTTTCTACATTGACTGTAAAACGATTCAAGGCAACTTATTCAGAAAGGGAGAGTTACCAGGACTTCTACCTATAGGAATATGATTCCTACCTTCTGTATTCATGCCAGTCTGTTCATCCCTGTCTTCTTTATTTACAGATTATTTCACTGAGTAATTACTCATTGGACTGAAATCCCTTAGAAAGCATGGCCCCAGGATTTAATTATAAAACAACACCATTGGAAGTACAGATTACTCATTTGGAAGAATCTTGCATTGTACCAATAATAACAACAACAGAACTAATAAACAAAGGCCATCATTTCAAAGGTATTGCTGGAAGAAATAGATAGCAACTATAGAAAAATCAATGCCTTTCCAGGAGGCAATTCAGCATCTTCCTGAATTAGGGTGTTATTAGGAAAATAATATTTAAATTAGGGGATGAGGAAGCTCAGCTACAAGCAAAGGTTAAGGCACAGCTACATCAGTAGAGGGAGAACTTTGGCAGCAAGTCCCATAGGAAACGAGGAGGATTTCATGCATCTCATCCCTATTTTACACTAACCAGCACATTATTAGGACATCATAAAGGACAGGCCCACCCTGAGCTTGGGGCTTCCCAGCAGAGAGTTCTTTCCTGATCCCCCAGCAGCGTGGCTGCCTCCAGCCTGAGAGGAACCAACCCTGTGAGGCACACGTTACCACGCTGGTCTCTGCAGGAGACAGTTCGGCTCTGTGCACTTTTATAGCCCCATAAATGACAATACTAACAATTTACTAACTTCTGATAAAGACCAGCTTCTTGGGAATTGCTGATATCTCTATTTCTATGGGTAACGAATCTCCCTGGAAGCTTTGCTCTGCTGCTTTCTGAGCACATGAAAGTGCTGCTGAAATTCCTAATTGCAAATTAGACTTTTGACAGGGGAAGGCAGAGCAGACGGGTTGAAATAGCCTTAAAGTGCTTTTCTCTTCCTGATGGCAGAAGAGTTCATAATCTAGACAAATTAACTGATTGGAACAAACAGCATTAAGGCAACACTGTGTGATGTTGTGGCTGGCAGCTGGTGGCCAGACACTAGAACATACTTAACCAATTAGAGTTGTCCCCTGCACCAGCCAAAATGCACATTTAGAACAACTGAGATGTGATCTGGGACATTTTGTGGTCCACATACAGCAGCTTTACCAGGTGGGCCAGAAAAGTGAGATTCTCAGTGGATGAGTCAGCTGGGGCTGTAATAAACCTAAATCTGCTGGAAGTCAGTCTTTGAATATCTTATCGGCTGGACCACTCCAGGTTTAGCTGAGATGTCCTTTTTGGCTTTATAACACTTCAAGGAGATTTTAGAGGCATTTTGTGGTTACTGATGCCTTTCCATACTTAAAAAAAATAGGCTTAGGATCTTTCAGAATTTTTTTTTCTGACACTGTAATAGTTACACTTACAGAATAATTATTCTTGGTACTCATACAATACCTTCCATCAGCTTTCATAACAAGTTCAAAGAATTAACAAGCTAGAGGTTAATTTTCAAATTCAGCTTCAGTGACTCAGCAGTCCTAAAAAACCACAGTCATTTGTCTGTGTTCTCTGCCTACAGCTTTAGGCACTTAAGTCACTTATATCTGAAAAAGTGAGCTGTAGAGATTTGAGGGAGAGCCGGGAAGGGATCACAGATCTCATGACACTTAGTCATGTATCTTTACCAAAAGACTGTGTTTCATCTTAACCCTCAATGATATGAGTGAAACTTTATTTTCTAATATAGCATGGGAATGCTGGCTTGCTAACACCCTGGCAGTACAGTGTGCACGATGGAGAGTCCAGGGATCTGAGAGCTGCATTTTCTCTTCCTAATGGCCCATGGCTTGGAAAAATGATTTGCCTTGGGTTTCTGCCCCTCAAGGAAGAAACACAGAGTGGCAATGACATTGTTAAAATTAATCTCTCTGTTCACTGAGTACATTAGTTTAATTTCAATTCTGAGATTAATGAACCTCATTTTTGATGCACAGACTCATGATTCATTCTGAATGTTTTTGCTGCCTAGATATCCCTATAGTTACCTACCCAGTGTGACCCTACTATCCAAACACTTCAGAATTATTAATGAATTATGGTTTCAACATAGAGCCATAAGGAAGCAGTACTCAAATGTATTCCCTTTGCAGAAAGAAATCAAACTATAATGCTGAAATCCTAATTTCACTGATTCTTAATGCCTTGAACCTGGAACATTTCAAATTTCCTCTTAAATCAAAAGCACTCTACCTGATTTTAGTTGTGTACATTACAGTAAGGTGACTCATGCCTTAGAAATGCCTTTCTCTTGTTTGCATCGACTAGGAAAGCCTGGACAGGTCAGCAGAGAAAAAAAAAAATTATCTCTGCAGGGTAGATGCTTGAAGTTAGGTTAAAAAAATACCAGTCAGGGAGTGGGAGAGAGGCTGTGGCACTGTGCTGCACATGCACTTGCAGACAGGAGGGAATCAAAAGTGTGAGACATCACAGGCTTCAGGAGAACTCCCAAAAAGAAACTCTCCAGAGTATTCTGGCTAATTTACATATTGTACTACCTGAAATTAAGGGGAAAAAAAGGCTCTGGTAACTTCACACATCACTGAAATGAACTCCCTTAGGAGTTTGGCTTGGCTTTTCAGTAGTCAGAAATCTGTTTTCACTTTCTAAACAAAATATTACAACAAAAATAGAAATAGAGGCAGAAAAAGGTGAGGTTTGTGAGTTCTGAGCTATCCATTTGGATCAGAAGACTGTACTCAATGGGTTTGCTAAAAATATACTCATTAAATCTATTTAGCATTTTTGTTATTTTTGAAGTGTTTATCTACAAAGCAAAATATTTCAAGACTGTTTCTAATTTACCTTTTGAGCTAACTTTAAAGGAGTAGAAAACAATACTCAATAAATTGCTTTCCAGTAAAAAAACGAGTTTACTGATGTTTACCAGATGCCTGTCTCTGACTAAATTCAAGAGGATCCAATATAATCAGAGAGTCTACTACTTGTGCTCCAGAATCCCTTATCAGCACTCCGAGGGTTGTGTTACCCTTATTGACACTCCTCAGACTGCTCCTGACTGTGCCACATGAAACAGCAGCAGTGGGTAATAGTGTCCTGTACAAGGCTTGCTAGTCTCTCAATGGCACCCCTGATACGGGCCAGCAGTAAGCAGCACACCTCTCTCAGTAGAGTGCCTCAGGTCTCCAGATGGGTCTTTCCACACCTCTTCTCTTTCTAGAATGAGGGGCCCAAAACAGCACACAGGATTCCAAGCGCAGCCTCACCAGTGCTGAGTACAGGGGGACAGTCACTGCCCTGGTCCTGCTGGCCACACCATTGCTGATCCAGGCCAGGATGTCACTGGCCTTCTTGGGCACCTGGGCACTGTGCTGGCTCATGTTCAGCTGCTGTCACCAGCAACCCCAAGTTCTTTTCTGACAGACAGCTTTCCAGGCCCTGCCCCCAGGCTGTAGCACCGCCTGGGGTTGCTGTGACCCAGGCTCATTTGGCCTTGTTGAACCTCATAAAAAATGACCTCAGTTCCTCAATCCAACCTGCCCAGATCCTTCTGCAGAGCCTCTCTGTCCTCCAGCAGATCAACACTCCTGCCCAACTTGGTGTCATCATCTGCAGACTGACTAAGGGTGCACTTGATCCCCTTGTCCAGATCCTTGGTACACATATTAAATAGGATTGGCTCCAGTACTGAGCCAAATATTTCTATTTCATTTAGCCTCTGTTTGACAGACCAGCCATTTAACTGGATTGAGTTAGACTAAGATAGGCATTATCTTACATAAACAATGAACATACTTTCAGTTATTACTGAAACTGCTAAGGTCCAAATAATAACTTTAAGTGACTGAGAAGGAACTTTAGCCTACCATGACTCACTGCTCCAACTGTCTAGCTAAGGATCCTCACATCCTGTCCATGTCTAAATCAGGGGGAAGCAGACACTGCTTGCTCTTTCCCAGCTGTCTGCCTGTACACTGTATTCATTACTGTGATATTTAAAACCATATGAAAAATTTACTGTTATCCCCTGTATATTCTGTAGCCTTATCAATGATTCCTTTCCTTCTCTTCCCCTTTTTTTCCACCATCCCCCAAGTTTTGCTAGTCTTGACATCTCATCAGGATTTGAGCATACGAACAGCATACTTCAGGCCATTGCTTTGCAGAGCTGATGATGCAGCCTTCATGTAGGCAGTGGCTGTTTATACCAAGTGAGCTCAGTGCATGGCTGGGTTTAGGTTTAGGCAAGACAAAGCCTGTGAGTGCCTCAGGAGTTAGTTTTACAGTGTATTCCCTGCTGGTTTTTTTTGTTCTTTCATATGCAGAAGTCAATACTTTTGTAGAGATTATCCTTTTAAATCAATGTCAGCTGACTTAAACTTAGATCAGCTTACACAAAGTCTGATGGCATTTGAAGCTGCAGGAGGAGTGTGTGTAAGCAGGGAATTTCATGCTGAAAGTTGGCCATTAGTGTAGATCCAGGCTCTGTTAAAGCATTTTGCAGCTTCTTTAGTGTCTACATATGACATGACAGTGGATTTACAACATGCTGCGACAGCCCTTCCAGCAGGACAGTGCCATTAATCTTCAGGCAGACTACTGAGATCAGCACTGATTTCGTGTTCAGATCCCCAAATCCAGGATCCTGTGCCCAGCAGGATTGTGATGGAATAAGCTTGTTCCAAAGCCACAAGCCTTGATCTTAGCCTGGACTCCCCTACCTCATATTTAACCATAATACTTTTCACAGCTCCTCTGCAGGCTGTGATGTGGTGACTGAAGACATAGTCAAGCATTTAAGCACATGATTAACCTAAAGTGCTTGAAGGGAATTGCTGACTTCAGGAGAGCTGCTTGTATACTTGGAGTTAAAATGCGCTCAGGTGCTTTGCAGTTCAGTTAATTATCATTAAATACCTGCAACACAGCAACGTGGAGATGACACAGCCACAGGTGTACTGCAGAATACATCTCCTGGAGCACTAATAGCAAATCTTGGCTTTAGGTGCACCTTTAAAGTACATATTTCAACATTAAGGTGAGAGGATATTTGACTATTATAGAAGACCGCAATGGACTCAACATGCAAAACAGGAATACGCTTAACCTGCTTCCAAGATGTGCCTGCTTCCCACAGAATAACTGTAAAATAAATAAACTAACTGAAAGTAAAACAGATGCTGGTAGTTAATTACAGAGTATTGAAAACTTTTTAAGGGAAGAGGCCAGTCGTGAAAATAAAATAAAATAAAATAAAATAAAATAAAATAAAATAAAATAAAATAAAATAAAATAAAATGTGTTGGGTTTGATTTGTGTTTTTCTTCCTCTGAAGTATGGGCAGGAGCCCATGCCAGGGTCCTGCCCGCGATGCTGAGGACACCCCCGCAGGCCCCCCTGCCGTTCCCGGGGAGCAGGATGCGGGCGATGTGGGATGCGGGGGTCTCAGGCCAGCGGCTCCCGCGGGACAGCAGCGGCCCCTGCCGGCCCCGACTCCCGCCCTCGTCCCGGGGTCACAAACATTTTTTTGTCAGTAGAAATCCCCAGGTAGGCCGGGACTGTGCCAGGGTCCGGCCCTTCCTTCCCCCCAGTAAAGCCCTTGTGCTTTTCTGTGCATTTGCCACACTTAATACTCCGTGAAAAATACCAAGAGAGAGCAAGTTTGGCTGATGGCTCCCTCACCAGCGCACTGACAACCGTGATTTCCAGGATGGGTTAAATTATGCAGGGAGAGGCAGGAAGGGAGGCTGAGAGGAGATGTGAAATGCAAGACACTTTCCGTGATTTGCATTTTAGTTTCTTGTATTGATTACTGCAAGATCCAGGGGGTGAAAGACAAAAGGAGCTGGCAGGTCTGTGATTCCAAATATTTCCAAAATGATTATACGTTTTATTAATCGAGGTTAAAGTAACCTCCTTTGGCCAGTCTTAATGAAAACATAGGGTGTATGTTAACTAAAAATCATTCAGCATTGCAAATTGAGATACATTGGAATTCAGGGCAAGCAGTTGTCAGTGTGCGGGTTCCAGATGCCATCTACTGGGCACATCCCATGCTGGAAAGGGACAGAGTTGCCCATCACAGTGTGTTAAAGGTTTAATGTAAAAATACACACCAAGTTCCCTGTAGACACTAAAGAGAGAAAGGTGTTTTGGCATGTAAGTACAGCATGATAGAGCACAGGCATGATTCATGTCAGGAACACCACCCCCAAGCACCTAAAAACCATAGGTTGTCTTGAAAAAGGATATACTGTGCAGAAAAGCCAAATAATTACTTGGGACTATAAAAAAGATACAACCAGAAAATGTCAACAGCACCCTACCCCTACCACCCGCCCCAGTACAAGCCCCAAAAGTACAAGCCAAAAGAAGCCTAAAGGAAACATGAGCCATGCAAGGCAAGTGCACTGCAGTCAGCAGGGCTTTCTGTCCACTTCAGGTTTTGGGCTGGAGTCAGTCTGACAGTCCTACCTGGCTTTTCTGAGTAAGCATCCTTCACGACTGATGACTTGGAGTCTCTTTTTCAATTACTTTGTTTCAGCACTGCACCAGAACCAGAAGGGATCAACCCCATTAAGTAAAGTGAGAGTCCCTACCAGGGAGCTCACAGCACACAGCCTGAATTTGAGGAAGCAGGTCCCTTTAGGACAGTGTTAGCAAAATGGGATTTTTGGGTCCTGGACTAATAAAACCTCAGATTATTCTGCAAATTAAGCAGTCTTTTGTGAGCTACAGTTCTGGCTTTCAGGCCCCTTCTAAATTTCTTTGGTAAGCTACAAAGCAAAGCTACCATGCAGCTTAAATTAATTTATCTTCCATTGCATCAGATTAAGAGTACACATATGGTAATTTCCTCTATCCTTCCCCTTCTCCATCTCTCTCTCCCACATACACATTTCCCAAGGCTGCAGATATATAGACAAACAATCAGACTTTTTTTTGGTTTCTTTTCAGTGTTGTTTCATTTTAACAGGACCTGTGGGAATTGGCCTACTTAATGAGAGAAGCTTTGAAACTTTTTGTTTAAATAAATCTTATTCTAAACTGTGAGGAATAGGTAGAACTGGGGGAAAAAATTACAAACTCCCTTAAATCTGAACAATAAGGTTAACCAAAATGGCACACTCATGCAAGGTACTAACATTTTTATTTGGGTAAATTTAAGTGTGTGATTTCTTATATGGACATATGTATAATTTACAAAAAGTTGTCATTAATTTATAGTTTAAAACAAAATTATTTTGAAATATTAGACAGGGATTTCTCAATTTTGAAAATATTAATATAGTCACAATTTTGAAAAATGTTCTGAGCGATCTTTAACTTCAGAGGGTAATTTCAACTAACCCATTTCTATGACATGTTTTGTACCAAAAAAAATTCACTTTTTTAATAAAACTATTTCTCAAATAGTTACTAAATTACTACAGCTTTTTAGCAACTACTGATTTTTCATCAGATCAGAATAAAAGCAAACCCAGCAAGAAATCAATTTCCTGAGACCATACTGGATAAATCCAGAAATCTATCTCTGTCCCAAAATATAATCAGGGTTACATAATCTACAATCACCAGAAAAAGATAAATCGGCACCTGTCAACTAATGAGGAAGGGTTATCATTACATTATTCCATAGTAACAGCTCTTTCTCCTTTCCTCAAAAATCCCTTTTAAAAACCTGCTTTAAATGCCTATTTGAAAAGACTGGTGTTATAAAATATAAATCCCCATGCTAAAAAATATTTTAAGATTCTTCCTCTAGAACCACATTTTAACAAGAAAGCAGTAAAACTGCATACTTTATGAAAGATAAAAATAATTTACTTTGGCAGTTAAGAAACGGGCTTGTTCTGGGTCAGTTACTCTGTTTTTGTTGACATAGCAGAGGCAGTGTAAGCAAAGATCTGCCAAATGCCTCTGAACCACTGTCACAGGAGAGGAGGACACATTCCCAAATTTTGAATTTGACAAGAGGTCTGGCCCCAGTCCATGGGTCAGGTGTTTACTGCAAACGCACCTATTTTGCAACTTTGCTTTCAAGTCAGGCAGCATCATCCTCTACCCTTAATCACACACCCTTAATCTTAGATAAATGTACAAGGGAACCATTGGACATTCTTCCTTACCATTCTCCATGATTTCTTCTCTGTTTCCTCCTCCACTGCTTCCTTTTGCACCCTGGTTTAGGTGCAAGCAAATGAGCCCTGTGAGCCTTGCACCCAGAGCAGGCTCCAAGACCTGCAGCACACAGCAATCTTACTGTGCTGTATTTCTATAAAACATCCATCATTCCTGCTCCCACCACCACCACTGGTCACCATGATCCTTCTGGAGGATGCTCCACAGAATTCTGCTCTGTTTGCTTAAATATATCTTTGGACTACAACAGTGCTGTCAATTTTGACTAAGCAAAGTACCCTAGGGGTCTAAATGAGGGCAGAAACTAGAGCCAGTTTAGAGTGCAAATCTCTCCAGCTGCAAAAAAACCTTTCAGCATTAATCATTTAATCATGCTCAGGTGGAGAAAGTGGTCACCCTGAGTTTGCCTGAATGCATATGTGAACCAAGCTTGTTTTGCCTGAATTTTTTTCTTTTTTTTTTTTTTTTTTTGAGCACAGTAGTGGTCCCCTGTCTGTATTAAGTTTTTAGGTGCTTCTCTTGACTTCTTTTACTTTCTTCAGCTTCCCAGCTAAAATGCCAAGATAACTGCCCTCGGTCCTACTTGCCTAGCACTGTCAGAGGAGGAAGGGAATGATTTGATAACTTAAGGCTACAGAAATGTTTTCAGCCAAAACAACAATCAAATTCAAAAGTTCTCTGAGATTTGATTCATGGTGTTTACAAAACTCTGGTTCTGTGACCTCCACTTGTCATTGCAATCATAAATAACTGGTTGTCTCCCTCTGTTCTTTTTTTGTTTCCCATTATCCACCCTCTGTCTCTCATTTCATCCTTAAATCATACGTTCTAAGGAACAGAGACCATCTTTTCACAATAATCAACAGTGTAGCACGATGTGTGAGCTGGTAGGTTCCTCTTTAACACAAGCAATGACTACTCAGAACAGCAATAGTGAGTGGAAACTGAAGCACCCCTTCTGTGCCTCCCCTGCGAGCAGTTAACACCAGCTCACTGTGGTTTCAGCTGCACGAGGGACGTGGGCAAAACAGAGACCCAGCAGTTGTACAATGGCATTCTAGTGTTCTGCTCTGCACCCTTCTGTTTTCAAACAATATTAACCAGTCTGCAAATGTGATGCTTGGAATTCAACGTGCCATTTTAAGCTCCATTTTACCAACTTCAAGTGTGGGGTACTTAAGCTTAAAGCAAATTAAAAAATTGAATACTGTAAGAAAAGCATCATCTCAAAATATGTTATGCTGTATTACTGAAGGAGGCACCTTATGTGAAGGCAAAAATCCCTGTCATTGCATATTATTACATCCAAATGTAAGAAATTCCGAAGTGTTTGCTATAACCAATTATAGAAAGCTCAAGTAAATTTTTCATTGTGACCAGTTTTGCTCACGATTGGTTATATAACCAATATATTGGTAGGATAGAGATATTTCAGACAGAAAGAAGTTGTTTAAACCTTTTGTTGGAATATATAAAGAATAATCATATTTTGTTTTAATAAGCCAAATTACACAAAAATCAAGAGGGGAAGGGGAATGCAAAAACCTTTTAACAAATGAAAATTACAGTCAGCACTAGTTTTTAAACTAAGCTACTGGCAAACATCCATATCTAATAAAAGCAACTTTACCAACACTCCCCACCAAGAACTTTCTTTCCCTCCCCCAATATCCCCACGTGCTTAAAAAGTAGCCATGACAATTCCTAAACATGTTCTATAGCTAAAATATAAGACACCAGTTAATGAACTATGTAGCCCTAGATCTGAACGGGAAAGTATGTCACATATGCTTAGATAACATCAGAAATAGAAAAGTCATGGGAAAGGAACTGAGAAACTACATTAGCTTAAGAAATCTAAGACAAAAATCTAGCCCAGACCTCTAAGGGCACAGGTCTTTGAGGTCTTTCACATGACCAAATTATTTCACCATTCGTAGTGTTCAGGGGCAATTCAGTCCAGGACTGCTTACTTAGTAAACAGCTTTCTTTCTTTCAGGCCCATTTCACCTTGCTGAAAAAGCTGCTGCTCTGCACTAAGTACTGCTTGGACGTGTGCGGAAAGGTGGTAGAGGTTGGAATATTTCTGATCTATATAATCTCAAAGGAAGTGGATGACCTCAGCAGCTGAGATCCTGTGCTGGCCTCTATCAACTTATCTGTGGTTTTGATAATTTCTAGGCAGAATTTCAAAATGGGAGGTTTGTGTAACCCTCTTCTATTTGGCTTTTCCTTTTGGCTTACCAGAGACCACATCCCAACATCAGTACCATGTAAGTTGGGCTTGTGTGAACTCAAAGGCTGTTTCTGGAGGGACAGAACAAGCACAGAGTAAACTTTAAATACAGAGTTAGGATGAGGAAAAACTCCACTGCACCATCTGGTGTCTGCAAAGACCATCCCTATGCTAAGGACATTGGATGAACACAGCTTGTTAAGAAAACAAGAAGTTATTGTACTTACAAAGAACTTGTGCTTAGGAACATAATATTTGATTACTTACCAGGTACCAGCATTTGTATCTGTCTTGTCTACCGTTTGCTTTTGGGTACTTTTGATACATAATACATGCTGTTAATACTGTTATTTTGTATATATATCCCCAATTATGCTGAAAAGAGTCACGGATTTTAACAATGAAAAATAAGCCCTCTAAATTCAGGATTGCTGTGCAACAGGCCAGTGGCAAGCAGAAACAAAAGAATATCAGGGAAGGCTGGGAGAATACTGAACCAGAGCAGACGTTCAAATTTCACAATAAGAAAAGCTAAAGAATTTCAGAGATGAATATGTAAAGTGAAAATCCATCTTCTATTTGAATTATTTTAACAATGAAAGAACAATGAAAGATCCATGTGATCTACATTTTTCATATGGTTGAAACAATAAATCTAGAATTAAAATTACATTTCAAAATACATTATATATCTATTTCAAAGAACACCCAGGCAAACCTGCTTTCTCTTTTTCTCTTGTGTACCTTTTCACACATCTTTTTCCTGTGCTGATCTTTCAGGGTCTGAATTTGTGTGGCTGAAGTCAGTTGAACTTTTGTTGTTGGCTCCACCAGAGTGATTAGGACTCTACACTCTACCTGTCTGCCCTGATACCTGTACCTCTTCTTTTTGCCAAGTATCTGAATAGAAACGATATCCTCACATGAAAGGTGCTTTACTCAAACAGCAAATCTTGGAGAACCACCATCAGCCCTGGGATGAAACAATCCTTTATTCTGACTTTGCTGTTATGCAAATAATTTAATAGACTTCTAACCTTTACAGATAGAATATGTAAACTGTGCCTCCTTACAAACAGGGTTACATCACCTTCATTCCCTCAATTAAGTAAGAAATAAACAGCAAAATAAGAAATGTAGGGATGTCAGCGTGTTTGTATATACTTTGGTACCCTCTTTGTAGAACACGCAGGTTGGGTTAGCCAGGCAGGTGTTCTCTTCATTACAGTTTAAATACTTACTTTTTAAATCTATAATGCAATGAAAACTCAAAAGAAAGGTTTTAATAGCCATTCATCGAGCCAGACCAAAAATGAAGGCTAAGTTAAAGCTGAAAGGCTTTTGCAGGTACAAAGACCCTGGTATATAGCATGGTAAGAAGTTAGTGCACATGCACTAACAAGCAGATGAATGCTTTTGCCACTACAGTTCATTCTAAGAGTCTCTTGTTTCTGCTGCACAGATCAAATCTATTCAAGTACCTAAGCACAGTTTTGTGGGTAGAACTCCATCCACTCTCGGCAATTTTGACAGCACAGCTATTCTGGTCACACACCATGACTCATCACATTGCTCCTGGCAAAGGACTACTCCAGCTAGAGAAATGCTGCCAAGAGGTTATGTTTGATTTGGGACCAAGAGAAAAGAAACCACACATAAGTTAAAGTAAATTCTCCAGGAAATATTAAGATGAAGGTGAAAAGCTCTGAAAGTAGGATGAAATACCCCTCCCCTCAATGCACAAAACTGCTGAGCTTCATTACACAGTTCTTGGGGATGCTAGTAAGTTATGCCTTAGTTTGCTCTTGCTCAAAATTCAGCACATCAACATGGCTGAGTTATAGCCAGCATTATCTAAACATTGACATCATTCAGACAACCTCTCCAGGATTTTGTAGGAATGCCTCACCCTTATACCAGCACCAGATAAACATCAAATCCTATTTATTCCCCAGTCTCTTACTTCAACACAGAAGGATGTAATTCATACTCTGTGTGACTTTGAAAGACCCAGGTATTTCTGAAATCTTAAGGCAGTGAAAATAGAATAAACTGAGTTTTACTAGAGTGAAACTGAATTAAAAGAGAGGTGATCTTCAAATAGTGATAATGAACCTTAACTACATGCAGCCTTGTATCCTCCTACTATTAGACTGTATATATTTCAGGCACTGAAGATAAAAGATTTTAACTTAAATATACAAAGGGCAAGGTAAACTACACATTTAATCAACTATTAGGTCTTTTAAATAGCAAGGACAAGAGATCCCAAAGGCACCGCTGACAACATCATGCAAGTCATCTAGTAATCGTGATCCAGCCTACAAGACACACAAAGAAAACTTTTATATATGAAACATCATTTCAGAATCTCACAAGACCAGAAAGCTCTCAGTGTTTCAAAAAGAGATTAAATGTTAACTCCGTTGGTCTCTTTTGTCTGAAATTCACTCTTTCTATGAAATTCAACACCACACAAAGAGCCAGAATCAGGATTAAGGATCTCATAAACCCCATTTAATTCCTTAAAAAGGCTTCTGTGCAGAAATGAATTCCAGTCTCTGAGAAACGTTGTACTATTCACAAAAGCGGGAGCGGGGTGGAATTTAGAATTACTATGAAAACTCTGTGCTCCAGGAAACTTTAAACTTTTTTGGAAACATTATTCTTTTAAATGGAGATGTATGTTCTTTAAAATAGGCATTGAAAATGGAATTGTAAAATGTTTTCTTTAAAAAATTGTAACTATTAAAGTCAATTTCTCTGTTGCTACTGACTACAGAGTGATACACAACAAAATGACAAGGATCGGGTCAAAGTCAGCCAGAAGCTAAAAGGGATTTTGGGGAGGCTTAGCATTTGCAGGGATTCTCTCTAAAATTAGGGAAATGGTCTTCCATTGACAAGAAATAGGAGGCAGAGAAATGCAAGATAGTGAGTCCCCTGTAATATGCTCTTCATGTACCCTGCAGGAGGCTGAGTTCGAAGAAGACAGAGAGAAAGAATAGAAGAATTAAAAAACAAAAAGAAGATGACTTTATATTCAATTTCTACACTTCAGGTATAGTCTTACTTGGGGACCTCCCTAGGAGTGCTAGCAGCTCTTTCTGGTGATAAAATTGTCACTGTGTGGTTAACTGATGTCTCTATTTAATGTATGACATAAATGGGCTGAACAGGGCATTTGGTGAAGGGATGGGGAGTCCCTGGTGATGTAAGCTGGCAAGCAGTAAAAAGTCCCTTCTAAGGAACTGCAATGCCGAAAATTTATTTCAAAAGCATTAAATCTCATTGCTGTGGGTTCCACTGTCTAAACCTCTTGTCAAACTCAGAGGTGGCTTGTCACTTCTGTTCTAACAAGCTGCTGAGCTATTGCAATCTGTCAGAGAGCAACTTTGGTGCCTGTGCCAGTCCCAGCCAAGCTGAACCTCCTCATAAGTCAAAAAGAGCTTTTTTAGTTCTTTTATTTGTTTTGTTTTCTTTTTTCCAGTTGGGGTAAATTCCAACACTGCTATTTGGGCACGAGCCAGCCTAATGCTCAGTATGCCTGGGAGTCACGGGGTGTTTGCAAATGCTGCACTGCTGCAGGAAACAGTCCCTGGGAACTGCGGGCTCTGAGCTTCCCATTGCTTACCTTAGGGAAAGGAGAATACCCCAAGCAGGAAGGGTCTGTTTTGTGAGAGAAATGTTCATATAACCCTGTACATCACTGAACCCCAGAAAAGCTAAAGCTCCAGAGAAACTGCAATGTGAACACAGCAACAGGCAGACAACTAACAGACCAGCTGAAAAGCACCAGAGCAAACACTCAGTGGCTAAAGCAGCCAGCAACAAAAGGCGTTACTGGGGGCTGCCACTTAAAATAAAGGTCTCAACATAATAATTTATCCATTATCTAAAACAACATGGGACTGGAATACCCCAGTAAAATATAAAACTCTGTACTAGGGAAATGCTGTTGCCATCACATGGCATAGTAACTGCACAAAGTCAGGAAAAATGCTATGGTACACAAGAAAATCAATTTATTTTCTATGCGACAAATGAGTTTGCTTAATGTGCACAGAACATATTAAGATACTTAGAGATGAGTTTTGAGGAAAATTTGTTTGGAAAACTACTGTCTTTTGACTGAATTCTGCTACTACAGTCTAAGGTTACACATGACCCCATGCTGTAGACTCCCCTGGGACTGGGGCTCACCTGAAAAATCATCAGAAAAATCAGGCTATAAGCATTGTGAATAGTAAAAACTCTTTGCTGTCCTTCAGAAGCCAGTATTCATAACTGAAACTCTTACGTCATTGAAGTGGGGGAAAAATGTATTTACTAGGTATTTTCTTCCATTACATGCAATATTTTCATTGTAATTACATTATTTCCGTCTGCTGAACTCCAGGAGTAAAACTACCAGGATTCCTTCATGCCTTTTGTCACAAGGTGGCGACGTTGGAAGCAAGAAATGCGATGGAGATCAGGGACGGAGCACAAACCCTGAAATGCTGACTTGCACCACACTTTGGAGAAAATAATAAATCATGGGTAAACTCTGATCCGTATATTTATGTGGAAATTCACGTACTGACTTTAAATGTAAAGCAATTAAAAGTAATGCCAGCCCAGGACTATAAATCTCCTAATGCAATATAATCTTTGAATTATAACCATTATAATCCTTTCAATATAAACATTTTGGTGGGAATTCAACACACCTGTGCACACCTTTCACCATATCAAATTCATTAGATAAATAAGATGGGAAATAATTGTCTTTCTTTTTTAGGATATCTTCTCCTTATGGTTTTGTTAGCAGCTATTTTTAAAGAAATATATGGAAGCAATTACAAGATCTTGTTAAAAGAGTACAAAAGTATGTCAGCAGAATGAGTTCCAAGGTAACAGCAGTTTTCTGCCACAGACCAAGCGAAGCAGAGAAAATTTAAGATATGAATCGTGTTATTAAAATGCATCTGTAAGCTTATTAGCTCTGAGCAGAATCCAGCGTCCTGTTCAAAGACACTTTATGCAGAAAACCAGCAGAAGCTCATTATTCACACAAGCATGGAATCGTTAAGGCTGGGAAAGACCTTCAAGATCATCAAGCCCAAGCACCGGCCCAGCACCACCACCCTGCTCACCACTAAAACCTGCCCTCAAGCGCTATATCCACAAGGCTTTTGAACATTTCCAGGGATGGTGACTCCACCTCTTCCCCGAGCAGCCCGTTCCAATGTTAGACCATCCTTTCAGGGAAGAAATTTTTCCTAATGTACGACCTAAACCTCCCCTGGCGTAACTTGAGGCCATTTCCTCTTGTCCTACCCTTGCTATGCCCTCCTTCAGGCAGCTGTAGAGAAGGACGAGGCCCCCCGAGCCCACTTTTCCCCCGGTTAAACACCCCCAGCTCCCTCAGCCACCCCTCACAAGCCCACCGCGTTTGCTCCCAGGCCTGCTCAGGAAGCTGCTGGGGCGGGGGCGCCTTAGGCCAGCGGCGGTGCCGTACCCCACAAGCCCACACAGACTTTTCTCCGGAATGCACCGAGGACGGGCACAAACAATTAAACCACACGACAGCGCCGCCTGAGACCTCCGCGTGAAGCGCCGGGAGGGCGCCGAGGCGGGACTCGAACCCGCCACCTCCGGATCGCCAGCCACTGCGCGCCAACGCAAACACAACCCTCCTCCCAATCCCCACCGCGGCGTGACTGCACTTCCGTAAACATCGCGGCGGGATGAGTGACAGGCGCGGCGGCCAATCGCGGTGCGCGGAGCGGTGGAGGGGGCGGGAGCCCGCGCTCGGCGGCCGAGGAGGCGCGCGGCGGGAAAGGGCGGCGCGCGGGTAACGGCGGGAAAGGGCGGGCGGCGCGCGAGGCGCGGTGTCCCGAGCCGGAACGGCCCCGGGAGCGGGAGCGGCGGCGCCCCAGACCTGATTCCTTCCCTGCAGCCACGGCGGGATCGGGCGCTTCTGCGCGTCCTGAGCGAGGTGTAGCCTCTGGAGAGGTTGCTGCGCGTGCCGGGTTTTGTTTGGTGCTGGCCTCCGCGTGAGTCTCTTAGTGGTGCCGCTAAGCCGTAAGCCTACGGAGCAAAACGTACTCTTATTTGCCCCCCTTTGACGGGCACGACGCGATAAGTGCTTTGTTCTACCGGTTTGTGTTCAGGTGTGTTGCTCCAGCCTTGCGATGGGGCTCAAACCAGCTGTCAAAAGATACGAAACAAGGAATAAGAGAGCAAGGGCCGAACCGGCAACAGCCAAATCCCGAGTCGATTGGAGACGCACTAGAAGGGCGCTCGTACTGCTCGACAGCGGTGACGAGTCCTCAGCCACCTCTGAGGAGGAGTCTGCCACATCGGAAAGTGAAGCGGATGAAAAAGATCAAGCGGCTGGGAAGAGCGGGCTTTCAGATGAGGAGGAGAAAGGCCACAGTGGGGAGGTGACAGAAGACGGTGGCGATGAGTGCGTTGTGCCTGGGAAGCGCAAGGGGCTGAGCACCTCTGTCATGCACGACAGTGATGAAAGTGAGGGCAGTGACATACTTGTTAGGAAGGTTTGTGCCAAGCGCCGCTGTATAATGGATGAGGATGAGAGTTCCGAAGAACAGCAGCCTGATAAAACATGCCCCACAGAGAGAAACGTGCTTCCCACTAGCAGGAAGCAGAAGGTGCTTGCAAAACTGAAAGAACTTGTAAGACAAAGCGCAGCCCGGAGATCCTGCAGCAGTGCAAATTGTGAGGTCGGGGTTTTATCTTTGAAATTTAATTGGAGAAAATGTTTAATGTGAGGAAAGGTTAAGGAGATACAAATCAGTGGGATTTTTATGGGGTTTGAATGCATGACAAATTAGTAGTTCTGTAATATTTTAACAGTCACATTTACTGGATAACTACTGACTGCTGAAAATCTATCAAATTATTTTTATCAGGAAGCAGAATACCTCCTGAAGTGTCTTGGAGATCTCATGTTAGCTTAATTCCTAGAAGTAGACTGAAGAGAGTTACATGGAAATAGCTAATTTAAAGCTGAAAATAACTGTCGTCTAGTACAGAATGATGTATTTTTTGGAAATGCGTGCTTTCTTGTTAATTGAACAAATGGTGTTATTAGATGGTCAGAAATCTTAGCTGGTGTATGTAGTATTTTGTCTGTGCAAATACTGAAAATTCTTGTGTTTGAAGTACTTTTAAAAATTTAATTAGGATTCTAATAGCGAAGCAACAACAGAAGAGGAACCACTCAGTCAGTTGCCCCTCACACCATCAGAAGGTAGTGAAACTGACAGTGACAGCATGAAAGACTTTGTAGTAGAGGAAGAGGAAAACGATGATGATGATGACATTGACAACACAGAGCATGTGAAGAGTGAAAATCAGCCACATCAAAAGCGACCAAATCCATCAAACAGCGAGCTGCTGGCACACTACATCCCACAGTGTAAGATCAAAATTAGTGATAATTTTTCATGTCTAACCAGCTCATAGTACTGTAATAAAAATTAATGGGCAAAATACAAATGCTAAAGGAGTAGGATGTGATATTTAAAAGTGGATACATAAAAGGTTTCAATTTATTATGAAAGCATTCTGATTTCCACAGTAAACTTTTACAGTCTTTCAGTATCTAATAAAAGAGAGGGCATAAGTTGGGGGGGAGAAAGCGAAACCTTATTGCACAAGTTTTTTTTTCAGTTGGTCTGATTTAGGATGAAGTAGGCTGCCTATGATGCATTCATTCCTGTGGAGACCTGAAAGCATCATCCTTCATCCTAGAGTCTTGTGGTTTATGCTAAGAGCAGCTATGTAAACCTGTCTAAATTCTCTTCTCGCTATGAGTTTGGGGCTTGGGGTTTTATTTTTTGGATTTTTTTGGTTGGTTGGTTTTTTGTTTTGTTTTGGGGGTTTTTATGTATTCTGTGGTGGTAAGACTTCGGACCAGAGGTCTGGAGGGGTTTCTGACTTCACTGGCCAATCTCAGCCAAATTACACAGAGCAAGCCAACTCTTCAAGTTGTTCTTTTATGAAAACCAGATTCTGGATGGAGCAGAGAGATTTGAAGCAGAACTTTATGTGAGTTATTTTCTTCCATATTTTGTTGTTCAGAAGCAGGTATGTAGTCAGTGCTAGTGTAGGTAGTCATTTGTGATATTTTTTCCTGAGTGAAAACCTCAGCAGAATAGTATTTGAAAGAAAGAAAAAAAATTAACACAACAAGCAAAACACAAGCAAAAAACCCATGACCACAACATAAGCTTGGCTTTCTCTGATTTACGTTATTTTCTGCTATTTGTAGAACAAATTATTCGCTTCTCTTAGTGTTTGTTGTTCTTACTGTGGAGTCTTCTTGCTGAAATCACATGTGACTTTAGAATGCTAAAATTCTGTAGGATCACTGGGATGAGAAGCACAATTTAAAGGTGAAATCCTGTGGGTGTGGATATTGTGCATTGAAATAATTTCTAAATCTATATTTACATAACTTTAAAATTCTAAACTTAAAATACTAAAATACTGGAGAAAAATAAGTCTTCTCATAGGACTTCTAACATGCTTTTTTTTTTTTTTT
>VXAX01003958.1:698028-714800 GCA_013399835.1 Leptocoma aspasia
GGTTGTATTGCTTTCTTCCCAGTATCTCGCTGTGATCATTATGTACACTTCAAAAGAATAGTAAAGGCTTTCCTCATAAATGCAATTGATGACAGTTTTCTGAGCTCATTATATGGTAAGTAACTGCATTAAATAATATATTAATGCATTCTAAGTTATACAAAACCATTTATTCTAGGGAAGGGTGTTTCTCCTGATTAGAGTATAGAACTGAGGGTCCTCAAATCTGTGATTTTCCTGCATATAACTTTGGTGGGGGAGAGCAGAGGGGACTCTATCTGAAAATGATGCAGTAATCTTGGAAAAATGTGTAGACTAGAGCACAGAAGCCTTGAAATGCCTTCTTGAGATGTAGGAATGTGTTTCTGTGTTACTAATCAGTAGTAACCTTTCCAGCATGAAAACTAAATTAGTTTGAAAGCAGATATCTCAATGAAAACATTGCAAGGTCAACTGATTTGTCAAAATCTCTTGTGCTTCACAGCTTTTTTTTCTTAGGAATTTGGTAGATAAGAAATGCTTTTAGTTATGGAGATGACTCTATATCAGATTTTTTTTCCTTTTCTTTTTTAACACATCAGATAAATAAGCTTCAGCTGCAGTCAGTACTTGTCTTATTCTTTCTGAGGAACTGCTTTTTGGCATTTGGCCTAGTGGGGCTGAATAACAGCTTCACACATAGTTTCTTAAGCACTGTAAAGATGGGATTAAGGAGAGGACTCCCGTGTCAGATTGTGGAAGGAGCCAGTAAAGTGCCAAGAGTGGAGGTTTTGGTGTCATCAGGTACTAAGAGGGAATGGAGAAACAGAAGTACACCACAGACCTCAGAATAAAGGCTGTATACTCTTGGAGCTAAAAATCTCTTTCATCTACCGCTGATAATTCTTTCAGGTGTTTGGTTTGTTTTGTTTCAACAAGTGAAAACAAGCCTTTGAAAAGCAATAAGTAAATACTGCCAGACTAATGTTGTAATATCTTCCTCCTGTTTCAAATGATATCTGCTCAATAAAATGTAACAATTTACTGCCAAGTTGCTGGAAGTAAATGAGCTCTGCAAGTGAGCTGGAGGTTCACTTGCATATGAACATAGCCTAGCACTACAAAAATATATTTTTATAATGTAGAATGGATTGTTCTGTGTTAATGGAAGTGCATCTCTTCATTAGTTTTGACTCAAGAGCAGCTGCTATAGTCTTGGAGTTCACACTTGCTTTTATTGGGAGGGATTTTGTTTTGTGGTCTAGCACAGCCTCTTCAAGCTCATATTGCAAATGTGTGTGTAAAGTGAATATGGAAAAGCAGTTAATTGCAATTATGGTGGCTATAATTACAATTAACTACTTTTATATAGAAAGCTAGATAGCCAGTGTCTCAAGTCTGCATTATTTCGGATAATAGCTTTGCTAGAAGACATGAGAAGGTAGCTGAATTAAGTTTTATGTCTGTACACACTGAAGTTCCAAGGCAGTGTGCATTGGCCTGTTTAATTCGTGGAGTCCACATGTGTTTGGGAAACAGTAATAGTGGTAGTTTTACTCATCCTCATGCTTTTCTATTTATTTTGCTTGAGTAAGTATTTGGAAGTACTTATGCTAACTCAAGGCATCTGACTGTGCTACTGAAGTAAAGGTCAGTTTCTCTATGATCTTTATAAGTGACAAAGAGAGTTGTCAAAATTTCTGCTGTGAGGTAGCTCAGAGCAGTTTGTTTTCATGGATTCGAACAACTTCCCTTATACATTTCAAACAACTTAAACTGATTGGTTGAAAAGCATGACATTCCCCCACATACTTCCTCCTTTTCCATTCTTTTAAATAGGATTGAGTAAATGGATCTGCATTTGGGATGAGAGCTTTTGACTTGATTGTAGAGTCTATTCATGTACCCCTTTTAAATCATGAAATATATTCCTTTATCAAGGTGCATGGATTGCATGGATCACTTTTATGGGTAACAGTAGCAAATGTATTCAATAATAGTTTAGTAAAATCATTCATAGCTCTTAGTATGCATAATGTCCTTGAATATTTTATCTAAAAAGCTTGTACAACATAGGGTGGTCAGCAAATTAGTAATGATTCTCACTGAACAGATGGAACAAGACAAAAGAAGTATGCACAAGATATGCTGCTCTCACTTCATTATTTGGACGACCGCTTCATTCAGCCTCGTCTTGAGAACTTAATTGGTACAAGTCGCTGGAAGGGTCGATACAAGGTACGTAGATTCTGCTTTAAATGCTCAAATTCTCTGTAAAAGTGCAACAATCACTATAATTACATATCCTTTTTAATAGCAACTATTGTTCCTTAACTTAAATAATTTGTTTTGGTGCTTATATAAATATCAGAAATATTTTACATGTTGATAACCAGACAAGCATTCAGGTAGCAGAACAGAATCTGCTCTCAGCTACCTGGATGTGTCTCCTGCTACCTTCAGCAGATGACATTTGAGGATTTTTTTGTCACTTGCTAAACATTCTAACAAAATTTTTTCCTCCTCCCACAAAAGGTAAGCAGTATGCAGTTCATCATGAACCTTCTACTACTACTACTACAAAAAATTAAGTCAATATAGAGCAATTAGTTGTTGGATGTATATTACTAGAAGAGTATTAGTGTCATGGGTGTGATGATTTAATAATCACTGTAAAAATGAAATTTGGATCTCCTTCATTTCTCTTGGACTAATTTTGTGTGAGTACAGAGTACTCAGCAGCCTGTTTGAGGCATCATTCAGTTTACAGAGATTATTTAATGCTATTTGGAATCTGTTTTTCAGGAGCGTGTGGATTGTTACCCAGATGTCCGCATAAGC
This sequence comes from Leptocoma aspasia, assembly GCA_013399835.1. Lineage (NCBI taxonomy): Eukaryota > Metazoa > Chordata > Aves > Passeriformes > Nectariniidae > Leptocoma > Leptocoma aspasia. The sequence continues at coordinate 700,849 of VXAX01003958.1, forward strand.
TCGAAAAATGCAGAGAATATGTCTTGTCAGGCCTGTGAATTGAAGCGGTGGTGTAAGTTCAGTGTGTTGCTCTGTGGAAGGCTTTATAACAGTAAAACACTGGAAGTCGATGACTTCATGTCAGATGATAAACAGGTAATTTCAAACCAGCACTCTATTTTTAAGTTTTATTTTTAAGTTTTTCTTTTGTCAAGAAAATAAATCAGATGTTTTTCTGTGACCTTTGGTTTTGCCTGCATCATGATGACCCTTGTGCTGTTCCCCCCCCACATCCACCCCTTAATGAAAAAGCCCTTCCTTTACCTTTGTGTGTGCCTATAATGCCCTTAAGACTTTCCCAGCAGGAATCTTGCATTAATTAGTGGTCAGAAACATTGAAAAAGTAACTTTCTGTATGACGGACAATCATTGCCATTGAATGATCGTGTTTTCTATTTCGTTGCAGGTAAAGTTTGTTCAACAAACAAACCTTGTTGTTGACCTTGTTTGATCAACATTGGGTCACTAGGTTTGCTAATTCTGAGCCTGCACTGCCTCTGGCACTTGGAGGGTCCACATGCACTCTCAACAGTTTGCTTTAGGTTCAAACATTGAGTGAAACAGTGCAATGGTCATCCTAGCAGTCCAAGTGCGACCTTGTCAAAATTTACTGCTTCATTCTTCGGATTTTTTCCCACATCTGCTCTTTCCCACATAGCTATTCACTCAGGACAAATTATCTTGGCATCTCAGATGAATTGACACTTGAAGTTGCTGATCTTTGAAGAAAACTTGTTCCTACCTACAGCAATACATTTTATTAGAGCCTTTCCCCCATTACTGCATTATCAGAATTACTTGTGCAAACTAGAGAACACTTCCATTTAGGTAGTCTTGCATCTATTTCTCCCTCAGCTGTCACTTCTAGAGCATTTTGGATTAATTTTTTTTTTTTTTTTGACTAAAAGGCATCTTTCATGTTGTTACATAATGTTCCATTAGGCAGTAATTTTAGGTGATTTGAGAAGTCTCCTAAAATAATTTAATAATAGCCTAATACAATTTTATTTCACAGCTGAGCCTTTTGAAAACCTTGGCTCTCAAGAACCTGGGTGTTTCTAATATTTAGAGATCTTCCCTTCAAATTTACAGCTACACATAATTGTTATGATTAAACCTTCAGTAATGCAATTCATGACCTCTTATGATAAATTCAAAGCACATGATTTGTCAAGAATAAAATATTGCTACAGTTGTTTCACCAAGCTGATATCCAAGTTCTGCCTTTCTTCCCTTTCAGGAGACACAGATGGTATTTTATTTGTGAGTGTAAAAGAATTTTTGAACACAGCTGAAGTTCCTCACAGTATTTGTTGAAAATAAAAAAGTTTTGAGAACAAGGGGTTTTTTCAGTATATTTGATAATGAGATATAATAGGATTTAAGTAAAAATAAAGTGAAGCCCTTGTTGAACAGGAAGTGTACCTTACTGAAGCTCAGACCTGTATTGTTTGGATGTTTGTAAATTCTTTAATTTACAGATTTGAGAGCTGTCACCATGATTATCATTTTGTCATCATACAGGCTCTGCACGTAATGCAGGAGCTTGAAAATCTGTGCCCGAGTTTTTCTTACATTACAGACCCTTCTGAGCAGCAGTTGCTGATACTCTGTTTTGAAAAGTATGTTATGTGCATGATAGTCAAGAAAGCTAGGCTTTTCCAGCAATGCTTTTCCCCTTTTTAATCCTGTTTGTTGCAGGAAAACAGTAAGTCGTCTGCAATCATCCCAGCACTGATACTGCAGTTTGTCGTAGGCATTCTTCCTTACATACAGATCAACAGTTTAAAAATTCTCAGTTTTTCATGAGAAGTGTGTGCCTTACCTAACCAGAAGTAATTAGTGAACTAGCACAAGAATTTAATCTTTACCTAACTTTTAGCTTAACTGTGGAAATAACAGTAGCAGTTCCCTCACTGCTGACCAAATGTTGTGCTGCATAAAGTGTTGGCTATTTTTCACTTTGGAAAAAACTTGAAATATCCTATGGAATACTGAACTAACTTGGTAGTTCATTTTTGTCCTCTTCAGCTTAGCAGTACAAAATGAGAGCTTTTTTTACCCTGTGTACACCAGCATCTGGGGCTGTCTGCTATGTGCCTGCTTAGTATAGCTCAGTGGCTGTTAATCAGACTCAGGAGAGAGAGTAATTGAGCACTTTCCAGTCATTTTGTCTTGTAATGCAACATTTGTGTTCTTATGGTGACCTGCAGTTTAGACTGCTGAAAGTACTGTTCTCAAGTTGTCTTTAAAGCTCTGCTGGCAATGTATTGAGCAACTTGTCCTGCCAATTTAGAAAAAAAATATAAAAGAAAAAAGGCTCACAGAGCTACATAAAACTGCCATTTCATAAGCTTAATTGACTGATAGAGAATGCAGTTCAGCACTGACAGATCAACTTGAACGGAAACACATACTTGGACTATTTTCTATAGATTTGTTTGAAAATACCCGAGAAAAGTGGATGTGAAGAGAACAAAAACAGACCTCCAACCTCCTTCTTCTGCATAAAACTTTCCTTTTCTCTCATCTCTGAAGTATTCTGCTTTGCCAGTAGAAAGAGAAGAGAAACAGCTGTTCCAATTTTGCTTAGGCTTGCAGTGATTGTTCACTGTATAGGTGCCAATTCTCATTTCCCCCTGATCAGGGAGAATCACAAGGTTTAGAGATGTAAGTGTCCCCCACGCTTCCTTGCTCCTTATGTCACCTGGATTTTAAACTGTTTCCTACCCTCAGTCTTTGTGTTCTGTTTATAAACATGCTTAGAGGACATGGATACAGTCACTACCTGTTGTGCTATTGTCCAGCCATGTTCCTACGTTCCATACAAAGTGATTTAACACAACTTTGGCTGATAAGACCAGCTTGAGTAGATAAGTTAAGCATTAACACAGAGGGACTGAGAACTGTGAGGGGGAAAAAAATTAGAGTACAGTACTGAGATTCTTTCCAAAGCTGCATTCTGGAATAGCATTGTATTTTTAGACTATCTTTCTTGCTTAAAAACACAATACGTAGTTGCATTTATACAGTATTCAGCTATTTGTCTTTGGCATTTCTCCACGTTGCACATAAATAAGCTATGAAACTCACTGCCACAGGATATTTTGGAAGGGAAAAATAGTATTGGGTCCCAAAACTGATTAAACAGGTTCTTGGGGAAGGTTCTTTCACACTAAGAAACATGATATTTGGGACGATACAGACGATCTTAACTCTTGACTGCCAGAAAATGTGTGGTAATCTTATGATCATTCCAATGTTTGTGCTGGATCTTATACTAACTTCCTACATATCTCCTGCTAGCAGGGGAGAAAACTGGGCCATCAGTTTGATGCAAGATGGTATCTCCTGGTTTATATCACATAATGTTCCAAATGCCACACCTCATTGCTTGGGATACTTGAAAAGTTGTGCAATGCTCTATGATACACTGCAGCTCAGTTCTTCATTGCTGCAGTATTTGAAATGGTGGGTCTGGAAATTTGAATTCATCAAGGCTCAGCATTAGCTGGTAGGTCTTGCACTTCAGAAGCACCTGCAGCACCAAATACAAGCCTTAGTTTTGCAGTTTTGGGGATACTAGAAAATGGAGCTGTATATAGGTACAACATGTACACGATCAGTAGAGAATTAAAATACAGTAATTGGCATTTTTTATCTCAAAACGTTTAAAATTTCCATTAATAACAATTTACTATAGGTCAGATCAAAAGTTGTTTTAAGTGAGTGTGTCTCTTTTGACTTAATGGATACTATGCCTGGTGATATCTACTGAGCTGCTGGTTAATATATTTAAGAAATTAAGATATATAGTTAAGAAAATATATAACTAATATGTATAAGTTCTGTTTACATAATCTTTAAAAATACGCTTTTCTGTTACTTTCCTTGTCAGCAGATAGAGCTAGTGCTAGGTTGCACAGGTAGGTCAGGTGTTCTGGGGAACTGCTCACAGATGCAAACATTTGGTCGTGCATTCAGAAAAGCTCCCTGAAAATGTGGGTTGTAAGCATTAATTAAAGCTTAACCTTCTTGTAATTTGAGAGTATTCAGATTATTACTAATAAAAGGTATCACTTTTGTAGCTCAGAAGAAAGAGTTTTGCAACTTAAAATTTAATTGATTCATATATATATATGTATATACATGTGCATGTAATGTAAAACAGCAATGCACTTGCAGCTTGCATTATTAATGCAGAGAACTTCAGCCATTTACATACTTGTTATGGAGAGGTGTGACAAGACATCACACAGGCACATTTTACCATTTGTTTACCTATAAATACTGCTGTGAAAAAACTGTGAAATAAGACAATTGCATCTTTTCTGCATGGAAATCATAGAAGTAAAACTGGTAATAATTGGGAGATGCAGAGGCTTTATTTTCTGCAGCATCACAGCTTAGCTATTCCTCCCAGACAGCTGCAGATTAATGTTTGTATTGTATAAAACTTCAAGTTGGTTTTTTTTGGGTTTTTTTTTTGTAATTCAGCCTCTCCATTATTAACTAAGTGCTGTGAGGTGTATGCCTATATTTGTTTATATGTATTTCTTGAAGAAATATTGAATATTATTCAGGCTACAAAATGTTAAAACTGATATTTCATCTCCCTAGGAAGTACTTACATATTAAGCAAAAGTAAGCAAATAATTCCTCTTCCTCTGCTTTCACAATATGATGGTTGTCTAAAGTGTTAGTGATTTTGTAACTAAGTTCCACCAGGAGATAGGAAAGATACAACCAATTACAAACATGATTGTGTTTGCAGGAAGACCAGACTGATAAGCTGCCATTGCTTGGACTTGCTAGCTGCCTGCTTGCTCAAAAATCCTTCTGCTGTAGCTGTGAAAACTGCATGGGTTGGTGCTAATGTAATGCATGTATTGTCATTCTGTTTATTTCATTATTCCAAAAAATTTCCTGGACTGACTGGTTAAATCTTACTAGATTAGCCCACCAATTCTGTATATTGTAAAGATAACCGTGGTTCTATCCAAGGGAATGATTTGTTTGTTCTGGCCTAGGTTTTGAAGGTTGGCACGGTGTGTGCAAATCGCACAAGAGTTTATCACAACTTGAAACACTTCAAGTACAAGTTATACAGGGATTGCAGCTCTGTTGTTGACTTGGATGGTGTTGAGGATGAGCCAGTCAAAGACACTGTAGAGCGGCTTCTCAGCCACTTGGAAGAGAGTGGATGGATTCAGAAGGTACGACTGGGTTATTCCCTATATTCTTTTCCAAGCAGATGAAAGTAAATTCAGATGAAATGTCTGATTTAGTGTATCAGTTCTGGGTTACCGGCCATCAATAATACAACTCAGCTCAACCATTCCCCCATTTCTGCTGACCCAGTGTTTCAAACAGTGGTCTGCTGCTGTGCTCACACAGACTTTGCATCAGCTTTTGACATGAAGCTTTTTGGCAGCTGCGTGATCTCTGGGCTGTGGTGGGCAGGACCCTGTTTCATTTGAAAGCAGCAACACAACAAATTTGGCTGTAACTTAGAAAAATGGGAAAGATGTGCATGAGGCACAGCAAGAACAGTTTAGAATTCTGTTCAAGGTTCTGAAAAACTTTGAATTCTTCAGAACTACTTAATGAACTATTTTAAGACAATTTGTAGTACAATTGCATTTAGTGTGCTTTTAGATGTAGCTTCTAAATTGTTATTGACATGCTTGGTCATGTGTTGAACAAGAAAAAGCAGTCTTTACATAATACAGTTACTAAATATTGATAAAGTGTACAAATTTTATTTCATTCACAGAGATACAGTGATCTTGAAGATTACATGGAAGATGCAGACAATTTTCAAGAAGAGAAAATTGATTAAGAGGTCATATAGCTCTTTGAAAGACGTCTTTAAAAATGTGAAGGGCCTACTTCATCTGCATGCACTTTATCTCTGCCCGGACTTCAAGATTTCTATGTAGACTGCTACACCTAAATTCATATGCCTTTACATTACTGTTTGATAATTTGCTGTATCTTTTTTTCTCATCTGTGTCAATATAAATCCAAAGTTTTACCAGATCAGTCCATCCAGTCTTACTGCATTAATCACTTTAAATTTCCTACTGTTAGAAATATCAGTTCAATATCTATTTACTTGTGAAGTAAAACTTCCACCTATTTAGATTGAACTGCATTGTAGAGAACATAAGAGATGCTGAGACCTTTTGAAGTGGGTATATTTGGAAAGGTAAGGTTTTGTTATACAAGAACTTAGGCCTTGCATCTTACCTTCCTTATTGCTCATGTGCAAGTAAGTCCAGTCAGTTAGAATGATAGTTGCAACAAACAGGACCCAAGTGCAAAGATGTATTTCTCCTCTGAGGAATCAGTATAGACAGTTGCAAGGCAACAGAGGAAATATTCTGCAGTCCTGACTGCATTTGCAGCACAGTAGTCATTCCTCTCTTGAGAAAGTAGGTGATGAGTCACAGTATGGGCGTCATACAGACTGAGTCTGGCTTAGCCATCTAAATGGGCCCACATTGCTGTCTCTGATAAGCAGCTGGGGCAATTTACTGAGATTTTAAACATCAGGTTACATTGTGCAAACATAATGGCAGCAACTGCAGTCCTAAGAGAATGGATTAATATGTCCATGCAAGATAAGCAAGAATTCTTCCAGTGTAACTTAACAGAAAGTAGTTGGTCAGAAACAGGATGCATGGCTTATGAGAATTGCATGAAACCCAAATCAGAGTAGATTTTCAAGGATTTTGGAAGGGTTAAGTATGGTAGTGTCCATTCTGAAAAATTACAGGACAATAACTGTAAATGTGTACTCACAGCCCAGAAAGCCAACTGGCTGCATCCAAAACAGCGTGGCCAGCAGGCTGAGGGAGGTGATTCTGCCCCTCTGCTCTTATGAAACCCTGCCTGGAGTGCTGCATCCAGTTCTAGGGTCCCAGCACAGGAAAGACTGGACATGCTGGAGCAAGTCCAGAGGAGGGTCACTAAATTGATCAGAGGGCTGGTTGTAGATAGGCTGAGAGAATTGGGGTTGTTCAGTCTGGAGAAAGGAGGGCTCTGGGGGACCTTATTGCAACCTTTAAGTATTTAAAGGAGGCCTACAAGGAAGATGGAGAGGGACATTTTACCAAGGTTTGTAGTGACAGGACAACAAGTTTTAAATTCAAAGAAGGTACATATAGATGGACATAGGGAAATTTTTTTTTCTGTGAGGTTGGTGAGGCACTGGCACAGGTTGCCCAGAGAAGGTGTGGATGCCCCACCCCTGGAAGGGTATTAAGGTTAGGTCAGGATGGGGCTTTGAGAAACCTGGTATACTGAAAGATACCCCTGGTGATTATGATCCTTAAAGGTCCCTTCTAACCCACATTATTCAGTGTTTCTGTACGTGTATTTTGGGCTGCATATAAAAAAAATCAGAGATAGCCTATATTAAGTCTTTTGTGGCTGAACAACTTAGTCAAATATACTGTTAACACTGAATCCTTTTAACAGGTTACTCTCTCAGCAGCAAAACTAATGGAACCTGATTTGTCATAGATTTGTCCATAAGAAGTCACCACATTTATTTTGCCACTTTACTGGGAACAGATAGGCCAATTGGGTAGGCAACTGCTGCCAGATGTATTGCTTAACAATGAACATCTGCTGCCTTTTTTACATAGAGACTGTACCTTAGATTTATCATTCACTACTCTTTTTCTAGCATTCATTGTGAGAAATTACCTGATTTTGCTTTTCTAAGGACTTGAAATTGAGCAATGCTTTAAATGCTATTGGGTGAGTTGGTAGCATCAGTACTCCTTTGTATCACATAACGGATACAAGATATACAAAATCAAGATGAAGATTCCCAGTAAACAGATTGAGACTTGCTCTCAAGTAAACTTACGTTGAAGCTATTCTTTCCATACCTTATATGTGAGTTAGACACATAAAATTCTGAGGTTTGGTATGTCTTATATCTATCTACCTGGTTACCAAAGCTGAAGGTTTCCTTCTCTATTCATTCTCCTCCCTCATCTCATTCTTCTGGGAATATTCTTGGGAACACACCCGTCAATTTAAAAGTACTCAGGAATCCATCTTGAATATATCCCTTTTAGTTATGGATACCTCACTTCTTTCTGTTAACAAAATCTCTGTATAGTCTGGTTTGCTTCTCTAGAACATAACATACATTTGGTGTAACTTTATTCTTACAAAGGAAAATGATTCTGAAATGAGTTCTGTACCGTGTAATGGAGTATGTCCTGTTAGAGCCTTCCTGACTGGTCCTAATTTTTGCTACCTTATGAATTTTCTGAAAACTCTCAAGACTGTGACTTTGCTTAAAAATTTTGTTGTCAAAATGAATGGTTGATCTCTCATTTTGCTACATTAAAACAATTCACTACCAAAGTAAAGAATAAGTTTGTGAAACTCTGGCTTGCTGATTACAGGTAATATTTCAAGAATACATACAGTTTGATTGAAAATTTAAATGGTTCATTCTACTCATTTTTGGATATCTCAAACCTTGTTTCTCACCTTCTCTTCATTCACCTAAAAAGCATGTGTTACCTACAGCATTTTTTTTCCAGATCATTGTTTTGTCTGTTCCTAGCAGGTATACAAAAGTATTCTGATGGAATTTCTAGGTAGAAAGTGCTTCTGTAGCTTTACTAATCTTGGCTGTGGTCCCACCAGTGGGACTAAGAAAATGCCTTAAATTGAAAGCACTCATTTCTGTTTCAGTAAGAAATAGACACTTGATTTGGCAGGAGCCAATGTTTTTGTGTGTATTGTGTCTCTTAAACTGATATTTGCCTCACTGAGATGGGAGGAAGTGATAATATTTTTGTGGCTGTTGTTCTACCTGAAGTGTTTCTAAAAGACAGCAAATATGAAGTGTCATTACCTCACTTTTACATTTGTCTACACCACAGGAAGTTAAAAAAAAATTTAGAAGAATAAATATGTAAAAATTTAGATCAAATTTTCCAGGTCTGTCTGCAAATGCTAGTACAGCATGAAGCATAAAGAAGACTCTTATCCCTGAGACTTTCTATATATAGAAATAATCAGTAAGAATAATTCTAGCAGAAAAAAATTTGTGCAAATATCTAATGATGGGAGAAGTTAGAAATCTGACCAGCCTTTCATGCTTTTTTTTCCACATCAAAGAAGTTGAATGAAGTTAGGAGGTGAGAGAATAAAATGTTTGTTCTAGTAGGATATTTCAAATTGTTTTTAGTGTTAATTTTTGAAGCAGTAGCTCTAATTAAGATAAAGTGCCTGTCTTAATGGAACAACGAAGAGAGCCCAGTATGTGATTAGACTTCGCACAGGTGATTAATGATCATACTTGGAAATTACTTTAGTTCCTGTAATGTTTTGATAATCTGCTCTAGTTTAAATTCTGTAACTGGAGACGGTGATAATGATGAAGTTCACACAAGGTATTTATGCACAGGATCAGGCTGACTAACACGATGTACTTCTGGGACAGGAGGTTCTTCTTGGTCTGTATTCTGTCCTGTTCTTGCAGTGAAGTATGAAAAGAAACGATTTTTCTCCCTGTGTCCTTCAGTTTTTGGAAAGAAAGTTGTTTGCTAATAGTAGATAGCTGTTACTGTCACTTTTTCAACAGTGAAGGCTTCTCCTGTTTCCAAAAAGCAGCTATTTTTAGCACTTCAGCAGGCAATTACAGGCAATTCCCATGCTTAACTCCTCTAGTTTACACTTATTTGGATAAATAAAGACTTCTAGTTTTATCCTTCTTTAAGTCTGTCTGGATAAACAGAGTGGGCTAGTGTGCATGTGTGCTACACAAACACTTGTAAATACAATACCATTCCAAGAGAAATATCCAGCACACACACAAAGTAGACTTTAAAAAGTTACCTTTTTGATTCTGCTTTGAGAGGAAAGAGATACCAATTTCTAATCTGAATTTAGAGATTAAACAAAAGAATGTAAAAAAGTATGATCTGCCAGCCAAGGAATAATATGAGAAATACGTGAAATTATATTAAAAGAACCTGACAATAACCCCATTAGTGGCTCCACTTCCCTGAATAGTTGATGTGAATTTTGGTAATTGTCTAGGTAGTAAGTGGTGACATGGGATTGTTTGGGGTTTTTTCCCCTATTGTTTATTACATGAACACAGTTTCCTTGGATTAATTATTATTAGTTAAAAAACAGAAATGCTCTGTTTAAGATTGCTTACTTTACAGTTTAAACAGCAGCAACTGCAAGCACCTTGTGCCCAAAATTTAAAGACAGGAAAACTGACTCAGGTGCAGTCAGACTCTGCTTCAAAGTTAAACAATTTGCCAAGTGAGCAGCATCATACATGAGCCCAGCTGGGAATACCCCAGGAAATCAAAATGGCAAAGGGCAAAGAGCCCTCACTGAAAAGTAAATAATGGAAATGGCTGAAAATTCAAAGTTCCAAGTTCAGAAGGTCCTCTGTAGGACTGATATTAAGTATATCCTCTTCCAGTAGAGTTAATATAACTTTGAAGCAATTTGATACGTGATTTCTAAGCACAGATGAACGAGGCATGTGCTGAGACTGAAGCATGCTCTCGAGGTTTTAGGCGACACAGGTTCAGCACAGCCTTTTGGTTCCATTTTTGGAAAGTTATTAGCACAATGGGATGTCTGTGGTGAGAATTCCTGGGTGTGAATCCAGCACAAATAAGTGCTGGTTTGGGAAACTCAGAGCTACTCCACAGCAGTAGGGAATTCAAATAGAAAAAATGCTCAAGCATGACAGTTCATGTGAGATTACAATGTCAGGTAAAAAGGTCACAATTTAGTGCCAACAGAAGGAATAAAGTAATTAATTGTTCAAGGACCTGTTATGTTAATTGTTTTGTCCTGCGTGTGCTTATGAGAATGCCACTAATCGCTAGGGATGTTACAACGTGTTAAGAACCGTTTGCTTTTAAGAAAATTGACAACCAACCAGTCCAAAACTGATGTCAGTATCCAGGGGTTGGTGGCATTCGCCAAGGTCTTCTGAACAAAAACTTGGAAAGCCGAGGGATGGCTGTGGGGTATTTCCTGCTCGGAAACAGCAGGGGCAGCATTTGCTGCGGATTGAGCGAGCGGGGCTCGCAGCGCAGCCCCGCAGCCGGCTGCTCTCGCCTCGGAAGGGAGAGATCAAACCACAAACCGAACTATCGAGATGCTGCTTGGCAAAAAGCGAATCTTAAACGTCTCAAGTTAAAATGAAAAAAAAAAAATCTTTGTTTGGAAAGATCACTCTCTGAGTTCTACGAAATCTTGTAAGAGAGAGAGAGAGAGAGAATTCCTCCAGCTGTCTTGGTAGCTTCCGGAGCAGCACCATGGATTTCATATTCCCACAGCCACTTTGCAAAACCCAACCAAGCCGTCATGTAAAACACTCTCTTATTCTCCATGAGATTCATGTGTTACTGTTGCACGTGTGTTCTGTGACTGACCCCCTTAAACACAGCAATGACATCTGAGCTGTCATTGAGAGAACAAATAAAAGCCCAAGCAAGGCCTGAAGCAAAGGTAACATTGTCTACTATTTTCCAAACATTATAATTTTATTTTATTTTCCAGCTGTGCCAACCCACTCTTCTCAATAGATTGAAGCTACTGTTACATATCAAATAATAACCCACTCTTCCTCAGTTGTTCAAAGTTCAACAACAACAACAACAAACTCTTTTTCCTGTTAGCAATAATGCCTTCCTCTGAAGGCAGCACAACCCCAAACCCTCTCCCCCAGACCTTATCCCTCAGCAAAGTCTCAAAGCATTTGCTGAGACAAACATGGGTCTGAACGTGCTGGAGGCTCTGGCTGGTGCTCACCAAGCCAGAGCCTGGAAACCCACATCTTGCAATAAACCCTCATGTTTGTTGCTGCATGAAGGAGATGGGGGTCATGAAAATGGGGACTTTTATATTTCCTGTATGCTGCATATCTTTTATATTCTGGGGGATTTTCCAGGAATGTGTCACTTCATCACTGGCATTCAAAGTATTCATTTGCATGACCTTGGAAGGGGATAAAAACACCTGAGAGGGTTATTGTCAGCGCCTCCTCATCCTCAGCTTAATGTTCTCAGTATGCTGAGATGAAATTTGTGTATTTTTCTGACTGGACCCGTTGCAGAACTGAAAGAGATAATGCACCCATCTACTAACGGCTGTACAGTTCCAAAAAACCTTGGAGGTTTTTCACCAGGGATGTGTCTCTGCGTGCTTGGGGGCCATTTTTATTCCCAGAGGTATTTGGGAATTTGGCTAATGCAGCCACAGTAGTACAACAGCATATTGCTTTAATAAAGCCGGCCAGCTCCCAGCTATTTCTGCATCCTCCCTTACAGCTCACCTACAACACGCAGAACCTGACGGCTGCCAGTTGCAGCAAGGCCAGTTCCAGAGGCCAGATCTCTCAGTCTAAAATTGCCCTGCTCTAAATAGAGGAGCCGGGCGAGAGAAGCACTAAGCCTGCGGCTTTCCCGGGGAGGAACCACAGTGCAGGCGCTACGTGACTTGCCCCGGACACCCAAGAAGCTCCTGTCAGTGCGCGGAGCTCCCGCATCCCGAGCCTGACCTCGTGTCGTGCACTCGTCCCGTGCATGCGAGCGCCCTAGAACGCACTGCTTGTTTTTATACCGTCTGTTCCAGAGAAATCCAGCTGGTAGAGGAGCGCAGCGCCGTGATTTATTTGAGAACTCTCTCGTAGTCGCCTGAAGGTCTCGCCGCCGGGGGAGGAGGGAGAGCGCGGGAGGCTGCGCTCCTCGGCAGCCGCTCCGCGCCCGGCCCGGCACCCAGGTAGAGGGCGAGGAGGGGAGCGGGGGGTTCCTTGGCTTCCTCCCATGCACATACCTCCCGGGGAGCGGCAGCGGCCCGACTCCCCTCGGCGGCCGCTGGGAGGCTCCGCGCCTCGCCCCGGCCTCCCGGGCGCCGCGTCCCCGGCCGCGCTCTCTCTCTGTCGGTGACACCCGCCTCCCGCCCCCGCGCCGCTCCGCGCCGCGCCGCACGGAGGGGCCGCGGGCAGCTCCGGCACCGGCAGCGCCGACAGCCCACCGGCAAACACCCGCCCGCCGGCGCGGGCATGGAATACACAAAAACACAAAGGAAAAGTGGCTGCTGGACTGTTCTGGGGGAAAAATGCTGGAAGTTTGTAAGTGCAACTCTCCGTTTGTAATTGCTGTCTGAAGAGGGGCTGGGCTGCTTGTTTGGGGTTTTTTTCCCTCTTCCCCTTCTCCCCTCTCCTCCGTGCTTTTCTTGAAACTGTACTTGAAACTGATCAATATCTGGGAGTCAAAGGGAAAGTACGCGAGAGGAGTTCTTTGCCTGCGTCCGTAGCTTGCTGCTTAATACTAAGGGGGGAGATGAGCACTGAAAGCAATACGGATTTATCCAGTGGCTGAATTAAGTGAAGGCGAAGCGTGGTTTGGAAGTCCACTGACTGACATTGTTTCCGGACCGGGGGATCTGTCTCTCTGATTTTTAGAGGAACTACAGTTTAGCGGCAGCCAGCCGGACACAGTCACCACGCCGCAGAGTGGCCAGCAACGAGCGGGCGAGAGAAACGAGAAAGCACAAAGACTGAACTAACACCCGACCCTCCTCCTCTTTCTCCTCCTTCCCCGGCTCTTTATTTGCACATTTACTAAAGACTTAAAAGAAAAAAAAAAAAAGAAAGAGAGACAGAGAGAAACCCCAACAAACCCACTCCAGCTAACCTACGAGATTTTCGGTCCGCCGGGGGTTTCTCCGCGCCGCCGACCACGCCAATGCCTTAAATTTTCACTTCAAGGAATAACACCCCCCGCTCCCCCGAAATAAAATAAACCCAATAAACCTGCCAAGTCTCACTCATTCCCGACGGAGAGCTCCTTCGCCCAGGGATTCATTTTGAAGGCAGCGGCTCGCTTTATTCGGCT
>VXAX01003958.1:715097-756721 GCA_013399835.1 Leptocoma aspasia
CGCTCGCTCCGCGGGGCGCCCGCCCTGCCCGCGCCGTCCCGCGGGCCCGGGCGTGGCCGTGGGCTCGGCCCGCTGCGCCACGGGGTGGTCCCTGCCCGGCGCTGGACCCGCGCCGGCATCGAGCGTGTGGGGAGCGGTGGGCAGGCGCCGGTTTCGGGGGGCTGAGGGCGTGTGTGTGCTCCTCGAGGGGATTTTGAGACTGCTCGGGGTGTTGTTTTGGGGTTTTTTTTTACGTCACGCTGTGCACCTAAAAACGCGTCGTGCGCCTCTGCCACCGCGCCTTGCCAAGGCGGTGACAGCGGCATCCCTGAGGAGGGCACTGGCAGCCGGCGCTGTCAGCGCGTCCCTGAGCAGGGGTGAAAAGTAGCGCTCGAGTATCACCCGCGTTCAGAATTGTCCCCCCTGCCCCGCTCCATCCCGCTCTCCAGGGCTTCAGGCACCTATTTTCGGTCATTTCACGGCCGTGTCCCTGGAAGTCGGGCAGTGCCTGTGTCCGGGGCAGCGGGCACTGCCCGGAGCGGAGCGCCCACGCCTGCGGGGCAGCTCCGAGCGCCGGCGTCGCCAGCGATGCTCAGGTTGTTATTGTCACCCAGAGTGTTTCGCGGAGCAGAGTTACCAGAGTTTTCCAGGCACTGCCGCTCTGTAAATGATACGCTGACCTTTTTCAACTGGAAATTGCTCTGAACATGTCGAGGAGGCGAAGCCTTGTCTCCTGTTACTTTATTACGAGCAGTCAGTGCACCACGCTTTTGAAGGCGTATGCTCCGCTGTGCTGCCTCCCAACTCTTAATTCTCGGCACACACGCGAAACATTGAGAGGAGTGACTGCATCCTGATAGGCCCGCGGCTGCTCTTCGAACAGCTGAAAATAGATCGCTCCCTCTGCTCCAGACATCAAACTTATCTTTCTTAGTGCCTGACGTATGCTAAAACGGGACCTTTGTGGTCGTTTCTCCCTTCTCACCCGTGCGGTGCGTGGATCGACGTTTGGGGCTGCGTTACTCAGCATCATTCGTGAGGGTGATGATGTAAGCGTTAAATGCGATAACATTGTGTCCGAGGGGAGTTTAGGCGCTTCCACCTGACTCAGTGCTCAGATTAAATCTCCCCACATTCCTCGTCACAATCAAGAAAGCCATTATCTTATTTTTCCAGTGTGTATTAATGTAATGCTTTGCACTTGCCTTGTGGGAAAAAAAAAGGCTTTTGCCTAATAGTGTATGTCCCAGAAAAATTCACTTTCTGAAATCAGGCAACAGGCCTATGTGGGGTGTTTTGTTTTGATTTGTTTGTTTGTTTTGATTTTTTTTTTTTTGCTAGTTGTTACTATTATTATGAAATAGCTGGAGACAGCTGTTTGGAAATGCTAAATGAAACAACTCCCAAGAAAATACTGAAAGATTTTCATATTTTAAGTGCAGAGAGGTTGTCCTTGTTTCTGAAATATCACTAATGGCTATTAGCCTGCTGCTTGCTGGAGATGTTGTGCACGGCCCTCGCTTTATGTTGCATGTTGCATTACCTCCCAGAAAACTCCACACACACGTGTCCTTGAGAAGCAAAAGGTCTGACAAAGTCATTTTTGCACGCTAGCCTTCGGTAATCCTGCTGACAAGGTGTGTGACTTCAGTGAGCATGACGTTTGAGGCCCTGAACCATGTTTTGACACTGAGTAAATGCTGGCTCATGAAACAGCATTGTTGTAATGGTGTCACTGCACATCCTCCCACTCTGTGCTTGACACTGACATTCCTCATTTGCTGCTCTGATTAAGAAGAAAGGCATTGGTTCAAAGTCACATCTCTGTGTCATGGAGATACACCTTCTCCTTACCAAGAGCTCCTTAGAACAGTGTTGCAAATATTAACAAGGAATAGCAAAACACACGGTCTCTGAGTGGGGTGAATTCAAGTGGCTGAGGGTCATACAGCTTTGAGGTAGTACAGCTTTGTGTTCCTGTTCTTGAAAATTCAGAGGGCAGGGATGGATCAGGAAAGAACAGAATCTTGCTTTTCCTCCAGCTATAGCTGAAAAATGAGTTATCTCTGCCAGTTATTCCAAGGGTACTTGAAGATGAAGGATGGGGTAGGCTAAGTCTGTTGTCCTGTGCCTTATAAATGGATGAGAAGAGAACAATCTCTAAGCAGGATTCATCCTCTGTGGAGTGATTCTCAAGAGGAAGTCCAGGAAGCCTTATATGCACCATTCCTCTAATTCCAGATTTGTTCCTTACAACAGACGTGAGGTGCACAGGGCCCTGGAACAAGGGGCAGCCCTGAGTTCCAGTTGTGGCAGGTACAGCTCTGGCACAGGGAAGCACAAGACAGGAGTGTGGGTGCAAGTCTCACACTGAGCATGTGAGACTGGACACATACCTGACTCCAAGGGGAGTGTAAAGCTCCACGTGCCTTGCTGTAGATCCACCAGTTTAAAAAAAATACCCACAGCTCCACACAGATAAGTGCAAAGGCAGTCATGACTCTCACTGGGGAGTTCTGGCTACCAGGATGCTCTTTGTCTGCGAAACCCAGCTGGGTTGTTTCCTCTGCTTTGCAGGTCCCGCTGCTCTCGTTACACATGCACCTGCCGTGTTTAGTGGCACTGGATGGGTCATTTACACAGTCGGACTCAAAAGTAAATATTTGACACTTGGTAACATTCGAAACAATGTTTCCTTGAACATATCAAAGAGCTTGAAGTGATTATCTGACATGGTTGATACTATTATTTGATAATTATCTTTTCCCAGTAGGCAGTTTAAAACTGGCAGAAGAGAGAGGTTTTAGGCGAGTTTGGTTTGGCCTTAATTTAACATTTGATTTTTGAGAAAGTATCTTTAGCAACAGCATTTTCTAACTGGAGACTGGGGATCAGATTTTTTTAGCTGGACCAATGGTGTGGGTGTGTGTGAATGAGAGATTTATTCTTTGGGACATAGTTAGGGAAGCTTTTGTACTTTCTGCGTTCCTGCATTTCCCAAGAGCTGACATTTGTTTATTTATATGGTGTTGTTACTTTTCATGGTGCAGAGTGGAACAGATAAAATATTCTGTCTTTCTTTTATACATATATCTATATGTATATATGCCCTCCAGCACTTAGCTGTTTATACTATTTATGTTATATGTAAACAGTTAGCTCTGGAGGGCATTCCCCAGTGGCTTAAGCACTGAACTGGTAATACCAAAGTTCTTGCATTGCAGTTTCAAGTCTCTGGCAGCCAATTCATTCCATCATCCTTCTGACACAGGCTGAGCACTGCTCATTTTGCTCTGTGAGAGCTGGGAACTCTGTCTCATGGGCATTAGTGTATTATTCTGGTCAGGTTCTTTCATTGCAGCTATCACCCTGGTGGCTCTGAGTGTGTTAAGTGATGTTTGTCATCAGTTACATGTGACTTGTTCTACTTTCACCCATCTCACAGTTGTGCTGAATTTATCATTTTAAGAATTCATTTAAGATAACAATTAAATACATTAATATTTTTTGTACGTGGAAAAGTGACTGTGAAAGTGCTCTCTGCTCCCCAGATGCAGTCTGCAAGCAGGTGAGAAAAGAAGATGAAAAACAATCCCATAAAAGTGATGTATCCAAGGAAGAGGGGGATGTGTTAATTCCTCCTGCTCCCCTAAATTCTCATTAACAGCTGTACAAATCTAGAAGAGTCAATGGGTTTGTCCCAGTTCCCAGAGGACCTCCGTGAAAAACAGGGATGCCTGACTGGTACCAAGGGCCAAGACTGACTTGTAAAACCTCAGTTTAGGCAGTTATTTTATGTGGAGATCCTGAATTAATTTCCTTAGGACTTTTTTTTTTTTTTTCATGACCCACACTGTGTTTGCTGAGGTTTGGCCTCCTCTGTGCTAGTGTTAAAGATCCTTGAGTATTTTAAAAGGAACGATTGTGCTCTGGTATCTTTGCCCAAGCTGACACTTACCCCCATCTCCAAGTTCTTTATTTTGTTTGCTGGTTGGCTGCCAGGGTACCCTGCAGAAATACCTGCATTTTTTGGTTGTGGATGTACATAACATTTGGAAGCGCTCTGAAGCAAGCAGGATAAGGTGACCAGCTATGGGATGAAGTGACATTACGGTGTGGTGAGGACAGGTGAATTAAAGCACAAACCATTCTGCAAAGCTAGAGTGCAATCTTTTGACTGACACAAAGTTTGGTGCCAAAGCAATGGAAATGTTCTGTTTGTGAGGTAAAGGACTGGTGTCTGCTCATCGGGCTTCTGCAGGAGCAAAAGTGTGTTCTGATAATCACAATTTATGTAGCTGAGTCAGGTAAGAGGAGTAAGTCACGTTGCCTGTGAAAACATTGATCTGCTGTTATGGGCCCTCTGGCCTGCTGAGAGCCATTTGGTTAGGATGGACATGGGTGCCATTTTAAAATCTTTGTTCCCCTTAACTGTGAGAACATTTTCCAGACCATAATCAAGAAGACTCCCTGAAAGCTGCATAGAAGCTGTTTTTAATGAGGATTTTAACAAGAGAATTTGTTAAATTTATGCTAGTATGTAGGAGCCTTTTCAGGCCTAGCTCTCCCATCAAATCACTTGCCCCCTTTAAAGCTTTTTAAGCTTTCAATACATTTAATGAAGTCTCCTCCATTCTGAAACTGTTTAACAGACTGTTTCCACCACCAAAGTTCCTATAGGCAGTGAGCAGAGGAACAATGTCTCTGCCTGGACTTGCTGTGCTCTCCAAGGCCAACCCGTGGGCTTATTAGCGTCTGTGGCTGCTATGGCACGTCCTCTGACAGAATTCCTGCATCCCCTGCAGTACTCAAATTGAGTCCCTTTTCTGTAGCACCGCAACAAAGGAAGGTGATGTTCAGCTTCTGTTTGTTCTGCTTTGAAAAGTGTGACTCCAGCAAAACTGTGGGCTGTTCTGTGGGGAAATCTGAACCTTAGAAAGGTACATCTGAGTCAGAGAAGCTGCTTTGCCGGAACATTGACTCGCATCACTATTAGTACTTCTCCCCTCGCAAAGAACACTTCCTGCAGAAGGAGTATGTGGGCTTCAGTTAGGTTGCAGTGACCAAAAAAAGCCCCAGCAGCTAGGTTAGTCAGCAGGTTAAGAA
Source organism: Leptocoma aspasia (assembly GCA_013399835.1). Classification (NCBI taxonomy): domain Eukaryota; kingdom Metazoa; phylum Chordata; class Aves; order Passeriformes; family Nectariniidae; genus Leptocoma; species Leptocoma aspasia. The sequence continues at coordinate 720,183 of VXAX01003958.1, forward strand.
AGGCCACAGTGCCTCTCTTCCTAACTGCTCTCAACAGTCCCTTCTACCAAGATACTGTCTTCAGAGGCCAGTTGTAGTCTGCTTTTCTTATTAAGTCTGCTGCCTTATGAAACTGAAACTTCACCACTATCTCATGACTGGAAAATAATTGTTCCATCCAGGTTCCCTTTGACAACTTTGGGAAGGGTGGTATCTCCACTGCTTCATTTATATTGTACTCCCTATGTGGTGTAGGAGGAGCTGGAAGCTGGCAATCTGCTCCAGCTAACAAAGCACTAGCATAGAGATGCCAGCCCTGCCAGAAAGTGTCTCTGTGGTCTTGGAAATGTCTCCTGCTGTGCCACTATTTCCCTTCAATGCTTTAGCTTTTCTGGTGGTACTGTCTCACTAGCACATGGGATCTTGGGTTTTGCTGAAGGCTGAACTCTACATGACAATGACCTGACACCATCACATCCTGGAATTCAAGCAGGTGATTAAAGCAACCACTATGTAACACCATAGAGGGCACACGATGCCTAGAAGAGCTTTGGCCACCTTCCTGCTCTGAAGAGAAGAACAAGGTCTTTGCTCTTTGACCTCTCTCCAGTGTCCACGTGTCAGTATTTCCCTGTATGAATTCCCAGTGGTGGTACTCCCAGCAGGAGTAGGATGAGGCTGATGGGATTCTTGACAGGTCTGCATTTCCCACAAATCTTAATCACCATCTGTAAACCTGAAAAGGGTCTTACCTATATCACGCTGTTTCAGTTTGGAATAGCTTTGAGCAGTGAAAGAGGCAGTAATCTTGGCTGCAGAAAAGAAGGAGCTGGTGCTGAGTGAGATTTGGATCAAATTTTCAACTTAGCAGTACTAAGATGCAGATTTTTTTTCTGTGCTTTTTTTCCTTTTAAATAAAAGCATAAACTATTTATGCCCTAGGTTCCTATAGGAAAGCTTCCTATAGCCACTTGAGAGCCACCTTGTAAATTTGTTATACCTTGTCAGGTTCTTCCAAAGTATTTTTAGATGCAGGTAATCAGTCCCTAATTGTACTGTAGTGCTAACACGAATATCTAAACCAAAATACCTGCAACTCTCAAGGAGCAGTTTTTAGGTGAGCATGCTGTAAATTAAAATCTAAGTGTTTCCACTCTGACTCTAGGATCTATTCAACAGATTACTCCTGTTATTTCACTTCCATAAACCTCAGTTTCTACTAGGAAATATACTATTTATCACTTCTGTAAAGTGAACTGAGATGTGATGGTGAGTTTTATGGCTCAGAAGCCAAATTCGTTATTGATGGAGCCTAAAACAGGAATTTTGAATGTTTGCTTTGACAAAGCCTTTGAGGAGCTTCAAGTCACCTTTTCAGCCTTTGACCCACAGATCTGAGTATTGGAAAAACAAACCTGAATGAGTCTTTTACATAATCACATGACTCCAGATCTAGGTTTTCATGGCACCATGGTGCCAATACTCACAATAAAAGTGCAAGATGTGGCAGTGACCCTTCTTTTTAGGAGAGAAAGGCATTTTTTGACTTTCTCATGATCAGAGAATCATGAATGTGTATGCTTTATATTTTCTTGATTTACTTGCTCCTGATTCTGCATCATTTTGTGCTCAAATTAATCTCCCAATTAAGTCATCCGTGTCCAAGTTTCATGTACTTGATGCTTCAGCAAACTGGGAGCAGAGTGGGACTGGAACTGAGAGCATATACACAAGTCATCACCTCTCTCTGAGGCTGCAGCTGCTCCCCAGTGAAAGCAGGTGAGAGCTACCTTGCCCTGCATGTGCTGCCTCCCATCTGGTACTAATGGAGGATGGTTCACATTTATGGCTCAGGGTGAGAAAAAGACTGAGAAATATTGCGTAATTGAATAATTTACACAAAATTCCAACACACTTACCAAAAAATTGTAATTTATTTTAGTTTTAATTTGAAAACACCCTCATGCCTGTGGTTTCACCTACAGGTGTTGGCATTTCCCTGAAGAAATTCCTTGTATTCAGAAATGGCTCCTGTAGCTATTTTTATCTGTGTCACTCAGTTACAATTCTGATGTGCTTGCAAACACAGCTGAATCAAGGTAGAGAGAAATTAGTACCAATTAGGAATCAATGTGAAAGTGCTTCTGACTAGTGAAGATGTAGATCTTGCAAACCCATTTACTTGCTGCTGTCTGAGCCTGAAGCTGGCTAGAAGACTTGGTAAGATCCTGGACTAGCAGATGAAACCCCAGGAGGGTTCATCGTGGCCATTCTGTTTTGAAACAAAACATGCTATTGTGCAAGAGTCATCCTGGTGGTACCCTAGCTTTATTGTAGATCTCTGCAATAGAGAGACACACGAGCAGGTGTTACACAAATACCCAGTGAGAGCTGTGCCCTTCCCTGCGTAGCTCAGTGCCTCAAGAGACAAGCTAGACAACGAATGGAAAGAGGAACAGAAGCACAGAAAGGTCAAGTGTCTTGCCCAAGGCCAAACAGCAGGTCAGTGGCAGAGCTGGGAACGGAGCCCAGATTTCCTGACTCCTAGTCCAGCACTCTATTAATCATCTCTTTGCTTTGTGTTCCTGGGCTGTTACTGATCATAGGAAATGTGAGGATGACTTTCCAACAGCTTCAGAATTGCTTCTTAGTTTTGGAAACTATTGATCATGAGCACGTTATTGAGATAAAGGGGTCATGTACTGGACTCTTGTACATGTATGTGCACTAGAGGATTCAGAACTAAGTGTTCTAGGTATTGATTTCAATCCAGGACACTGAAAAGCCATATTTCATAATCTCAAATATTTCTTCTAAGTCAGATTTTTAAAGTCTTTCTTTTCCCCCTACATTATGTACAAAGGTGTTTGGTTTTATAGCATTACCCATCACAGTTGAACTCCTATATTGGTGCTTGTCCTATAAATGATTTCTTCCTTGAAAATTAGTTATAACAGTTATTTAGTTAGCAGGGCTTTTCTTCTCAATGGAATTTACCCATGAAACAGTCAGAAAACCAGTAAGTCAACAGTCCTGAGACACTAGTGGTCCTTACTTATTTCATTCCTCACTGTAGGATGTATTCAGTTTCCAAAGCCTTTCAATGGATTATCTTGATCACAAAGTTAATTATACCTGTGAGATTATTTTCTCTCTTCTGAAAAATTTTGACTTGAGGCAAAACTCTGGCTACTGTGGTAATGACTTACTGAGAGTCTCTTGTAAACAATAGCATAATCACTTTCTTATAGTCATGGCAACAGTGTTTAAGTAATGAGCTTACTGAACATAATGTGCACTGTCTCCACTGAATAGTATTATTGCAGCACTGAAGTGTGTGCTGCTCATTTTCGGAAGACTCAGAGACATAAATTATTCAGCAAAACACCACTGCTCCAGAAAGCATCTTTGAAATCGTTGCATTCTGGACCAGCCAAAGAAGGACGTTCACTGGTGCTGACAGGGCTGTGTTTAGTTACTGCACAACAGTGGAGTCTTTTGTCCAGGCTTGCTCTCACAGAGTTTAAGCGTGTCTGTCTCAAACCACTTGAGGGCTGTGCTACCTGTCGGCAGGGTCACGCTTCCCCTGGTAATGTTTGCTGCTGTGGAGGGCAGAATGGATCAGGAGGATGCATCCTGCAGATATCCATGGTGTAGAGGTGGTGACCAGGTGCAGAAGGAAGAATTTGGTTTAACAAACAGGAGATTTACTCAATCCCTTCCTTGGCCCAGAGGGTCACCCGGATGCCTACTCAGTAGGTTGGGGAGGCACCTTGGAGAGTCGGCAACTTCACAGGCAGCTTCAGAGTTGAACCCCAAGACAAGAAGCTGTCCCTGATTTTTCTGTTTATTTTGTTTTTGTATCTCTCTTATTCAAATATCTAGACCTGAAGGAAAGACCTTGTTGGCAACAGTTGTTGTTCTGGAGTGAGTCATTCCACCAGATTTTAGAAATACCACCTCAGTGACAGTTGGCAAAAATGCTGCATGGGCTGTTCAGTTTATGTTTTTCACTTTGGAAAATCAGACCATTTATTTAGGGTTCTGTTGCTTTAGAAACCATCCCCAGACACTCCAGGTTCCGTTCCTTTCCTTTCCTTTCCTTTCCTTTCCTTTCCTTTCCTTTCCTTTTCCCTTCCTCTTTTTTCTTTTTTTTTTCCCTTTTCCTCGTTGTTATAGTATCTCAACATCTGCAATTTCAGTCTTGATTATGATCTGATTTGCCCCTCCTGAAACCACCTGTGGGAAGTACTGTGCACGAGGCACTGTGGAACATCAGCCTAATGTAGGATTAGGCTTTTTATTTCTGATCATTATGCTAGTTTAAAGTCAATTATTTTGTTTTCCAAAGAAATGCATTCTCTCTGCCTCTCTGAAAGCTTTTGGTCCAACATCCTTCCAAGCTAGATAGATTTGGTGTTCAACATGCGGCCACTTACCTCCATGGCCCAGTTCCCGGAAACACTTATGCCTGTGCTTAATTGTGCACACATGGGTAATCGCACTGAAATCAAGATGTGTCGAATTAAGCAAGTCAAGAAATATTTGCAGGGTTTGGTCTTTGTTCAACAGACAGGCCTCAGCCTGGCTGGAGTCCACGACATGCTACAAAAAAGAATCCAAATTCACAAGTAAGTAGTGTATTAATTATCAATTGATTTATTTCCTTAAACCAGTTAATTCTGTGCTTTTAAAAACTACTTTCCATTTTTCCTGCAAATCCAATTGCCCTTCTTTTCACACTCATTTCTCCTCTTCATTGCTCAACTCCCAACAGACCTGAGCTGCCAGCCACATGATTCCCTTTTATAACAATTTGAATTCTGATGTTTCTTTTTTCCTACCAACTTTGTGTATTACCGTAATGGTTCCTAGGGCATATTTGGGCCAGCTTTTAGGGAGAGAGAGAGTGTCACAGAGTTTCAGACCTCCATTTCTAAGTGCAGTATTAAATATAATCCTTATAATTAAAGCACTGCCACTTGGACCACTGTAGTTCAGGCTATGTCAATATGTCGTCAAAAGCTCTCTTTTTCAGGAGCTGGAACTCAGTCATGTTGATTGAATTGAAATTTGATGGCCAGCAGCTGCAAACACACTCTGGCTCCATTCCCTGCCTCCTTCCCCACCCCCGGCTCCCTGCTTTTTTTTCCCCCCTTTACTGCAAAATCCTCTTGCTTTCTGTCAAAGTCATCATTTAGAAAACAGAGCTAATGGCTAATTCCAGGCTCAGTTAATTCTGAGCCCTCCCTTTGGGTAAGTCTAGACTGTCCTTCAAGGGGTGCCCCAAGGGAACCTGAAGGCACAATCTACTTGTCTGTGTGTGGATGGTGAAGCTGAGAGCACAGCCCAGGTGCAGTGCGAAGTCACCCTCAAACCAGGCATGACCATGCTTCACGTAGGAGCTCCTAGGATGCCATCAGTGCCACTCTCAGCAGCTAAGGAAGCTGTAGATGTGCCTGGGCTGATGTCTATGAGGCTCCTGTGTAAGCAGGCCTGGGAGCACCACAGTCCCTCCCCTCTCCTACCCTTGGTCAATCCCATACAGACCTCGCTATTCATCTAAGCAAGGGCATTGGGATGAGGGCAATTGCCAGCAGCAGTTTATACTGCAAGTTTAACACACAACTTTTTCAGCCCTAGGGGACTGGTGGGGGAAAAAAACAGCTTTGAATCGGGGGGGGGGGGGGGGGAAAAAACTGTATCCAGTAGTTGTATAGCATGATCCTGTCATTTTTGGTACTTAGAAACCAAAACAAACCCCCAGCATTCATAACACAAGATATCCAGGTTTTAAAAGGTGCCACTTGGAAATACACAGTAACTACTTTTCATAAGGCCCTTTAGTCCATGTGTTTACAGGTGGACCAGAATAGCTCTGCAGAAGTTAATCCAGTCCCTTGAGTAAACAGTGTGCACTTCTAAAACTTTCTATATAAACCAACCATATGTAAGGCCTTTGCCATACATTTGTACCACACACAATACATCTGAGGGACCCTGCTAGAGCCAGGATGGCTATGGTTGATACCCCCTTGCTAGTATACTGAATGTGTGTTCATTCTGTCCTGCCTCTGAAGGATGGCAGCCTTTGGATGACGGGTGTACCAAAAGGGCTATTTACTGCAACACTTTATTACGTGGTTCTTGCAGCCCTCTCCCAGGACATACTGTCTGTGCTTGGGTCTCCCAGGCTGCCATCAAAGCACAGGTCAGGCTCCTTGACACAGCTCAGAAGGACTCCTCACCCCAGCCTTGCAAGGCCACGTTTGGTCACTGAAGTCACACTCACCCCCTTCCCCTGGTAAAGTTCTTCTCTGCTGTCCCCCTCCTCCACTTCCTAAAGCTATAAGCCACATCTCCTCCTCCACAGTCACCCCCTCTCACCTGGGTTGTTGGCCTCCCATCTCTCCTTTCGTGCTTCTGGCACTGCTGCTTCATAATGTTGTTTTTCTAGTTTGGAAAGGCCAGAGGGCCAGGCTAAGAGAGACATGCTGAACACATGTTTTCCACATGTTCTCCTCATCTTCCCTCATACTGATTCTCTAGCTGTCTTTAGCTTTTTGCTTAAATGGGACATCTAATGACCATGAGTGTATTCTCTTCTCTTATTAGTTTTATAAGGGATGAGCTCAAAGTTCCTGTGTCACTGTCATAAGAATCTTAGAGCAAAAACTTCTGTGAGTTGACAAGGCACTTGTAGGTTCTTTGGCCCTTCACCACAGGCCATGAGCACTCACAGATTGGACACAGAGTTGTGAATGCTTAGGCTCCAGTTCAGAAAAATACTAAAAGAATATGTGTGACGTTAAACATATGATTAAATACTTTTCTGTTTGAGTGCTGCTTCATTGAAGTGGACCCCATTCTGGAGGAGGCATCTTTATTGGTCTGATTCAGAAAATACTTGAGAGTATACCAAAGTTTTAACAATAGTAGTTCATCTACTATCTTGTATTTTTAGTGACTCTTAAATAGGGCTGGGTGGTGCAGGCAAGTCAGAAAATGTGGAGGCTCTCTGGGTCACCTTTTACATTTTCACTCACTCTGGAATCTGAGTGTCTCTGAACTGCAAACACGTTTTGGTAGTGCTACTGCCTATTTGCTGCTTGAATGTTCAATAATGTAAGTGTGTTGCCTACTTGGGCACAGATTATTAAAGCAACTGCCATTAAATGGAGAGCAATTATATCTTAGAAAGGTAACTCTTCATACAGAGCTAGCATTATTTCTATGACTGTGTTTGACAGGGAGTTGGACCCTTGGACTCTTGGATTCCTCTCCTGCATCCCAATGACCAGGCTGGGAACAGTTAGGAGTCCAAATCTTTTTGGACTTAAAACATGTAGGCACAAAATCTTCTCTGTATTGAACTGAAACCAAGGAGAACTGGACATCTAATTGTATTTTTGAATCTCAGCCTAAAATCTCTGGAAACTTTTGAAACATTTATCCCAGAGATTTTGCTTGAGTCAAGAATACAGACTAGAGCCATGGCTGAAAAAAAAATGCTGACATGTGACATCAGTGCATCAGTCAATGAGTCATCCATCAGTGCCAGAGGACAAAGTATTCTTTGTATTTACCTAAGAAGTAGTTACCTATTTACTTTCTGAAATTATGCTTGTAGTACTAACTTGACATTTTGGTTTGCTGTGCAGTGAAAACACTGTTTTAAATACCTTGTATAAAGACAGGCTTTCTTGTTTCTTGAACAGTTAGAAATACTAGAGAACAAATGTAAAAGGCCCATTTCCTTCCTTGCTTGTATGTGTGGTCCAGGACAAATCCTGAGTTGTGCTAGTAGGAGACAGTCCAGTCTCTTTTCTTGCCAGTGATGTAAATGTTGGGCCTTTAGAGAAGGCTGAGTTATTATCATTGCCTTCTGATCTGTCACTGTTTCTGTTTTCCCTCTGTTTTGGCTTTTCATTCTATAGATAAATATATTTTAAAAAATTAAAGGCAATAATTTATTGAAAAGGGCTTTACCTGTAAAGGACTCCAGGCATACCACACACAGGCAGGTCCCAGCTGGGAAATCCAGTATTAAGGCTGAAGCTCTGTCTCTCAGACTCACTGTTTCTCACGGTCCTTGCAGGGTGGTGGGATGCCTGGACTTCCCAGCACACATGGTAACCATCAATCTCAGTGTGGGTTAAGAGGCCAGTGCTAGGAGCTGAAGGCAGAAGAAGAGCTGAAGGGCAAAAGAAGAGAGTGAAATTTTGCTGTCAGTGCTCAAGTGTCTAGCTCTGTACAACCCTATGACATGTAAGCAAAGGAAGCTTGAAAAAATTACTCTGGGACTAGGAAAGCAAATTGATGGAGAGCAGGATAGCCATTCTTTCAAGAAGTAGTAAAATTATTTTTTGTCATTTTCCAAGGAAAATACTGATCCAATTTGACTGACTCCACTCTAGCAGTGCAACAGGAGCCAGTGGCCAGATCTCCTGTTTTATAAGGCCTATTACAAGACAATTGCACATCTAAAACTTGTGCTTTTCTGTCTCTTGATACTCTTTGTCTCCTCAGAACGGGTTTTCTCCCTCAGCACTTAATGTCTCTTTAGCCATCACCTTTTCCTGCCTTAAAAACCACTATGTGTGTGCACTTTGAAGGTTGTGTGGGCACCAACTGAATGTGAGTGCTTTCTTGGGGAGGCTGGAGCCATTGCCTCTCACAGGGGCAGTGAACTACATGTTAGGACCTGCTTCTTCTGAAATGGTCTTTAAAGGTACAATATTACAGGAGCAATGGATTTGAAAGCACAACAAAGCTGCTTACAGCCAGAGACATTTAAGTCCTGCATGAACAACTCTGCTGGTCTTTTGTAACCATCTCTTATCTAGTCTAATCTAATCTAACCTAACACATTAGTATCTTTACTGCATTTATTATCCTTTTATCAAGGAATGGCAGGAAGGAGATTAGGGCCATGGTAAAAGCATGAGGCAGGGAGGCATGAGACATAATGTTGAGCAAAGATTAAAAGAGCTATAAAAGCTCTTTTATTAAGCAATGAGCATTGCAAACAGCAGACCTTCTTGTCCTTCTCCCATCCCACTGACTTTGAGGTGGTGAGGACCTGGTGGCAGAGACTTGGTGTGGATTACTGAGATGCTATAGCACAGAAATGGGTTGTTCAAAGGTTTCCTGTGACTTAAAGAGTTTCTCCAGCAAAATTCAAATGCAAGGCCATGGATACCTCTGATCACCACTCAGAAACATTATTAATGAGACCATTTTTCTGAAGAAGTCCTGTAGTTTCTACACCATCAGATTTCATTTGGTTTCCTTGATGGGAATGAGCTACAGCTACTGTCAGTGTTTATTTTCAGTTAGTTTTAGTCGTGGCACTGCTCAGTAACACAAGGGTAGGACTGTCCGGTTAATCAATCTTCCTCCTCACTGCCTCCCCTTTCGTTTTTTTGCCTGCTCTTGCATCACAGAAACATTTCTAGCAATTCCCTTTACATAACAGTTACTGAGGCAAAGGGCTGTCTAGTTATGCTCCAGCAGAAACTCAGAATCCCAAAATGGATAAGGTTGAAAGGGACCACAGTGGGTCATCTGATCTAACCCCCCTGCTCAAGCAAGACTGTCCTAGATGCAGGAGTGTGTGTCCTATGACATAGGATTGCATCCAGATGGTTCTTCAATATCTCCAGTCAGACAGACTCCACAACCTCTCCGGGCTACATGTTCCAATGAGGAACTCAACTGATAAGAAAGATGCACCCTTCCCACAAGTAATTCCCAAACCAAGAATGACAGGGAGGCACCCACAGGTGCTTATGAGGGTCCATTAAGGCCCTTAGGTTTAGCCAGGATGGGCTGCTCAGCAGGAGGCACAGTGAGTGCCTTTCCCACGCACAGCGGGCAGAAGAATGTCTGCTTATTCATGAAAACAGTCCTGAAAAAAAGAAAAAGCAAAGTTAAGCTGGAGTGTTTGGTTCCTATTGGAACACTTGCAGCTTGCACTGGTGATGATGCCCACTGGTATGTCTAAAGGCTGTCAGGCAGCAGAAGATAGCACACCACCTGTGGGGGTGCAGGCATGCAAACCAGAGCAACTGGTACCTGGGGCTGCTGTGGCTGATGGCAAGGGACACTTCTGACAGGGCAGGTATGAACCATAATCTAGGATGGTGATATCAAGGGCTTCACATTTGCTTTCCCAGTGTGGGCTAAGTGATTCTTTGGCTTGCAAGGAACACTAGGCAGTTGGTTGAGAACTTCCACCCCATCTGTCTATGAAGTGAAGGTGCTGCAGAATGAAAAGGTCTGATCTACTGACAGACAATGGCTTTGCATGCAGAAAGGCACTTGAGCAGCTGGGTACAAAGCAGAAAATAAACATGTAGACCCTTGGCTGGGGCAGGACCATTCAGTTTTATACCCAATCTCAATAATTTCTTCTGATTAACACCAGTGAGAGAAAGAAGAGAATCTGTACCGATAGCGACAAGGCTGTAATTTCACCTCTGGTTAATGAGCCATTTGATCTTTGCTTTACTGGTCTTGTTGGAAACCAATCTGACCTCCTCCAGCTGAGGCTGCCCCATGGGGCTAACATCCTGACACCCATCTGCAGCCATCACCAGTGGCACATGAGGGAGTGACAGAGGGAACGTCACGTTCATCCTAAGGCTCCCCAGCCTATTGAAGGGAATCTTATCGCAGCTGAGACAGGCTAGTGCAAAGCTCTGGATTGCTTTTCTGGGTCTGTAGGTTCTGAGACTGCTATGGCAGTGCATCAGAGTCCCAGGAGGAAGTTTTATTGTTGTGTCTCAGTAGGAGCCACTGGGTTTGTACTAGTGAGCCTGTTCTTACAGAAGACAAGTATTCATGTTGCCACTGAAGAAAAAAGGACCGGCCCCAACCTTGAAGTGGAATGCTATGTTCTTAAGAAAAGGAAAAATCAAATTTAAAATCATTTTTGTAGAAGAACTCTGTTGGGGTTGACTGGCTTTGTTCAGGTCATCAGTACATAATCATAGGGTAACTTCTTTTTTTGTGTCCTAGTTCATGTTGACACACAGAGACTTGCATGCTAACCACTGTTTTCACCACCCCCAAATTCTAGAGGTCAGGGACCTCTAGAATTAAACTTCCGAGCTATCATAGTGTGGGCAGACGAACCAGCTCTTTCAGGGTAGTAGCTGAGAGACTCATTTCCTCTGTGGATGAGCCACAGAAATGGCTCATAACATACACTGACCAGTGGGTTACATTTTGGCCTGTACTGTGCAGATGTAACCCAGCAGCCAGAGTGAAGCAATCTTAAAATGACATGGAACATACCATCATTAGGACCTCATCACACTCTGGGTATCAAATGAAGTGCTTCTCTTGCCAGTGAGAGCTCAGCTCAGTGCTAGGGTGTCAAGATTTGTGTTAGTTGCAACAAGTCCTGCCTGAGCTATGTGTATGTCTATCGTGTAGAAAACTCACCCTCTTTCTTAAGCTATCCACACCAAAATGTCTCTAATGTAAGTTTGAACAAATTATTCTGGCTGGGAGTATGGTTCAGAGCGGTTCTGCACTAACTTGGACTGAAACGCATGTAACTGAAGTGCTGTTAGTCCACCAGAACCCTTGTTTGTACCATTGACCCCAAAAGAAGGATGAATTCTCCCACAGGTTGTACTGGACCAAGACAAACTGCAGAGCTCTGTCCAAGGGGCTGTGGCCCCGCAGTACCTCAGTCACACCTGTGTATCAGAGAAGAAAGGCTAATGGTGGCAGGATTTTGCTGTGGGGACTGACACCCTAAGGTCACTTGTCCTGCAGCAGAGGTTCACACCTTCACACAGGATTACTCCAAGGAGAGGCACACTGAAAGCACGGGGCTACCTCAGCCTACATTTAAGCTTGAATACTGGGAGTATTATTTCCATTTTGAACTTTTTCCAAATAAATAGTTTTTTCAAATGCTACGAAAATAGTTTAATAATTTTGCAAAGCCTGAAGAACATTCTTTTGCATCAGGATTTGAATTGGAAATGGCTGTTTGGGGGCCAATTTACTTTTAAAATTACTTTGTCCACAAGGACCTAGTTGGCCTATGGTATTTCCAGCCTACAAAGCTTTTTTTACTTTAACGAGGACCTAAAAGCTCAACAACAAAAAAAATCTTAGTCCAAAGAAATTCCAATATTGCTTATGCCAGGAAAACGATATCCATTCTTGAGTTTACACTGCTGAGGTTTAGTGGCAGAGAACTGCCCATACGCTTATCCACGCTGTCACACATACCCTCAAATTATCCAAAAACAGGGTAGCTTTTCTGGCACAGAGCAGGTTCTTACTGTGTCTACAGGGGAGTATAAGGTCTGTGGACATACCTGTCAATCTTTTATAAACTACAGATCCTCTAAAAGTTTTCCAATACATCTGAAGGTTCATTTACAACTAATTTAAGCCTCGTGGCAATTGACTTGCTTTTCTTACTTAGCTTTCACAGACCCTTCAGAAGTAGTCCTCAGACCCTCATGGGTCTGCAGACCACAGCTTGAAAACCACTAGCTCTTAGTTTAAATAAGATACTTTGGGGCCTTTTGGGCCTAATTTTCTATAGCCTTGCAGCTTGTGAGGTCTTATACACCTATGCAAAGTGTGAGTAAAATGCTACCAGATGAGGATGGTGGTGTTTAGCTCTGGTGTTGGCTTTTATTTGGACAGGTGTGAAGGATGCCAGTGCAGAGCAGTGACAGATCAGGGCCCCAGCACTGTAACTGCTGGAGCTCCAGTAACTGCTCCCTCCTCCATGAGGATCTTGAGCAGCACTACTCACAGCAGAGCTGGGGAGCAATTCTATTTGCAGAACCATCATTCTGCTGTTATTCCCTGAAAGGCAGGCGCTGGCCCGGCACATCAATAACCATGGCAAGGATCAGGCCATTACACACCTTGGAGTGGCAGGTGGTTCTCTTGGGCTAAGGGGCTCTGCTCAGGGTTAGACTCTTGCTTTGTAGTGCTGTTTGCACCCCTGTTCAGTCTCAGTGTGCTTACTCTTTTTGGTGTTTCATGTCTTGTGCACAGAGCAACAATCTTTTCGTTTAAGCAAAGTACAGTGAGAAGTGTTAAGTGTTTCAGTGCCTTTTTCTTCCTTTGATCTCACATAAAGCTCCATGCAGAGGGTTACATGATCTCCATCACGGTCTCCTTTCATGCCTAATAATTAGCACAGGTCCATGGGCTGGGTGCAATGCTGTCCTTCCCTGTGCTACTCTAAGGGGAGAAGTGGAAGGGGTTGGAGTGATTGTTTGCTGTGTTGATGACTGTGGTGTTGCCATGGTAAAGCTGGAGACTTCAGGGGAGTTTGTGTTTTGTTGGGCAGGGAGCCAGCCTGCTCTGACTTATTACAACTGTGTGAGTGAGTGAGCCATGCAGAACTTTATCCCTCTGTAGCAATTCCAAGACAGGGAGAAAAAGAAAAGGACAGGACTGCTTTAATAAGAAGGAGTGCAGTGCACTTTGCTAAGGCTGATTGCATGAAATACAGAGATGCAGAAAAAATCCTTTGCTATTTTCCACTTTTTTTTTTCTTTTTTTTTGGCTGAATGTGTCCACTCTCTTCTAAGGACTGAATTTAGAGCAGTGCAAATAACAAAATCTCAAGTAATCCTCCTGAAAGCGAACAGAGCCATTTAATTGGCTGTATCTGTACTGAAAGGAGCATTTGGGGTTTTGCTGAGTCCGAGTCCATTAAAGTCTTTGATCTATTCCAGAAACAAAAGTGGAAGTAGACTATACTGTTTTCATTATCTATTCTGAATGAAGTGCAAAAAGTAAATACACAGTGTAAACAGGGAAAAAAATTAATCAGGGCCTAGGTCCAGCAAAAAGCTATCTTCATAGTGAGCTTCCCCTACTCTGAGTAGTACCATCATTCCCTGGAGGTGGAATCAAAAGCGGTGCATGCTTTCTACAAATCACTTTCTGTGGGCAGATCTCAAAGCAATTTGCAAAACCAGCCAGTTCCATTACTCCCGCATTAGAGAATGAATGACTGGGGCCACAGGACTCATCCAGGAGAGCAGACCCTGCCTGAATCCCTGGCTAGCCACTGTCTTGTCACGACGCTCCCTCTGAGTGTACAGAAACTAGGTGTGGGATGTCAAGGTTATTCCAAAGCGTTAAAGGACCACTCCGTAGTATAATTTGTTGTAACTGACTATTCTCTACTACCCTGGTTGCCATGTCATGTTCTTGTGTTGTATTTAATTGAGATAGAGGCAACTGCCTCTTCCTGAAATGTATTTGAGAAGGTGGGAAATAACAGGATTTTGTTATGGACTCTTCTTGCTTTCAGGACTTCTGTATGTTTCAAAAAATCCATTTTTATAGGAAAGGACTGTTGCAGGGGTAATTTTCTGATTTTGTTTTTTGAATTAGAATTTCCTGCCTGACTGTTCAGTGGTATAATAGATGGACCTAGGTGTCCTATTTTAACACACACTTCTCAGGGAAAGGTGTTCTAAATGTTCACCATAAATTGTCATCTAGCAAAGCTCTGATTTCTAAAAGAACAGAAGAAAGCAAAATTACTTCCTATAGGGGTTGGCCAGGGAACACACAGGGAAATCTTGACTCTGCATGAGTCAGTGACAAACTTCTGGAGCTTGCAGCCCCCCTGTGATCATACTCAGAAGGTGAATCCTGCAAAACCTCTGACCATGTGAAGCTCCCATGAACTGGAGCCAACAGCATCACCACCTGTTTACTTCCAAGGGTAAAAAACTGCCTGGGTACCATCACAGTCTCTGATGTTATGGTGGCTTGCAGTGTTCTGTGATTGAGTTGGGAGCTCCAGCTGAGAAGCTGGGGACAGATCTTGCCAACATGGGAGGTGACAGAAACTTCTTTTGGTTTCACTGTGATCTAGGTAAGGTCTAAAGGTTAGGTATTACCACAGGATTCACCCACGGTTTGTCAATGAAGCCATTGCCTCTTTTCTGTATCTCATTGCATTTAACAGGATTTGTCTTTGGGGATGATTGTCTAGTTACTTGGTGGCTGTAATGTCTCAGGAAGTTACAACACAAAGTAGATTAACTTTGTGTTCCAAATACAGGAGGACAAATCAACTAGTGTAAATAATATGGCTTGATGATGATGTGACAGTTTACACCAGCAGAGGATTTAGCCAGGGAGAAGAAGAATTGCTGCTTTAAAGCTAAATGTCTGCTCAAATGAGTTGTTTTCATCCTGCAATATTTTTTTTCTTACTTATTTCTGTGACATTACTGGCTCAGTACAGAAATTTCTGTCCTACCCACAGAGTTGTAGTAGCTACATGTTCAGGGACACTCCAGATTAATGAGATCTGCAACATCTTTAATCTTTCCTCACAGCATGCTGTGCTTGGGATGCAGTGTGTGAGAAAGACCAAAAGCGAGGGATGCAAGAAACGTAGTCACACAGGAAACTGAAACTGCACTGTCATTCATTCCTGTAGTACAAAAAACCCTTTCTGTAACCTCAGTTTCCTGATTTTCGTGTGGCTGGGGCCAGATTTGCCACTGGTGCAAACTGGTGCAGCAGTACTGACATCAGCTGACAACACACTGGTTTACTCCAGGAGAGCACTTGTTCCAAGTCTTCTCAGCAACAGATGTGCATGAGTCCAAGGCCAGCGAGATCTTATGAGATGAAGGGATTATTTTTAATAGTTGGTGAGCATGGAGGCTGGGCTTCTTAATGGCACTTGAACCCAGTTCTACCACGGTTTTTCCAAAGGAAAACCTACTGCTTAGTGCACAGCAAAACTATCTACAAAGTTGTTTCATTCAGGGAGTCATCCTTAAACTGAACCATGTCTTGAAAATGGATGGTTTTTTGTATGCTGCTCCATCTGAGGAGCTACTGAAGATTCCTTCCTTAAAGATCCTAATGTTTCTTAACTTTTTCTCCACTAGCCAGAGAAGACCTGGCTGGTATAAACTGCAGCAGCAATTTTCTGGGGTCATGCATGCTGTGGTGCCAGAGATATCTGGGAAGTCAGCTTCCTGTTTTATTTTCCTCCCCTGAGGCAAAAATGGTCCTGATAGTATTGAGTGAGACCCAGCTAAGGATATGTCCTACAGCAGGTCTTGCTGTGTTAGTTTATAACATTTTCAGGCCCCCAGATATGGGTGTCAGTGGTGCTTATGTTCTTCTACAAGTATCAGGGAAGTTAAACTGGCAGAACTGGGGTGAGGTGGGAAGAAAAGGGAAGGAAACCTCTGCACACTCTTGCCTCTGGCCCCAGGGGATTTGTTCTGTTTGCATTGGGCTTGTCTGAGCTTCAGGGCAGTGAGCAGAGAGGAAGTTGGAGTGAAGCTGTAAACTCACCTCAAACCTAACTGCATCCTCATCCTGATGCCTCTTTTTATTAGGCAGTGGTGTACAAAGCTCCCCTGTATACAGTGAAGTACCCTCCACTTGCCTTAGAGGTGTCTTCTTGCTAAAGTCATAACTTTTACCAGCTATCAGTATTTCAGGCTAGCCAAATGAGAAGGAAAGGCCATGGTTAGGCAGAAACTAATTAGAGGGACTCATCAAGGGTTCTGCCAATTGTGTGGAGAGCCTGGTGAAAAGAGGGATGAGGAGATACCCGTGGTTCCCCAGCCTCCTGCTATCAGAGCCTTGCGTCTTCATGTGGCTACTACAAACTTACACAAGGGCTATGAATTCCTGTGGTGTTTCTTTACCTCTGTCTCAGCCAGGTGGGAGCTCTGTGGAGGCAGAATAGTTCATGCTACACATCAACACAGCTGCAAGAGGGCACCTTCCTTCTCCTGCACATCTCATCAAGATGACCAAGGCAGACTTTTGGCCTACTTGATAATACTTAAATCAATCTAATGGGGAGGAGATAGCAAAGATAAGCTTGTGAAGTAGATATTACGAAGTTTGTAATATCTACAACTATCTAACCTGGGAAGTTCCTTATGCTATTTGGAAGTGCTACGTCTTAGATGTTGACCCATGTGTAAACAGAACTTTGGATCCTGCCAAATTCTTCACTTAGGGTATTGCAGAGACTGCTGAATTCAGGGATAGCAACAGCAGTCCTGACTTTCTTTATGCCATTTTAAAATAGGCCATCAACCCAAAAGCATAATCTTAAATTTAACCTAGAAAGGATTTTGAGCTGTGCTTAAAGCTCAGCTCAGTTAGGATAGCTCACAGCCACACTCTTTTACCCCAAATTACTTCTTGTCAAGGGCTGGGTGTAGCAGCTGGCTGAGGGGGAAGGGGCAAGAGATGCTGCATAGGACTGCAGCCACATGGCACATAGTGCAAGTGTGCATGGCACACACAGCTATATGTGAGTGGGAGGGGAGAGGGGAAGGAGAAAAGATCAGACCACTACAGTACCCTGGGCTTCCCTAGCAAAACTGTAGAGGACTTAAAAGGAGTGATAAACTAGGTGGAAGCAGCATTAAGAACAATTGCATTGTGCTGCTCTGGTTATAACGTGTCCCTTGTTCATAACTCCATCCATGACTCAAGTGCCCTGCAGAAGTCTGGACATGTGACAGCCAATAAACTCATTTATTGCAAGGGCTGTTTGTTTCAAATTCAGAACTGAAAGTTCATCTGCAGGTGCAGCAGGGCTGTGCAGGGAAGCAAACGCAGATTTACAGCTGTTGTAGCTTACTCCACTCTGCTACAACAAATCATTTTGTTCAGTAAAGAGGCTCTGCTGTTGGCCAACCAAAACGTGGTCAGAAATTTGAAACACTGCTTTGTTAGTTTAAATAAAAACATTGCTGGACATGTTAGGGTGGGCAGTTTTTTAACATTTAGTGAAATCTGTCATAAACCAAAGATTGATTGAAACTGAACAGAATGTGCCTTGCTTTCCACTGTCATTTGCTATCTTCTTCCCTTGCCATTGTGAGAGTGAATCAAGATCAGGATTTTAAAGTGTTCAGCCCCAAAGACCAGTTATTACTTCCTCCTGTGATCCTGTTTGATTTTCTGAAAATGAGTCAGTCATTTTCTGCTAGAATTTGGTGCAGGCCAAGCCTTTTCTCTGAGCTCCACTCTGCAAGACAAAAAAACATATTGCTTCACGGGCAAGGCAAGTCTGCACAATAGAAGACTTCCTTACAACTGGGCTCTGCCAAGTCTGCTCTTAGCTCTGCAAGGAGTCGTGTTACTCCTCAGCAAGGTCATACAGGCCTAAAATAATCACTGATGTTTATCTTTCCCAGACGATATTAAGCACCCCCAAACACCACCACAAGAACATCTATTTAAAAAAAAAGAGAGAAAAGGATTAAAAATAGTTTGCACCTCAGCTATCAGTAGAAAAGCATTATGGCTTTGCCTTTTCCCATTAATATTTTGTGATCTCACATCTGAAGTGCTGAATTACACCAATAGTGGAGTAGGATCAGCTTTGCTGTTTTCCATTGATGTTATATCTCCCTATTTATTTAGAAGCAGGCTGTGTACTTTTCTCATCATTTTATTGCTGTACCTTGACTGTCTGCTGTTTTTACACTACTTTTGCCATAGGGAGGACTGGAGGATGGCTTAGTTAGGACAGTGCTGAGGCTATGTCACAGCCTGGATATTTGCCTGAAGGTGCACTAGCTGAATGCTTCATGGATCTAGATCTTTGCAACAGCCTTGAAAAGGACAAAAGTCATGTCAGCCTGTTTCCACAGACAGAGAAGGAGGAGGCTTGGGAGGAGTGTGAACTGGCAGCTGAACTCTGCTCTCTGCTCAGCACCGGTGAGCAGAGTGTGTGTGAGCCAAGTAAGTATTTTCCACAGACAACAAGTTGCCATTTTTGTGCCCGAATTAAACGTCGGCTTCTTACACTTTTTAACTGCAGGTTTCTTTCCATTTGGAATATTCTGCTGTTTTCATTGTTTCTTGATGTTTCTCCAGTTCTGTTAGCAGTTGGTGATTTCATTCCTGAACTGTTTATTTCTTCTTTCAGATTATTTGTAAGTACTAAAAGAACACACACACCTCAGCTCCATCACCTCGCCACTGCCTTGTGTACTCCCAAAAGGTCTGGAGCAGCTCCAGATGAGCAGAAAGGCTGCAGGACAAGCTGGTGGTGAAGAATAGAAGGGTGAGCAGGCTATACTTTGAATCAGGCTTCAAGAGAAGAAGCAGGGACTGCTAGACACACAGGATCTAAGTCTGCATTACTGAGGCTCCCAAATGACTGGGACTTTATCCCAGTCAAGGGTGTCCAGCACTGCTGTTAATGATTTGCAGTGCAGGAAAGCAAATATACAAATGCTTTGCAGGCCATATTCCCCTGCCTTTCAAGTCTATACCTCTGAACACCCATTTACTTCAATCTTCCCTTCCACACTATGTATTTGGCACATCCTCTCATGCCTACATCCCCAAATTCACAAGCCTCCTCTGGCTGACTGGGGAGCGAGAGACATTTCCTCGCCGCAGTGGTGTTCGTGGGAAGATGTGTGCTCAGGGGGATGCAAAAACCTTCAGGCAAGTTCTTTGTGTTTTGACAGACTTTGCTGAAGGATTTTGCTCTGGCTTGAGCCAGACATGGTACTGGCAGATGCCGTGCAAGCTTCCCACGCAGCACTGGCAGTGCCTTTCGGATCTGACCCGCGACCACCTCCCCTCCCTGAGCCCCCTTCCCTCTCCCCTCTCAGCCCAGGCCAGCGTTTATCTTGAGCGGAGAGAGCTCTCCCTGCCAGATTGCGTGGTGGTTCTCTGATGTGAACAGATGGGACTAGGGGGGCAGGCTACATCTGTTCCCTGAATTCTTCCACCTTCGCAATTGTTTGCAAATGGGTGAGAGCTCTGGGAGGCTGGGAAACTATGGGTTTGGGCTCAAAATGTTCTTTTCCTGTAACGTGCTCAAAAGTGAACCTGTGCTGTGTAATTAAGTTTGACACTGACGAGGAAAACACCTGCTGGTGCAAGCAGCTTGCCTCTTTACCCACAGAAGCACAGATGATTTGCAGGACGAGTGCTAATGCTTTCTTCAGTCCAGTTTGGGAAGGCCCAAGTGAATGGGATACCATTCCACAGCTTCACAGCATCAGGGTGCCTTTTTTTGAGATTCAGCATGGATTTAATTCCTGTTTCAATTTCTCATTATGTTTATGTAACTGATTTTCAGAAGGCCTCAGCTCTCATTTCTTTGCAAGTACTAGTAACAGACAGATGTAAAGAGCAAAAGAAGGCTGAATCCTTTGTGGCAAATGGGCCATAAACTCTTACCTTTCAGAGTTTTGCATCCTTTAAGCCTTTTCAGGTTGCTGTCATCTATGTTTGCTTCTCCTGATTATTTCTTGCCAGATCCTCCATACAGTGCATGAGTTTCCCTCATAAATCATGCTACCTTGCCTCCTGGACACAATTGCTTCTGTTCATCCTGTTCTTGCCAGGGAATGAACCACCCCCATCTCTCTCACCCTGTCTTCTGTCCAACATAGCATCACCTTATGGGCCACCCAAAGCCTTAAGGGCTGAAGCCACACATGCCGAGCCCTAGCCAGCCCAGTGGCACCAGCTCTGGGCAGGGCAGCCCTGTCAGCTGAGAATGCCCTCCCAGGCATCAGGGGGACTCGGCCACTTGACCACTCTTGTGTGTCCATGCTCAGTCCCCTTGTGTTTGTCTCCTCCTAGCACAGCAATGCCAGGAGGTGGAAGCCTGTGTTCTGTGTGTTGGGCTTACACACCTGCAGACTCCCACCCTCTGGTTGGTGATGCTGTGCTGTAGGACTGATTCCTCAGGAGGACAGAGGTACCTACTTCCTGTAAAAAGTGTGAAATGAGAGTGTGGATACCACTGAGGCTCTGGTTAGGCATGTTTATGGCACTCATCTGCTCTTCCTCTGCACTCTCATCTGCACTTGGACTCCACCTTGCTGAATGTGTGTGAGCCAAGTAAGTATTTTCCACAGACAACAAGTTGCCATTTTTGTGCCCGAATTAAACGTCGGCTTCTTACACTTTTTAACTGCAGGTTTCTTTCCATTTGGAATATTCTGCTGTTTTCATTGTTTCTTGATGTTTCTCCAGTTCTGTTAGCAGTTGGTGATTTCATTCCTGAACTGTTTATTTCTTCTTTCAGATTATTTGTAAGTACTAAAAGAAATTCCACTTTAATACACTGATTCATGCATTGCCTCACAGGGCAGAACTCATTACATTTACATGCGAATTAGCCTTTGGTTATGAACCTTCAGCCAGTTTTCAAACCACATCACAGTGGCCCTATTCTGGCATACTGAATTTTTTCTCTTTTAAGATTTTATCCATTGGTAATAGTGTGTGTTTTAAAATAAAAGGAAACACTAATTTTAAGTCTATGCTGCCTATTATTTGGGTTTCCTTTTCCCTCTGGATGTTTAGCAAATTATTACATCTTGATATAGTTTTCATTATTTTACTGTGAAGAGCGGCTAGATGTAAAAGACTACAATTACTACAATCACTCCAGGATCAAAAAGCACTACTATGCTTGCTTTTCTTTGGCCTTTCACTTCCTTCCCACCGAGCAGGGCAGTCGGCTCTGCGGTCGAGCCCAGTGTTAGGGGATTCAGAACAACTGCCTTTCATTCAAAGGCTTAGTGTTCCTGGCTTGTGTTCTCCATGAGAATTGTGTTAGCTCCCTCTCTCAGGAAAACAGGAGTATCCGTATTTTTATCTTCCTGGTGATACAGATTCCAGTTCTGGCCCCATGAGAGTAATTACTTACTCTTCATGTCAGAGTTAATTGTTATGTTTGCACGGAGACCTGAAGGGGACTTAGTTGCAGAGGAAGGCAAGGCTGTATTCTGGAGTGAAATGGGCTCACTAAGTTTCAAGTGCATCTTCAAAAACACTATTCCTAGTGAGTATCAACCACCTTTCACTGAGCTCACATGCTGTTACATGTGACCAAATTGGACAGGAGTTACTTTTGGGAAGTGTAGTGAGAAATGTTCTCCTAAGTAAGACACACATTGCTTATTTCTGTTGAGAGCTCCTATAGACCTTTACAAAATGCCCAGGACAGCAAGAAGCAGAGGCTATGATCGAGCATGTTTTTGTCTTTTCATTAGGAAACAAGCTATGGACCCATAATTCACATAGCTGTGGCCAAATGCTCACTGGCTTTAGTCAAATCTGGCTGAAAACTGGCTGGTGACAGTGGTTTTCGTGTTGTCCAAAGAGTCCAATAAGAAACATACGATGCTATAAATGACATTTGAGGTATAGTGTTGGTTTTTTGAGCACAGAAACAGACTATATCTGAGCTGGATGCAAAACATGCTTTGTTAGTGGTTACAGGCTTGGTTTTCCCTGTGGTTAGGGGGAGACCATAGGGTTTGAAGGGTCATCTGGGAAATGGTCATCCCTTCTTGTTGCTTAATGAGGCAGATGCCTGTCCTGTCATAAAACCTTGCAGGAGCCTTGGCTTTAATAAGGAAATCCTATTTTACATGCATTTATTGAGTTCTCCAGTGCCCTCTTCCAAAACAAATCTTAGACATTTGTAGCAGAACTGATTTTCTTGGATCCTGTTGTGTCTGTGGAGTAAAACAAGAACACCTTGGGTAGTATTTGATCTATGGACATCGAAAATAGGTCAGAAAAATTATACCTTTAAAAGTGCTTACTCTTTTCCATTGAATAAAACCAAAAATGTTTAGAGTGAATGACTGCTTCTTAGAGCCTTACAAATAGGTGAAATATGGCCTGCCTGTTAGTGTTTGCCACAGGAGGAGAAAGATAAACATGACCATTTAAGACAGAGGTGAAAGATTTCAGGGTACTTCTATAACATAAGTCAAACAGGCCCTGGAGGCAGCCCTTGAGGGCTCACGTGTGAGGCCAGCTTTCAAAGCTTCTGGGCTGTCCCCTGCCTGTGCTTGCCCTGTGGCTCAGCAAGCCACCACATGTGGCCAGAGAAGCTGTGTGCCAGCCCAGGAGGTCATGGGGCACAGCACAGAGCTCTTGGCACTACAAAGGGTGGTGCCAACATCCAGGACTGCGTGGAAGCACAGCCTGGAGCTACTGGTCTGAACTGCTGTTGGCCACAGGGAGAGGAGGTCCCTGCAGGGACTGATTTGCCTGGTGGAAGGATACATATCTGCCTTTTCCTGTGGCCACATGGCACGTCTCGCAGTTTGGATTTATCCAGTGCCTTGGTCTTGGGACTTGAATGCCCTCAGGTCCCAGTGACACCTCTATAAGGACACTGAAGATGTCACAAATAAAGATCTCCAGTGCAGCTCTTGCTGTAGATGACTATGCTAGTCAGCAGTGATGGTTTGATAAAAAGAATTTGATCCCTACCAAATTTAAAGCACAGAGCAGAAATTGAAGAAAAGGTACTTTTTGATATGCAAAAGCAGAGTTTGTTTAGAGCCTTTTGAACATCTCTGTGTTTTTTCCTTCCTTGCCAGGCTTTTAATGGTAGGAGAAAAGTATCACACTAGCAGCATTGCCAGCTTTATGTTTTGTCATGAGACAGTGTTTTCTATTTTGCTTCAAACCCCAGCTCCTAGAAACAATGGATTATGTGAGAATCTCTCAGCTCTGTTTGAAAAGCAAAGAAAATTTCTAGTGCTTTTTTGGTCAGAAAAATGATTGAAACATGACCCCAATTATATACTAAGAAATCCAAAAGCATGTTTGGAATTGATTACACTTTTTATGTGCATGGTTTGAAGTCAATCGTGTGATTTTTCTTTTGGAGGGAGACATCTGACTCATGATTTCTGAATGCTTGGGGAGTGGTGCTATTACATTGGGGATACCGCTGATGTTTCCAAATCTGTTGAATGATTTCTGACACAAAATGCTTTAGCTCCTTAAAGCAAAGAAATGTTTTTATTTGGTAAGATGTATAGGACAGATCCTGCTTTAAAAATATACAGAACATGCTTTTGTTTTGTTTTTGCTGAGCAGCAGAAACATTGAGCAGAGCCCATGCAAATCCCTAAAGATGAATCATAATGCCTTTTGGTATGCACAGAGAGTATCCGAGTTCACCACAACATAGATTTGACCGAAAGGTCCAATCCTGTGTATATTCAGTTCCTTTAGGGATACTGAGCTCGTGGGACTTTTGTACTTCCTAAAAAGTCCCCTTTGCCCCTTTCAGAGTTAGAGCACCTCATAAAGACTGTGTAAATGCTCCTTTTGGGCAGCATAATTCGTTGTCTGGGTTAGGCAGCAGTGCTGCCTGGAGAAGCAGCTTTGGTGTGAATTGCCACAATAAGATGCACTGGCTCAAGTGTCCGTGGCTCAGTTCTAACTGAGGCTGTGAGCCAAGCCTTTCCCCTTGGACCCTCTTGGCCAGCCCGGAGGAGGCTCTGTGAGCACACAGTTTGTGTGGGACATGGGCAGGGCTGAGCATGCTGTAGTGGGTCAGGTGTTAGAAAGCAGAGCTGGTGCCTTTGAGGGCAGTAGTAACTAGTCTTTGTTAGGGCATCATTTTTCAGTTTCTGGGTTTAAACAAAGGCAGATGATAGCAATAGGAGACATGGCTAATGAACCTGCTCCCTCTGGGAGCCCTGTAACACACAGTGTCAGCACCTGGTAGATGATGCCATTCACTGTGATGCCAGTGTTTTTTCCAGAACACATGGTAGGTCTGGCATTGCTGCCATGCATGCAAGCACTGCTAAAATATCTTCTGTCTTTTATTTATTGCTAGCATATTTTTACCTGAGCAAACTCCCTTCAGAATTACCTGTAAAACGGGATTAAGGAGCATATTTCTTGCTGAGGACTCCACAGTCCTTTCAGATTTTTTTATGAACCATGCATTTGCAAAAACACATCATGCATGCTTGCCAGTAATAAGGTGAAAAATCACACACAGGCTTTAGCTGTTCCAAAGGCCTAATGTTCTTTCCCCCAATGTAATTTAGAGACACTGCCTGAGTCCACGAGCCAAACTATGTCCCTGATTACTTATTTGATGGGGTTGTGTATAGGGTCCTATAATTAAATGAAACTGCCAAGACTGGTGCTTGGTATAAAATTCATTACACTGTTGAAACAATTATATCTAGGGGGAGTTTGAACAATGCTTTCCAGTCTCGCTCCTTTCTTTGTACTTTTTTGTTACTCCTTTTTAACTTCATTGTTTTGGACCAAAATTTTCAGAAGTTAGTAAGAGCCACAAATCAGGAGCCAGATTGCATAATCCAAGACTGTGAGATTTGGGATGTTTAAATTTTGCTGCGTTGCTAACAGTCGAGGTGCTGGTTGCTTAGCACACGGCAAAAGCAGACCTGCTGAGATCTGCAGGAAATGGGTGCCTGCAGACAGTATGAGATGGATGAGGGTCCCAGCATAGTATGAGGTACCTTTTCCTCCTTCACAGGAAAATCAGAAGAGAGGTGTGAGAGGGGCCGAGGCAAGAAGCCCTTGCCCTCATTTGATGTAGAAGTCTCACAGGTGTCACTGTGAGGGCAGATTAGGGCCAGATTAACACTGAAACAATAGATGCAGGAGAAGCATGCCCTTGAAACACATCTAGCTGTTCTGCGGACTGGGAACAAGTGAGTCCTGGCTGCCTTGAGTGGATTCACTGATGTCTACTAAGAAGTAAATAATCTCACACCTTTGCCTCAGTAAGATCATGAATATACTTCTGTTTTCTCTGTCTATTGTCAATAGTCATGCAGTTACCTGAACTGTTTTCAGATTCTTTTATATGTTCTTTGATATCTCAATGTTTGGTAAAATTGGCCAGCAAATATAATAATTAGTGGTTAAGGTCAGGCAAATACAAGTATTTTTGACTAACCTGATCTCCTTTTATGATAAGGAGACCCACTTAGTTGATGAGTGAAATGCTGTGGATGTTATCTACCTGGATTTAGCAAAGCCTTTGACACCATTTCCTACAATATTCTCCTGGAGAAACTGGCTGCTCATACTTGGATGTGTGCAGTGTCCACTGGGTGAAAAACTGGGTGGATTGCTGGGCCCTGAGAGTGGCTCTGGAGTGGTGAACTGCACTGAACTCCAGCTGGTGGCTGGTGTTTCCCAGAGCTTAGTGTTGGGATCAGTTTTGTTTAATATCTGTTTAAGATCCATATTTGTTTAATATCCATAATCTGGGAGAGGGGATTGAATGCAGCCTCAGTCAGTTTGCAGACAATACCAATTTGGGCAGGAGTGTCAATCTACTGGAGTGTAGAAAGGCTCTGCAGAGGGATTGGACAGGCTGGATCAGTGATCTGAGGCTGTCTCTATGAGGTTCAGGGATGCCAGGCACTGGATCCTGAACTTGGGTCACTACAACCCCAGGCTGTGGTACAGGCTAGGGGAAGGGGCTAGAAAACTGCCTGGTGGAAAAGGACCTGGGACTGCTGGTCTATAGCAGCTGAACATGGGCCAGTGTGTGCCCAGGTGGCCAAGAAGGCCAATGGCATCCTGGTCTGGATCAGCAATGGTGTGGCCAGCAGGACCAGGGCAGTGACCGTCCCCCTGTACTCAGCACTGGTGAGGCCACACCTCAAATCCTGTGTTCAGTTCTGGGCCCCTCACTGCAAGAAAGACATTGAGGGGCTGGAGCGTGTCCAGAGAAGGGCAACAGAGCTGGGGAAGGGTCTGGAGCTCAGGTCTGATGAGGGGTGGCTGAGGGAGCTGGGGGAGTTTAGCCACAGAAAAAGAGGCTCTGGGGGGACCTTATGACTCTATAACTGCCTGAAAGGAGCGTGTAGCCAGGTGGGGGTCAGTCTCTTCACCCAAAGAATAAGAGTGAAGGACAAGAAAGAAGTGCCTCAAATTGCAACAGGGGAGGCTTAGACCATTAGGAAACATTTCTTCCCTGAAAGGATCATCAGGCATTGGAACAGGCTGCCCAGAGAAGTGGTGGAGTCATTGTCCCTGGAGGTATTTAAAAGACATGTAGATGTGGCACTTAATGACATGGTTTAAGTGGTGAACTTGGCAGTGTAGGTTAATGGTAGGCTTGGTGATTTGGAGGTTTTTTCCAACCCAAACAATTCTATGATTCTGTGATTCACATATGAGTACACATAGGACCACATGTACTTCTTTTCCTTAGAAAACTAAGCAAGAAAAAAAACCCACCCGAGTAAGAGAGGAGGCCAAGGAAAACTACAATGCCCTGTGTTAAGGAGAGCTTTGTGGTGGGTCTTTGTGGTTCCAGGGTGCATGAGGACCTCATCCTGACTTCCTCCACACAACATAATCCCACAGAGGACCAGCAGTGACTCAGCTCCTTTACCACTTGCTGTGGGTACTACCTGTGGTGAATCCTCCCCACCCACACTCTTTTAAATTACATTTTTCTTCCTCAGTATTTGGTATAATGGAGTAGAGCAGGCACTTTGGTATAGTGTCCATTTTGAAACATGCCCAAGACCTCTTGAGCACCACATTCCCTCACTAATACAGTTTTCATTCATTTAATAACCCAAAGTCACATTGTTACCTGATACATCTTGAATAGTTCTTTAGCAAGCTTGCTGCTTCCACATTTTTTGCTGATGGCTGATATTGGTAGTAAAACTTCTTTCATTTCAGTACCCAAGAAGGAAATTGTACATGTGTTTAGGAGTGCAGTTAACCTTTTCATAGGTATGAATGCAAAACCTCTTCTTTGATTGCTGAACGTGAACCAATATTTAAGAAGACAAGCTACTGTAAGAGACTTAGTGCAGCAAAAACAATGGCCTTCAGTTTGCAAGTGAGTGCCAGCACTAATGAAAAGACCATGTTATCTGTCTTCACTGATTTCTGTCTTGAGAAAGACAAAAAAATATTGAATAGAGATCCTGCAATAGGATCAGGTAGGTAGAGTAGATTGGCATCCCATCTAAAGCAGAACATCCCTTCTAGTTAACAAAGTTTTTAGTATATATTTAAGTCAGTTTTAAAGATTTTGCTACTTGAGAATGGTTTTTGTTGAATCAGAGACTGGATCCTTTAAGAGTGCTGTCTTTTGTGTGAGGAGAATATTCAAAACTGTAAATGAGAAAACTCTTTCTCTTGCTACTGCTTTTTGTCCTATTCTGACAATTTTTGCTAATTAACTGACAATTAGCAGCCCTAGAGTTTATTGTTTATCACTGCCTTATTTTCCCCTTTGTTAAACAAATGATCCAAAGTCAAGCTTTATGGATCACACCTCTTTGTTTGCCATTGTTGACGGATCATTTTCCACTCAGAATGGAAATGATTAAACCATATAAGAAAGGATCATGCTTGCCACTTATTCTCTGGCATCATATATGGAAAAATATTGCAGCTGGTTGAATTGTCTAGTTGAAATTAGCCTTTAAAGGAAAACAAAACAGAAGGGAATTGTGCAAGTGGGTTCATTAGGGCTTTATCATAACAAGGAGTGAGTGGTGAGGAGGGAGAAAAGATGACGGAGTTCATGTTCCTGCAGATTAATTTATCAGTCTTTATGGGCACATGAAAAGAAAATTATGGCTACCTATAAAGGTCTAATTAGAGCATCTAGTGTAAATTCTCTGCAGCTAATCTGGTACAGTTCATAAAAAGCTAACAATAAAAACATAATGATGTGTTGCATTAAATGGGCAATCTTCAGCAAATGGAGCTAAATTAAAAAAGGTCTATTGGAAAAGTAGGCTCTTTATAGGCCTTAAATTGAGGATAACTCATTAAATACACAGCGTGTTTTGCTGTTTAGTCCAATAGTGACTAATGTACCCTGGATGTGTACTCCTGGGAATGTTTCTGGTCTTGGGAGCAAGTTAGAACTTCTGGCAAAAATCCTTGTAAGTATCACCTTGAGCACTTGGGGATTACTTGCATTTTTTAATGCTTCTTCACAGTTCTGGCCTTCATTATATAGCCCAGTCCTGCTGGTGAGCATTTCTTGGTGTAAGCAATCAAAACTGGAACAACTTCTCTGACCCAGTCTTCATATCCATGCCTGAAATATGGACATATGAGAACTTGGCAAAGGTGTGAGTTACAAATCTTGTGTAAAACTTCAGTTCTGTCTGAAAGGAGTAATTCATAATTACTGTAATTTGAGAATGCTGAGCGTGCACTCATCTCTAGAAAGCCTCTAAATGTTAAGGCAGTAAGAATAGAAAGGCAAATGAATTTATTCAAAATTGTGTCAAAAGGAGAATTTTCCTCAAGGATTGCTTTGACTACACCATTTTCTTTCTGCCTCATGACTGATTTCCCCTTCTCACCTGCTCCAGACACAACTACCTGTCTTTGCTTCGTGGACTCTCTGGTCAGTCCCTATGTGCTCTGGTTCTGCTGCCACTAATTGATTTTTGTAGAGGCCCCTTGGCCACTAGTAGAATTTTTGAGAAAGTCTTTCTGCACATTTGAGGAGGGTTTTTTTAGATGAACCAAACATCAAGCAAATTTTCTCTGTTTATTTTCAAGCTCTCTGTAAAACTGTCACGGACAGATCCTTAAATGCAGTTCAACAAACATGAAGGAGCCAAGACAGCTTTCCATATTTCTGGCCATGGTGGTTTCCTTGCCTGGTGGTTTCCTCTGCTGTCCATTGTAGACAGTCCACCTTCAACAGACAGGAACAATTTTTGGGAGGCTGCTGCTTCGCCAACAACTTTCTCATATGGTACTGTAACATAAAAAATTATAAAAAATACACAAAGAGATGCAAGAGTTATGAGGGTTAGCAATGTTTGCAGGATGAGTAAGAATTGTGAATTCTGGGGTCTTATCAAAATACTCTGCAGAAAGTGGAGCTCCAGTGACCACTTCCTAGAGGTGCCTTTGACAAAAGCAGCTCTGTTCCCGTGTCCCTGAGCAACAAAGTAAAAAACTGCAAAGGCCAAGCAGACCATATAGGTTACAGTTTCCTCCCCAAACCTTTCAGTGGATACACAAATACAGCAATCAGATGGCTATGGACTATAAAAATCTATGTGAGCATACTTAAGGGGGAAGAAAGAGAAAGTACCAGAGTTTTGTGTGTAAATTATCCTTTTCTATGTAAAAGAAACAGACTTAGCCATAATGTTTACCTCCACATCTTTGGAAGCCATTTTAGCAGAGGTTTCTGCTTCCCTGGTGTGACTGCCAACTTTGAGAATTTTTAGGTTGTGGATGATTGGTCTAATTGGTTGTAAAATAAACTATTTCAAAGGACTGGCACTCCTCACATCTGCCACTCTTGGCCTAATGTGTTTGTGATGTATTTGCTGGTAGAGAAAAATGTTGCTGGATGTGTGTGCACGGGAAAGCTGCAAATTGTTTTGCCTTTCTTTTGTTTCTGTTTATCTTGGTTTGCAAATATGAAGCAGACATAGTTCTCAATATGGACAAATGTGCTGCAAAATGCCACTCAGCTGAGGAGATCATAGCTGGTTTTCAATTATTAAAAGCACATGCAGAAGAATAAACTACAGCTAATTTCAGAATGAAGGTTTGCAGCAGATGCACAACCTTAGTGAGGAAAGGTTTAGGTAACAGAAATGCTGATGTGTTTTAATTTATGTAGCACAATCCCCAGAGACAAGGAGGCACAATTACCACATACGGATTATACCTGCATGTCTGAGAGAATGCCTGTTAAATGTCACATAGCCCAGTTCTTCCAGTTACACTGGTGACAAGCATTGGAGTTTCTTGTGTTTAGGTTGGTCTGAAGAAAGAATGTGTCTCTACAGGTCACAGATGAGCAAAAGCTCTGAGCTCTTTGGTAAAAAGAGGCTTTCTCGCTGCATACTCCTGAAAGGGCTGGGAGTTTTTCTTTGTTGTTTTTTTGTTTTGTTTTGTTTTTTGCTTGGATTTTTTTTTTTTTAAGCCACAGGAAATGCAAGCAATTCTGAGAACAAGGTTCATCCACCAAAACAGAGTTCTGGAGGAGGGGCAGAGATAAGGGAGTGAGGAAGAATGAGAAAAGATGTGGCTGCATTACCACCTTCCATCCCTACAATTTCTATTTAACAACCTTCCTGTGAGAAGGGAATGGGATAAACTTTGATAAACCATCTGACTCAAACCCTGCATATCCAGGAGCCCTTACCAAGGGGATATAACTTAAGAGAAAATTTTAGCCATCAGTTGGGATGATGTTCAGGGCAGCTTACCCTGCTCCCTATGCTCCATGTGAAAATCCTGGCCTTAAGCCCAGGAGAATCTCACAGGAGAATTCCATTGTGCAATGAGAGCCCATGCAACATTTACCCAAGTCCTGAATGGTAGGAGATGGCCAGGCTGTTCTTCTCACTGCAAGGAACAGCTGGACCACACACTTGGATGGAAAACCTGCCCTGTCTGCATACATGCAGGCACTCCACGGTTTGCTCATCAGCAGGCACTGGGAGTCTGAGGGCAGGGAGTTTGGGTTGTTTTGTTGTTTTGGGAATCAAAATATGCAAGTGACCTCCTTCAGCTGTGTGTCACAGAGGACATGTTTGGGTTGGCTTTATGGTGCAGCAATATCTATAAATTTTCTTTCTTTTGTCAGTTTGTGTCGCAACCTTCATGTTGTTTGAGTGTTCAGGAAGGACCACTGGTGACTACCAGAGCACTTTCTTTTCCCCTCTGTCCTGTCAAAAGTAAAACAGTTTAAGTATGGCCAAATATCCAAAACCTCTGACACCATGCAATGGATAAAATAAATTCTGTGCTTTATGAAATCCAGGGAGTCTCAGATCCATCATAGCTGACTACATAGTGATATTCCCTTTATGTGCTTTCTGCTTGTTTGTAAATGTGTCATCTTCAGAAAATATTTCCAATACAGATCTCAAGGCTTATTGTAGGGGCAAAATCCTTCCTTTTGCTTGTATGACTTGTGTTCTCCTCTGATACAGTGGAGGGGGAGGATGAACAGTCTTCTGGGAGCTGCCCTTGCAGGATAGCATCCCTTCTTTGAGACCAGACCTCCTGCTTGCTCCGGACTGAGCACATTTGCTCCAGACAGACCTGGGCCAGACTTGTCTTCTGCTTGGTCTTCAGCCTTTCCAGGAAGGCTTGTAAAGTCTTGTCGGTTCAGGGCTACACCACCCTCAGGGGAGCTACACAACCATCATCTCATGGCCTAGAAAAAAAGATTATTTCGATGTATTATTCTAGGAACATTCTGAGTCCAAGCCAGACATTTAGGGCCAAATGCTGCTCAGAAGTTTATACAGGCATAACTGCAAGTGTTCAAGTCAGTATTTCTCTCAGCAAGCGCAAATCTTTTCCCTCTTTATCCACCTTTAAATGCCAATTGTACCAGAGATCTGTGGAGGCTTGAAGATCAATTTTGACATGAAAATAATCAGAATCAATAATAAAATGGTCATCTTAAGTCTTTCTGCAACCGGCATCTTCTAGGTGTGCGGACGATAAGAGCTCCCTGCCGTGTGGGCTGGTGTTTTTGTTCAGCCCAATGAGAATCCATAGCAAACATCATGCCTTTTTCTGGGTTGTGACAAGGCAGGGCTGACTTCCTCCAGCTCCTTGTACAGTCTGCAGGAGGAGTAGGATAGCAGAAGGCCAGTTGTGGTTTGTGCCTTATTTAAATGTCCCAATGACTCATGGGCAGCTTTAAGCTTTCTCCACTCATATCCTTGGGCAATCCAAACACTACCTGGCCAAATCCTTACCACTCTGCAGGGAGGTTTCTTAGCTCAGATGTGATGCCTGTAAGTATCATAGGAACAGATTATGTATTGATTTTGCCAAGAGCCAGGCAATGCAAGTAGTAAACAACATGAGCCCCTTTTTTGGTCTTAGGTACCAAAGTAGTTGAGTGATACATTAGATACTTAGAGGCAGTGGTCTGACTATAGTCCAAAATATTTATGAAAAATTAGTAGTCTTTGTAATGGGAATGCCATGTAAAAACATCCAAAGCTGCTTGCCTTTCCCAGAGGAACCACTGGCAGCTCCTGACTATGTTATTCCACTTCCAGAAGTGAACAGGATTTGGTCAGCAAAATCCCCAGCAGACACTGGTGTTCCCAAAGTTACCCTACCCTCACAGAGTGCTGCCTCACAGCTGCATTTGTATGGGATGCTCCTTTGCTCTCCCTTATCATTCTGAATCATCTTCACCAAAGACCTTTCTTTCACAGACCAAAGTTATTCCAGTAAAGCTGGGTTTTATTGTTTCACTCGCAGATTTTGTGGACAATTATTCACAGGGAAAATATTTATCTTGTTTTTCCCAATCTCATTTCTACACCTGCCAAATCGCCTCACCCTTTCCAACTCCTTCTAATGCCCATGAAGATCCCATTGTATCATTTTGGTCCATTTCGTAAGCTGAAGAATGTATTGGATTGGGCAGGTCTGGATTTACTGCCAACTATGACAGCTAATTCGAACGTCTGCTAGTATCTCTGGGACAATATAATGTTCTAATCATAACCAAAATGGCATCAGACTTCTGGCATGGCTCCGTCATAGTTACTGTCATTATTAGGAAAAAGATTTACTCCATAATGACCAACTTCATTTGTTTTTTGCAGTGAATTCATACATTTATGATGGCAAGTTCTAATAATACTATTTCTCTGTTAAACCATTAGCCCTGAAAGAAAGTGAGAAAGTAGAAATCTCAAGTTTCTTCAAAAATATTTGACCCCATCATGTCTGTGGGGAAAAAATATTGTGAACATTTAGTCAATGCGTAATATAGCTTCAGAAACCTGGTAGTGAATGAATGTTGGATTCTTTTCATTATTTTCTTTCTTAGATCTTCTGGATTGTCTGGGTTTTTTAAGCCAGTCTTATGATTTTGTAGTCCGACACTTGCATTTTAAACTCTGGATATTTACAGTAATATATGTAATGAATTTTGTGGCTTATTTTAAAACAAGTTTTATAAACTGTGGATCATAGGCTGGCTGCCAGATATTAGGAATATATGGGTCTTCTTGATAAAAACTTGCTGTCACTGGAAAAGATTTATGGTTGCAACAAGATGTGAACTGATAGGAGTTTAAGTCCAGCCTTTGCAATAAAAGAATTTATGTGCAGTTTCCTCCTCTTTAATCAGTGATTAGAGTAGGAATGTGATGCATTTGAGCCAGTTGGTGCAAACTGTGCTTGTGGGAGTTACTTATTTGACATCACTAGGACTAGTTATGACCTTCACCTAAAGATTTCATCTCATTCCCCTGGGAATTGAATGAGGCCCTATGGTCTAGTCTGTCCCCTCGGTTGGGGTGCTACTGTTTCCCACATGCTTGGCTGTAATGCCTAGGGATGCTGAACCTCTTGGTACCCGCTTACTTTGACATGAGTTCCCAGTGCTCTGAAAGGTCAGGCCTCACAGGGTTTTGGTACCTGGAAGCACCCTAAACTAGGGCATACTTTGATTATCCTAAGGGCACAAAGCAGTTTTGGTCATTGCCTGTGGTGCTCTGAAGTAGCTGCTGCTCCCAGAACAGCTGGTAGGCTGGGAAGGAAAGGAGCTGAGCCAACCAGAGTGGAAAAGCCAAGAGAGCTCTACAGGGAAGGGTCCAGTTTCCAAGCCCTTGCACTGGGACAGGGGTATGAAAAATCTGGGGCTGTTGCCCAGGGAGGCTGGTCTGAAGGAAAGACTGAATGGCATAAATTAAATATGATCCAGCATTTTAATACATGGCGTGAATTCACAGGAGAAGCTTACAATACAAAAACTGTGAATGGGTAAAAGTGAAGCCTTGCCTTATTTACAGAAAGCAGAGTTGATGAGTATGTTGAAAACACATGAAGGTGTGAGTAAAATCAACCAAAAAAGGGAGAGAAGTGTTAGTCCAGCAGCCTGTCCCTGAGTCCATTTGTGCCTTGTGACTTGAACAAAGCAAGGCAGCCAGGGAGAGAGGAAAAGCAAGTTGCAAGAAGGACATCACTGGAGGGATGTACATAAGCGAAAGGAGGAGTGACCTTTCTCCTCAGTTGACTCCCAGACTGTGTTGGTGGGAAGGCAGGAATAGCCATTATTACTCCATATTCTAGATTACAGTTTGGTGTGCAGCTATACACCAATTGTGCAAATTAGAGACTTCCCAGGTAGCGTTCTGAAAACCAAATTATGCTTTTACTATCTTTAGTTTTTTTTCCCTTCTCTTACACTTGCCTCCTATTTCTCTGTATCCTGTTACTGATTCTGCAAGAAAGACTCTGAGTGCATTATTCCCAGCTGGGCAAATCTGGTGGCTCCCTGCTCCTATTGTCCCATCCAGATGAGCAAGAAGGATTTTGATGGCAAGGAGAACAAGTGGAAGGGAGGGACAGAACAGAAAACTGCATCTGGAAGGTGGGAAAGGTCAGGAAAGCAGAGTCATGTAAAGAGATTATATATTTTGTCTTTAGCACGGTGTGCATTTGCTCAGAGTATAATGGAAAGGAAATCTCTGAGCAACATTATAAACATATCTTCCAGTTCTGGTTATGCACACACACATAAATGGCTCAAGTTTCACTCCTGTGGATTATTATTGTATCAGCACAACCTTGAACTATATTTATAGTCTTGTAAGCTGCCAAGTTGCAACCTGCTTCTTGTTTTTTCCTGGTGGCAGCCAGCATGGCCTAAAGGGGCGATTGCAGCTGAGAGTGTCAGTGGAAGAGATTGGAATCTGGCCACTCACTCTCTGTGTGGCCACAAGCAATTCCCTGTTTCTCCGTACCTCAGTTTCCCCACTGATAATAGCAGGAAGGGTTATTATTCCCAAGGCAATTGTAAGCATTTTATTAGAGCTTCTTGTACCTTTGCTGTTGAACACCTGGTTGAAACCTGGTGGTTACAGTAGCTGACTATGTGTGATAGCAGCAGCTTCTTGTGAGACCCCCTTTTCAGCCCCTGCTGACTGTGAGGCAGAGCTGCAGAGGACTCTGGTGTCAGTGCCTGTGTCTCCATGAAGCCACCACAGCCCCATGTTCACTGGGATTTTTGCAGGGCAGACACATAAGCTTAAAAGGCTCCACCATTTACAGAATGACAGATAGGATGCCATATCTGCGTACATGAGGAAAACTAATTTTCTTTCAGACGGGCATTAGGGAAGACTAATTACATTCACCTTTTCTTTTCCAGCACAGTTTAAACATAGTTAGGAAAGGCAAGAATGTACTGAAAGTGAGAGCAAAGGTCTCTCAGTGCTTGCCAGAGCTGTGGGTACCAACAAACAGGAGTGCAGGTCGGAGGAGATGGTGGCAGATGCCAGAGCTCGCCCTGGGGTGGGAAGCTGTGCTGATGAGACCAGCTGCAGAGTTCACTGATTCTTATTTGTCCAATACAGAATTTTCTCACATCTCATGTGACATGACCTTGTTGCCATTGTGCCTGGCCCTCTGGACAGAGTCTTGTTTTGCCAGGGTTCACTTGAAGTCTAAGGCCTGAAAGGTCACAGCGTCGCATAGTTATAACTTCCAGCTCCCAGACTGTCCTTTCTATTGCTAGCTCCTTTCTCTCATTTCTAGGTTTCCTCTCCAAATGTGAAGCCTACAGAAACCCACTCTTCCTATTTCCTGTAAAAATTTTTATCAGGTTTGTGATGTGCGGTAGTGTCCACTTTGCAACTTCTATCTGATGGCAACAGAAAAGCGTTCACAAAATTAGTTGATTATATGTGGTTATAATACTTTTTCTTTTTTTTTTTTTTTTTTTTTTTAAAAAAAAAACTTCCTTTTTTTTT